>PJRA01000443.1:363653-377737 GCA_016987375.1 Brachionus koreanus | reverse complement strand
CAACATGCTGGTATCACACTAGACTCGAAAGATAACTTGAACAGAAAAGACAGCGGTTCACATAATACATCACTGCACTATGCCATCAGTGCCTATTGATTTGTTTTTATCCAGCTCATCAAGTCTCTTTTTTACAAACAATGTAGAAGTAATTGACTTACAAGCATATTTGTGTGATCAATGTGGCGCGTAAATGAAGAAAAAAAACTGGTGGGCTAGTCCAAACAAATGTGGAAAAAAAAATATTTTTTAAATTTTATTGTCATTTTAATCAAATTGGTGTCAAATAATAAAAATAAGATATTTTTCGTAGAAAACATTTTATAAGTTTATCCTAGACTAAAGTGAACAGCTAATTATCAGCAAATAATCTTGCAATTAGTTCAACATTGAGATTTATTATTATTTACTAAAAATATAATTTAATGAATTCAATGAAGGAATCAATTACAATCTTAACACAAAACCTGGTAGCCGAATATAAGAATAAAGGAGAAATAGCTAACACTTGAACGAATAATAGAAATTTGAAGATAATCAGTATTAATAATTAATTTGAAAATAAAAATCATTTAAAAATTATTTGAGATTTTTTTAAAAAAAATTGGGAAAGCATAGCTTTCGGTAACGTTATATTTTTGCGAGATCTACAGTAGATCAAATCCTATGATTAGGCCATTTTATTTTTTAATAAAAAAAAGACTTGAGGGATTTCATCATTTTATTTGAGGCGTTTTTTTACTTTTTTTTTCAATGAAAAAAAAATCATTTTGTGAAAAAAGATTAAATAATTTTTTAAAAATATTTTTGATTTAAGACATGATTGAAAAAAAAATAATAAAAAATGATTGAATTTATTGAATAAAAAACAAAAAAAGGAAGTAGCTAAAGGGGTTCAAACGACGCTTGCGGCCTTTGAGTGTTAAAAAAACTTGGGAGTATTAAAAAAAAAATTATCGTTTTTTTTTTAGATTTTTTTTTTCAATTAAACTAAATTAATTTTAATGGTAGATTATATCATTAGATTCAAGCATTTTTATTTGTGCTTTATTTGTTTAAATTTTAAAATAATTTAGATGATTAATGGAATCTGATAATTTGAAACAATGGTTAAAAATACAATTATAGAAATCATCTTCAGTTTTTCAACTAATTTTTTAAAATCAATTTTTTAGATCGATGTTCTGAATGTACATTCAGAAGGTTTTATCGGAGTATGTTTGATTCTAATCCTAGTTTTATGATTTTTATTGTGAATTTTATGAGTTAGTTATTTTCCTTGTAATTAATGCATGATCAAATTTGGGCTTCAGAAATTTTGTTGTTGAAAAAATTTGAGTTTAAATAAAAATGAAATAAAATGTGTATGTTGTTTTAATGATTTTCTTGGTTTTAATTAAATCGTCTTTTTCAGACTTATTCTTAATCTAAAATTCAAATTTAATAAAATGTGAAAAAGAATAAATGCTTGTCCTAATTAGACATTAATCTATATAAAGAGGATATACAATATAAAAGTTTTCATATCGCAAAATGTTTAAGTATATTTTTTTTACAATTTTTGCAAGTGTTACTCTTATGGTGCAAGCGCAATCAAGATGCGATACAATTTGTGCAAATGATTTTAGATGCAATAGTGGTAGATGTATTTTAACAGATTGTTCTGAAACTGAATCTTGCTTTAAATATTGTTTCAATTGTGGCGGTAATGAAACTTGTTATGGTTTAGGATCAAAGTGTGATTATTCATCTAATTTAGTCTATTTAAATTCAAATTTCTTACAAATATCGTATGTCCTACTCTTGGTATCCATTATTGTATCAGTTTTTTTTTAGGTATTGAAAAATTTAATGAATAAATTTTTTTTTAATTAATTTTTTATTTTATCTTTGTCCACCATTTTCCTATTTAAGCCAGAAAACTATCTTAGAATTTAAAAAAATAAAATATGATTCAAAATTACAAATTTTTTCTTATAACTTATTTTATTCTTAACCTTTCATTTGTTTCAAAAGCACAAACACAATGCGATACAATATGTTCAATAACTCCTAATTGTAATAATGGAATTTGTTCAATATCAAAGTGTGCAGAAACAGATGGTTGCTTTGAATTTTGTTTAAATTGCGCTGGAATTGAAACATGCTCACAAGCTGGACTTACATGTACACCTTCAGCTTCAATTGGTGGTTTTCAACTTTTTGGAGCCTCAAATAGTTTAAAATATTCATATACTTTAACCTTATTTTTGTTGATTTTTAATTTTATAGCAAAATTTATTATATAATTTTCATACTTTTGAAATAAATATTTTTTAAAAAAAATTACAAAAAAAAATTTAGTAAATTTACCTCTAATATTTGTTTAATTTTTAATGAATTTTAATTAGTTAGAAGAAAAATTTTTCTATAAATAAATAAGTGAAATCTAAAATTGTCAGTTTTAAAAATTTAAAAATGGTACTAAAGGTCTTTGTTATTTTGGTATTGACATTATGTTTTTACAGAGTTTCTAGTCAATCTCAATGCAGCACACTTTGTGAATTAACACCTGATTGCAAAAACGGAAAATGTTCAATATCCAAATGTTGGGAAACAAATGACTGCTTACAGTTTTGTCTCGATTGCTCAGGTGATCTGTATTGTACACAATCTGGTCAATCTTGTCCCAAAAATTCTACTTCATTGCCATTTATTATTCAATATAACTTATCTAATCGTTTAGAAATTAAACAAGTATTTCTTATTCTCATTATTTTATTCATTTTTTGTTTAAATAATTTTTCAATATATTGAAATTTTAAAATCAATGAAGAAAATGTTTTTTTTGTAATATTTTAATTTGACATCTTTTTTAAAATTTCTAATAAATGTTGAAAACAAACCAAGGAATATTTTTGAATTCAGGGCTAGAGTTCTATTAAAGTTATTGAGTTTTTTAAGTGATCCAAAAAAAAAAATCTTTAAATTAAAGATAATAAAATAAATAAAATAGAATAAATTAGTAGACGTTTATAGAAAAAATAGTAAATATAATTTTTTTTTCATTAGAAACATAATTAAAAAATGATTAATTAAATTATAAATTATTGAACTAGCAATGAATATTTGAGTAAATAGTATTTTGAATAATAATTAAAAATTTTAAATTTAAAATTCTAATTTGATTAAAAAATATATTTTATATTTGTTCATCATTTTTATTTAAAAAAATATATTGACTAAAAAAATTATATTAAAAATTTTAGTACTATGATTAAATCTTTTTATTTTTTGGTATTTTTAATAAATTTTGTAATAACGGTACAATTTTCACCATCAAACAGATGTGATTCATTGTGCCAGAACGATGAAAGATGCAAATCAGGTCAATGTATTTTAACTTATTGCTCTGAAACAGTCGCCTGCTATCAATTTTGTTTATTATGTAACAAAAATTTACAATGCTTTCAAACTGGAGATAATTGTCTTTATGGAAATAAAACTTGCAGAAACTATTATAGTTCGTTTATGAATTTTTGCTTGATTTTTTTATCTTTATCGAAATTAGGAGTACTTTTTTTTTAATTGACCACACTTAAGTTTTAAAATTTGTTAAAAATACAATTCTCTTCATAAAGAGATGTGAATTCGGACGTTTGATTACTGGGTGCAGAATAAGATTGATTCGAATTTGTAATAGTTGACTGCTGGATAAATGAATCAATGCGAATAATACGTCTCATTAAACATTTCATTTGATCAATCAAACTGGGCTCAATTATTATGTTCATATCGTTTTTAAATACTAAATTTGTTTGATCATAGATTTCTCTTTTGATATCCTAGAAAATTAAATGAATTTTCAATAAAAAATTTTTTTCAAATTATTTTACTTCTATTTCGTTGACTTTGACCAACAATTCTTTTGCTGACAAATGTTCGAAATTTGTTATCAATAAATTCATTTCGTTGATCCAAATAAGCAAATTTTCATTAAATGGTAAATCGATTATTTCTCTTAATTGGGATTGATACTTTCGTGCCTTAATTTAATTTTTTTAGTATTTAAAGTTAAATAATAAATTTATTAAACAAAATTTTTTTCAATTTAGTTTTAATATGGAAAATTAAAAAATTAAAAAAAATTTTTTCTGTTAACTTAGAATTTGATTCATATTGATTAAAAACAATTTTTTTTTTTATTTTTTAAAAGTAGATAGTGTGCATATTATTAAGAAAATTTTCTTTAAAAAATTATTGAAAAAGGTAGTCCCGAAATCACCATTGAAGAGCTAAAGAAGACATTAAAAAAATTAAAAGATGACTCAACACCTGGTCCTGATAATATCTTCAACCGGATGTTAAAAAATTTTCCAGACTCTTTCTTAAACAAATTACTAAGTTTCTTCAACGCCTGTCTAGTCAAATCTGAAATCCCTGACAACTGGAAAATCTCCAAAATAACTATGATACCTAAAAAAAACAACCATCTCAGACCCATCTAAATACCGTCCAGTTAGCGTCACCAGCTGTCGCTGTCTTGTCAGCTGTCCTAACCCAGGTCTCTGAGACTCTAGTAAGAAAGAAAAAAGTATACTCTCTTTTTTTTTGACATTTCACAAGTGTTTGACAAGGTTTGGCACAGCGGAGTCATTTTCAAACTCAGCAAAAGTGAAGCTCTCCTTTAAATCTTAGAATGTCTTGTTAACTTTCTAAAAAATCGTAAGTTCTTTATCAAGCTTAACAATTTTGAATCTGAAGGACTCATTGAAACTGGTGTCCCGCAAGGTGCAGTCATTAGTCTCTTACTTTTTACTATTTTCATTGATGACATCCCTAAGCAAGACCAAAAAAATCAATCCTATTCCCTCGGATTCGCTGACAATCTTGTTAAATTCTTCATTTTCAAAAAATATGGAAACATTAATAACATAATTAATAATTATTTTAAAAAAATACAGCTATGGCTCCAGAAATGGAGACTAAAAATGTCGCATAATCAAATGCAGTCACATATTCTTCTCTGGTAACTCCTCAAAGAATCAAACCCTAAACTTGAAACTATTCGGCAAACAAATAGCTTACAATAATTCCCCAGTCTTTCTTGGTATAATGTTTGACCAAAGTCTTTGCTTCAATTCTCAAGTTGATTTCATTCGTTCTAGATGCCTCGACAGGGTAAACATTGTAAAGATTTTGTCAAAAAAACTGGAGTCTACACAGCACTTGTTGGGTCAATCTTAGACTATAGCTTTTTCGCACTATCACGTATATCCCAAACCAGCCTACAGAGGTTATAAGTTCTACAGAATACAGCGTTCAAATCAATTTATCTTTTACCATATGACACCCCCCTCGATCCAATTTTTTAGTTTCCTCGAGTCTCAAAAAATTGAAAAGATCGATGCTCGGCAAGCAAACCTCTTTAAAAGATATATTAAAAGCAGTCTAGTCTTCAAAAACAATTTGATTATATCTCTTATACAGGACTATATTGATGTTTTCATTGAAAGCTCAAGAAGCTCCGAATCCAAAACCCCTCTTTGTCAAGTCTCAAATGAACTTCTCCAATGGACTTCTAATATACTGTAGTTCGTTAAATACTCATTTCTATTCTATTATTTCTAATATTTATGTATACAAACTGAAAAAAATAAAAAACCAACCTATCACTTCTTATTTGGACACTTTTTTTTTAAATTTTAATTCAATGGCGAAAGGAGTTTTATTACTCGAAGCCATTTTAAATAATTAACAAACTTTAAAAAAAAAAGAATCAGTTAGTCAGAATTATTCAAGACACAAATTTTTTTCTTTGAACAAATGATGAGAAGCCTTATTTGTTTGTAAATATTCTTTATATAAACAAGATTCAATCTATTTTCAACAGTAAGAGCACATTATTTTGTACACAACTGATTTCCATTTAAAAAAAAATATTTTTCAGTTGCTTATATTTTAAAAATTTTAAATTACAATTACATTCCATTCCAATTATTACATTCTTAAATATTGTTTTTTACTTAATTGTTTTTTTTTGTTCATGGGACTTAAATTTTAATAACTAATTGAAAAAAAGAGCATAAAATGTTACAAATAAAAAATTTTTAAAAAAATGTGAAATCATTTAATAGAAAAAAAAAGTTTGCAGCCTGTTTTTGATATTTCTAAAGCCTTCGATAGACTCTGGCATGAAGGTTTACTTTTTAAATTGATTAAAATGAATCCACCCCATTACTTGACTAACTGGATTAGATCCTTTTTAGGCTCTAGGACATTTAAAGTTAATGTGAATGATCACCTGAGCGAAGAATACCAAATAACTGCAGGTGTTTCTCAAGGCTCAGTAATCAGTCCTCTTTTATTTAGTATATATGTTAATGATATTCCAAAAAGAAACAAAACAAATAATGAATACTCTCTGCTTTTTGCATATGATCTAGTTACATTCTTCATTTATAACAAAGAGGGTAACCTTAAAAATAAGATAAATAAATACACTTACGAACTAGAACAATGACTTATTAAATTGAAAATGAAGATATCAGTTGAAAAGACGTGTGCTGTAATCTTTTCTAGGTACAAAAAAGAGAGTGGAAATCAAAACTAAAAAATTTATGGAAACAGAATAGTGAGCCAAAGAGAAATCAAGTTTCTTGGCATTAAATTTGATTCCAAGTTAAACTTTAATATACTAGTAGACGAAATTAAAAGACGCTGCAATAAAAGGTTAAATATTATTAAGATATTGTCAAATAAAAAATGGGGTCTTACTAAAAACACACTAGGAAATCTATATAAAATTTTAGTCGGATCAATTTTAGACTATTCTTTTTCTTGCTTGAATTGATTTTCAGAAAATAATATCAAAAAACTACAAGCAATTCAGAACACATCAGTCAGATCTATCCTTAAGTTAAAATATGATACTCTCTCTAACATGTTGCATTATAAGGCTTTTAATAAACTTAAATAACTAACAGTCTCGAATCAGCTTTTTGAGTTGAGTGAGAGATGTGTTGGGGCAGGACTGAGTCATTTTATTCCATTGGTTGTCAGATTAGTGGATGAATACAAACAAGGCTTTGAATCAAGATATATTGAATACCATTGTGTAATTGCTACCTTACTATTTCCTCTTTTTTTCATGAAGCTTCAATTATGTAAATTTCTGTCACATGTAACAACCTATGTCTTTTAAACTTTCTTTAATTTTTTTTTTAGCTGATTTACTCTATTTTTATTTTATTTTTACTTTACTCTGAAGGAGCAGAAAACAAATAAAATAAAACAATTTTTTATCGTTCAACCATTGACTGATATTATCCCAGACTAAGACAAAGATGTTTTATTCTAACAATAGCTATTAACCAAAGTAGCAAAACAGTCCTTAACTAATTTCTGAGTAAACACATTCTTATGCAAAAAATTATTTCTTAGATATCTTAGAAATAATTTATCGATGCGAAATTCAATACTATCAAGCTTTATCTCTTCTAAAAAATTTACCAGGAGGTCTGAAAAGATATCAAGAGAAGAATTATAGATATATTTAACAAAGATATTCTGGGGTTATTGAAGCCTTAAAAGATTGGTTTTTGATGTAAGAATTAGATTAAAAAACAGTAATCTATAATAGAACTTGTAATAGTTTTTTAGATATTCAAAAGGGTTTTTTACGATAATTTCCAGATTAATTATACACAATAAATAAAGTGCTTATGGTTTAGTTAGCTAGCAAATCTAGTGATATTGACAATGATATCGCCATTTATATATCATATGTAAATTAATTTTTTCAAAGTGAATTTTTTATACAATCAATGCCATGTAACCAAAAATTATTCAAAAATACATTGGATAAGTAGGTTTAATAATTTTTGAAAATTCCATTCGTATGGAAGATAGCAAACAATGGCTCAGGATAAGAAAAACTTTATAAGACGGTGGAGAAAATCCTTATTTTTGCAGTGTCCTTTTTTAATTAGATTTTTTTAGTCAAATATATTCTTACCAATCTAATTTTTACAGCTATATCATTATGAAGAGCATCCCATCTAGAATTTATTTCCATCAGTTTTTCTTTTATTTTTTCCAAACATTGTGATGATTCAAAATCATAAACATACTTTGAAAAGTTGATAAACGATTCGTTTAAATACTTAATCAATTTATTGTCCTCATTTATTGTAGCATACAAGTCTTCAATTAGTCTGAAAAAACTGGTATATTTTGAATACTCGAAATTTTTAATTTCATTTTCATCAATGACCAAGTAATTAGCATTCAAAAGTATATTTGTATAGAAATCTTCTGTTTTGTTTAAAATTATATAGAAATTCTCGATTTGGTCATTTAAAAACAGCCAAATATTGCTTAATTTTAGAATTTTATCTCGAATTATAATTTTCAAATCATCCCACCTTGCTTTCAAGGTTGATATAAATGCAAGTTGTTGTGTATTTGTTTTGTACATATTCATGGCTTGTTTAAAAACAGATTCTGTATTCTGATCTTTTGCAATCAAGCAATTAAGCAAGTTCTCAAGCTCAGCTTTTTTAGCCATAATCTGCTTCATGTCAGTCAAATCAAAATTGTTAAACATTTCATATCGAACATAAGTCTCCATTGATTGCGTATACTCTCTAATTCTATTCAGCCTTCGGTCAACATCTGTCAATCTAGTCTTGAACATTTCAAATTTTTTTATTTTGTTTAAACATCTTTCATTTATAATATTCCATTCAAATACCAGCTTGTCCACTATTTCCTTAATCAAATCAATGGATTTATCCGAGCTTTTGTTCAAATACTTGGAATATAATTCGAGTATGTCATTTTTGACAAATTCATTTTCTCTAAGACGATTTAAAACATTGTACTTGATATGATTGAGTATTTGATCGGCACTAAGCTCAGATTCGGTTTCCAATTGATCCTCGCTACTACTTATTTTCAACCTAGTCAAGTCTTCATGTGATTCTTTTATTAGATTTAGCAATTGTTGAGCTTTATTTACAATTTGTTTTAAATGATCGTATTCATAATCATAATTGCTTATGGCCTTATCTATTTCACAGCTTAGATCCAAATATTTTATTTTGACTTTTTGAAATTCATGAGTTGCTTGCAAACTTTCAGCTAAATTTTGAACATTGTCGATTTCAAAGCGTAGATTGTTATCAGTTATGACTGACTTTAGCTGCTTCAAATTGGACAATTTTTTCTCATAGGCTGAAAGATCAGTGATAAACTCGCTCATTTCGGATGAAAGCTTTAAATCTATTTCATTTATTTTTGCATCAATTTTAATCAAATTTGTCCTAAAATTTCTCTCCAAATTGTTTTTTTCCATAAAATTTTCTATGCATTTATTTATCTTATTTTCTATATTTTGAAAACAATTCAAATTGATAAAATTAAAATCTATTATTTGTATATCACTAGTCAATTGTTCAATTCTAAGCCTTAGATTTAAAAAGTCTTCTTTTAAATCTAAAAGCTTTGCTTCGTCATTAGTTAATTTAAAATCACTATTTTCAATCAAAGTGTACAAGTCTTTAATCTTTAGAAATTGATCAAAAATACCCTCTTTGGCTATCAGAGTTCGTACAAATTTTCGACAATTTTGAATGCGATCTTTCAGCACTAATATTTTTTGCTTCTGGCACATTTCATCAATTTCAATTTCCAAATGATCAAGACAAAATTCCCATTTGCTTAGTTCTAAATCATTTGTTTGCAAATATTTTATACAATTAAGATATGTTTCTAATAAATTTTCGTTTGGATCAGGTGCGCAAGGATCTCTAAATTTCTTCTCCATAAAATTTTCAATAGTATTCAGAAACGATTCTAAATCATTCAGTTTAATTTCTGTCAAATAGTTTCTTTCTTGTATCTGATCTAGTAGTTTGATTCGAATGTCTCTCAGTTGGTTTAAATTGGTTGAACATTGTGATGTAATTTGATAGATTCTATCTATAGATTCGCTATCTTTTATATTCAAATTCTTAAAGTCACTCATTTTGTTTCTTAATTCATTTTCCAAAGTTTCAATATCGAGACAATTTTTTTTTATTTCAGCAGATAAGCGATTCTCCAAATTATCTAGACAAGCATTTTCTGCTATAATTTTGTCTGATTTCAAAATAATATGCTCAGCATCATCTACTAATTTGGTGTACATTTTATGCTCTTTTTCAGCTCTTGCCAATTTATCACTTAAATTTTCAATTAGTTTAGACAATTCTTCAAATTTTAGTTCGATATTTTTTTTGTTTTGGATCATTTGACCTTTCACATTTTCATTTAATGAATAGAAATTTTGACTAAAGTGTTCTAGATTTGAGAATAAATTCATATTTTTTTTCATTTCATTAGCTGTTTGTTCAAATAAGTTTGACATCGCAACCAAATCTTCACTACCATGCACAGAATCAATGTTACTAAGATCTTGGCACAGCTTTTCTCTAGTTTGTTCTAGACATGCAAATAGGTTTTCTAATATTTCATCATATTTTTTCCAATTATGAATAATGTCCATTTCGGCTTGGTAAATAGCATTTTTTGCCTTGTTTTCCAATTCACGATTAGTCAAATTGTTCAAAATAGAATGTTTTAAATGCGGATCTAGCAATAGACTAGTACTATTTGATAAATTTACAATAACTGGAAGTTCACTTGACTTTAAATCAACTTCAAATTTTTTCAGGTTTTTGGTCATTTCACCTCGTTTAAACTCTAAGTCATTCAATATTTGCTTTAGATTATTAACTGCTGTTGAATACTGAACTAAAGTTGTCATTTTTCCATTCAAAACAAAATTGAGCTCATTTTGTAGACGTAGATTTAGTTCAGTAATTTCAGCAGAAAATGTTTGCTTCATGTTGGTGAAATTGTTTTGAATTTTAACTTGATTAAAGATGTCAATTTTTTCCAAATTACTCTTGAGCTCATCTAATTCTTGAATGATATATTCGTATATTAGTGAATGAATAAGTGGATCATTAAGAATTTTGTCATCAAGCCAAAATGAACGAATTTCATCAAGTTCATTATGAAGTCCAACTATTTGTTTTGCCAAAGTTTTTTCTTCTTCTAAACTAGTAAAATTTTCCATGTCGTCCATTAAAATGGTGCTTTCATCAAAATTTGTTTTGAACTTGGTCATTTTTTCCATTTCAGCCTGCTTGATTTTATTTTCAAGCCATATTTTTATTTGGCCTATGCATCTATTAAATTCGTTTAATTTTAGAATTGAAATTTCGATTCTTTCTAGACTTGAACTAATTTTCTGTTTTAATTTTTCAAATTCACTTTTGATTAATACAGAAGTTTCCTGAATGCTCAAATCAAAAAATCCCTGATTTTTTTCGTTTTCAATTATCTCAGAACAAAATTTAAATTCAATTTCTTTTTCATTTAGCAATTCTTCTCTTAAATGACCAATTTGTTTTTTAAATGATTCAAGCTTTTTTAAATCTATTGGTCGATCATTTTCGATATTTGAATCAATTCTTTTCATTCTTTCGTTTGCTTCACAAAGCCAATTTTGAAGATCATTTAGTGAATTACGAGATGGAAGATTTTTCATTATCCTTTGATGATAATCAACCTTTAAATAAAAAATTTTCAATTAAAAAACAAATTTTAGTTAATTCTTAGATGATCATATTAGCTTAAAATTAAAACTCTTTGTAGAAAACACTAGGCTTAAATATCTGATAACTGCAAAATTGATTTACAAATTTTATCAAACAGTAAAATTTCTGATCAAATTTCATTTTTCAGATTTTATCGAAGCCTTTTATTTTGCCTAATATTTACAAAAGGATGAATGCGAATCCGTCGGATACACATTGTCAGATAAATTAATTAAGATATAAAGTGTCAATTTTTATTTAAAAATTAGATTTTTTTTTAAACCATTTTGGAATTATTTTAAAATAAAAATCCCTTTTTATTTAAATTAAAATTCTCTCAAATACTTTGATCATACTTTTTACTATTTTAAGAATCATAGTGCTTAACATTTGGTCAGATTGTGAGCAGAGTGAGTTTTTCAAAAAGCTTTAAATTTTTTTTTCGAAAAAAAGTCTTTGACTTGACTTGAATTTTTTTGGAATCTCTGATGATCCAGACATTGTTTATAATATTGAAATCAAGCCACCAATTGGGTGCACTGGGAAAATGAGACTGCATTCTAGCTTGTTATTTGAAACAATTATTAACGAAGGAGTCAAAACTAATACAAAACTGATTAAACGACTTAACTACAAAAAAGGGAACTATGACGAAATTAGAAAAGACTTTAATTCTGTTGAATGGTCATGTTTACTAAATGAAAAAAATGCTGATAAATGTTGTGAGATGTTTCAGAAGAAATACAATGAGATAATACTAAAATGTATACCAAAGAAAGTTGTGTTGTTAGACCGTTCGACTAAAAACCCAGACTGGTTCAACCGAGAAATTAAGTTGGCATGTCAACTCAAGTTTAGTGCCTTTGCAAAATACAGAGGAGCTTCTAAAGTTAATAAGCAAGATTTGAAATCTTGAAAATCAAAAGACTTGACTTGAATATTTTCTTCAACTCAAGTATCTAACTTGACTTTCAAAAGACTTTTTTTTTTACTTTTGCACAAGTCTGGTTGTGAGTACTGCAAAACCCAAACAGATCACTTAAGCCTTGAATAAGAGGAATTGTCGTAAAATTGATGATTTTTTTTTGCCTAAATGCAATTCAAAAAGACATTTGAAAATTTCATATCTGACATTTCTACTAAAAATTTGATGTATTCAAATCTGACAAAATACCAAAAATATCTCATAAATGCTATTTTTCATATCTGACAAAAAAACATTATATCTTTACAAAATTGTTTAAATTTCAATCAAATATGAATTTCAAACTCAATTATTTTTAAAGTTCTTATATTAATTTTTTTTAATTGGGTTCTCCATATTAATAATCCATAATTTAAAATTGATAAATAAAAAAAATTAAATATTAGAATGAATCAAAAAAAAGCATTCACGGCTTTTAGAGCCCAAAAAATCGCGACAACCTACTTCAACTTGGTAACTAAAATACCATCCTTTAAAAAACTGAGCCTCCTAATAAAAAAACATTGTAATAATTTTGGTTAAACTTAAAGCCATTATTAGTAAATGAAGTTCTAATATTATTCTATATTCATATTCCACGCTTTTTTCTTCACTCAACTTTTTTATGACCATGTTTACCGCAAAAGTTGTAGTTTTCATTGAATTTTCCACCTCTTCTACCTTTAGTAACACTTATTCATTCAACTCCCCATCAACCTCTACTTTGGTTTCAAGTTCGACAACTTGACCATTTGGTTCATAATCTTTAAACACTTGATCAGTAAATGACAAGATGATAATAAGAAGGAGAAAGATGAGGAAGAAGTTCAATCCCTTTCAGCTCTTCTATTTTTCCATTATTTTTCTAGATCTAAGAATACAAGCTTTATCTTGAAGAAACAAACTTAGCTTATGATTCAAAAAAGAAAACATTCCTTTTAATTTTTCAGAAAAAAGCTTGTGAATCGTCTGGAACCAGCTCAAAGTGTGTTACCTCTTGGAAATACCACCAAATGAGTACTAAGCTTGGGGTTGCTCTCAACAGTCGTGTTCACAGCATTCTGATCGAGAATGACCTTCCACCAAAATTTTTCACTGAAAAATTTTTGGTTAAAAAAAGGTTAATTAAATTATCTTTATTTTAACATTTATTTAAGTTTTAGAATTACAAGAATACTGAAATCAAAAGTATCAAACCTTTTAAAAAACGCAAAATTTAATGACTCAGCAAAAAAGATGAAGAAGTGTTTTAACTGAAAAAATATTTTAATTAATATTTATAATCATAATCTAAGAATCTACATCAATAATATATTTTATTAATTTTTACCTAATTATTATTAAATACAAAAATTATAAATTTACTAAAGCATTTTCAGCTTTTTTTTTGGTCGACCACGTTTTTGCTTATTACATACAAATTCGCTTTTTCAAGCTCTTCAGTGCAAAGAAATGAGCGCACAGTTTGTTCTTCAGATAATATTAGGAAAATG
>PJRA01000443.1:322390-349865 GCA_016987375.1 Brachionus koreanus | reverse complement strand
AAAAAACAAATAAAGGAAGTTACAAAAGGGGTTCAAAAGACCCCTCCGGTTTTTGAGTGTTAAGTAAAATTTTAAGTAAAATTTTTTTCTTTTATTTAATAATTTGTATCGATTTTTTAAGAATAAAAACTATAAATTGAAAGACTTATTTGACTTGGACTTAAAAAAAAAATTTAAGTCAATTTTTAAGTAAAATAACTCTGGTTAAAATAACTTTATCATATAATATTAATTTTCATTATAAAAAATAAATCGACGAATATTTAAAATTTTTAAGTCTTTTGAAAATTATTTTGATTGATGCTCTCTGGCATTACAGGCATCGGAAAATCAAAATTTGATGTGACAGGACTTTGAATTTCTGATATCATTAGGTCTTCATATTTTGGAGGCAATGGGTTAATTGGTTCAGAAAACTCATTTGAATTGTTGTTGTAATTACGATCTGAATTCTGATTTATGTTAATTTCAATATTATTACCTTGACTAGGTAAATTTTGATTGCTTTGCGTGTTAGATTGTTGTATTGTTTTTTTTCCTTTAAACATCGATTAAAAAATAAAATCATGATAAGTTTTGTTTATTTTTAAATTTATACCAAATGGTGATTTAAACTTGGGACAAGATGGACATTTCAGCCATGATAAACAATTACTTGAGCAAGGCAAACGTGGTGAGCATTTCTTTCCTTTTTGTTTTGTCCAAATAACAATAAAGCTTATAATTCCAATAATGACAATTATAATTGGAAAACTTAAAAAAAAAGTATAAATAATTTTTAAGTCTTTCATAATTTCATAATTATAAAAATTTAATGGTGAATTTTAAAATAAAGTTTATTTAAAAGAAAACTAACACCAAGGTCCAAAGGTTTTGTGGATCAAAGCTACATGCTTCTTGATATGTTTTTGCTTGAGAATTGCATCCTCTTGAACATCTAATTGAAAATAATATTAAAATGTGAAATATTTGAGTAAATTTTTTTACTGTGTTTGAAGGACCGGGGTTAAAGATGGATAATTTGGATAATAATAACATTTAACGCAATCAACAAACTCAAAGATATTATTTAAATTTTTTAATAAATTTAAACGTTAAATTTTAAATTCTTACTTTAAAATTTATAATTATCCATAGTTCAAAAATTGGTAACAAAATAAAAAAAAACATTTTTAAAAGTTACTGTAAATTGCAATTTTTTAAGAATTTATATTATGTTTTGTTGTCAACAAAAACTAAATTAAAATTATTTCATATCAGGTTTATTTTTTAATATGTATTTTTTTGAAATAAAATTTAAGAGTTAAATGTTTTCATAATTGTTTTGTAAACACTAGAAATTTTAGATCTATTGGACTTTTGGACTTAAAGCTTTTTTTTAAAACACTTGGTTAACTGTTTTTTTTACATTTAAAAAGAAAAAACATTCAAAAATACTTTTTGAAGTCTTAAAATACTATTTAAAGAAAACCTTATGAAGTTTTGTAGTTAAATGCTAACAAAAATAAAAAAAGTTGAATGTTTGAAATTTTTTAGTTTTGTAATTTAAAATTAGTTTTACAAGCATCATTTTACTTTAATTAAACTAAGCATCGTTTTAGCGGAATTTTTTTTTTCAATTTACTAATTTCAAAATTTTATTTTGATTTTTTTTTATCGATTCAAATTATCGCTAAATAATACTAATAATTTATTATTTGTCATAGAAACGATTTTAAAATCATTTAGTTAGTCAAGATTAGTTTCAAACTATATAGAAAATGAAATGATTTCTAAGCTTCAAATTAAATTTCATGTTTTACTTTCAAAACTTTTTTGACCATTTTTGCTCTAATAAGAACTACCTTATTATTTAAATTTCGAGTATCTTTAAAAATTATTTTAAAAATAATTAATTTAAATTCAAAGCATCTAGATTAAATTGTTTAAAATACAATCAACCAACTTTTTATTTTTTAAATTGAAATTGATAAATTAATTGAAGAAGGAAAAGAAAAGGATTTGAAAAAATATTAGAATTTCACTATTTTTTTTTAACTAAATATAAATTCAGTCAAGTTTTGGGATACAAAAAATTTTGAACAATTAACTTTATTTAACACTAAAAGCACCAAACGAGTCAAAATGACTCGTTTGTAAAATTTTTAAATCCTCATATCTTTTGAATGTATTTTTCCAATAAATATATCTTTTTTGAATTATATAGATTTTAAAATTTTCTTTTAAAAATGATATTAATTTATAAAATTATTTTAGTTTTTTTATAGAATATTTATGAATTAAAAAAACCTGAAAAAATGCTTGGTGCTTCTAGTGTTAAAGAAGAAAGTCCAGCTTGTTTGGCAACTTTTGGTGAATTTTGCTATAGGAAAATTATTGATCAACAATAAATAATGAATTTATTCTAGTCAAATTCCATTCTCTGAAAAAAAATTACTCAATTTGAAGAATTAATTTTTACATCAGAAATTCTTTATATTAAAGGTCTAATAAAACGCAGCAAATTACGATTTTATAAGCATCAAAAGTCTTTTATTAATAATCATTTAATTATATATTTTTAAGCAAAAAATTAAATATTAGCTCATTAATTTAAAGACCAAAACATTGAAAAAAATTTGCCGCAAACTTTAGTGTTAAAACATTTAAAAAAAAAGTCTTCAGTTTGACACTTGAAATTTGGTCAAAAACTTCATGTTGCTTATTTAATTTAAATTATTTTAACAAGTTTCTAAGTCTTTAGATCAGGTCTGGTTAATTTTTTATTCGGATTTCTAAATGTATCATTTTCAGATGATTATAGACTAATTTTTAAGAATGCCTAATTTATACTTTCATTAAAATAATTCAAAATAATTTGAAATTTCATCAAGAGAAATAGAAAACCTTATCTAAATTGCTTAAATTCAAATGTTTATTCCCAAATAGCAACTGTTTTATTGGGAAAATGAAGTGTCTGAAGGTCAAAAATCTTTGGTTTATAAATAATCATACATAAGATAAAAATAAATGGTGAAATAACTAAAAAATAAAAATAAAATTTATCGATGATAGTTTATTTATTAAATATTTGAATTAAAATAATTTTTCAATCAAAATTGAAAGTTTTTTTTAAAGATTTTAGATATTAATTTGACACATCTCTTTAAAATTATATTCTTTAAAAAGTCTACACAAAATTTTTTTGAATTTTTTCAAAAATCTTCAATTATACTGAATATTAACAAGATGGCTTAAAATTGGCAAATTTTTTAATTTATTTAGAATTTTTTTTTATGTAAAAGTTACTCATAAAGACTGATTTTCGGATTCTAGGAGTTAAATTTTAAAATTATTTTTAAAAAAAATGTATAATGAGACAAATAATTTAGTTAAAATAATGAAATATTGAATAGATGAAGTATTTTTTTTCAGAAACTTATTTCAATCCAAAACTAAGCACAAATCTTCCTAAAAATTATCATTTAAAATATTTTATTTTAATTTAATTTAAATTTGTATTCTCACAACTAAATCCTTTTTTTTAATATTAGAATTTTCTAAAATAGCTGCAACCATTTCTTTTCCTATTCTTCTATATGCCTTCAATTTTTTAGCATATTTTTCTAATTCTTTATCTGCCTTTTATATTACTTTAGTGTATTAAAAAATATTTAAAAAAAAAACAAACTACCTTTTGTCTTTCTTCTTTGCTTATTACTCTTGTATTAGCTGATTTAAAGCTGTTTATACGCGTTTTTAAATCTTTTATTTCATCTTGAACAGATTTAATTCTATTTTCAAGTTCAATAACTGGTACTTTATCACCATACGATTTTAACTGGGATTCCATTTTCAAATTTTCTTGTGAAATACGATTTAACTCTGCTTTGGACAAGATTATTTTTTCATCTAAATTTCTTACATTCGTCTTTGTATTTACGATATCTTCATTCTAAAAAATCATATGTAGTTTGATTAATTAAATTATTTCTTTTTACTTGAAGAGCCATATAGATTTTTTGTTTTCCATAGATTTTTTCTTTTATTCGATTGTCTGATGCCAATTTTTCAAGAATGCTTGCTATTGATGTCTTCCCCAAGTCAATAGCTAAGTTTGTTGTAACATCTTGAGCACTTAAGGGTCGATTTCGCTCGACTAAATATTCTAGCACAATCTTTTCGTTTTCTGCTTTACCTGTAAATAAAAATAGATGAATTTGTCAAGAAAATTTTGAGATGAAAATTCGCTAAAAAGTTGATAAATTTAAGTAATAAAAAAAATCTTTATTAACTGATAATTAAGTTATCTTTTTTAGTCCAAACTTGCTGTTGTTTTTGCACTCAATTTCTACAGATGTGTAGAAAAAAATTAGAAATAAAAGAAGATTTGACAAATTAAATTGGTGAATTAATGCGATTTAAGAATTTTTTATTAATAAAAAAATAAATAAATAAACAATACTTTTACTCATTTTATCCAAGATTTTTATTTGATTTTAAAATTTTATTCTAAAGTGAAAAAAATGAAAATTTGCATTCGAATTGCAAAAATCTACTCACACTTTTAAATGCAAAAACCACACTCTATACTTCTATCTTTCAAGATACAGATCTCGTTTGACTTGAAAGAAAAGCAACAAACCAAAATAAGATTACAATTTAATCTAAGATTTTAATAAAAATAATTTTCATCATAAAAACCTTTACATTTTAAATGTTTCTCTTTTTTTTTAAGCCAATTTTTAGATTTTAAATTAAATTTCAAACAAAATTGATTAGAAAATTGGCGAACTAAAAACCGAACAATGGTTTTTAATAATGAAAATTTCTTTTTTAGCACGAAACTTTTTAGTTCAAAAAATGAATCAAATAATTTTAGTGACGTCACTAAATGTGATAGAGAAGATGAATTTAACTATGATGAAAACATCGATGACAATTTTACAAGTTTAAGCACTGAATTTTCGTCACTATCATCTATAACAACTACGACATCTGCTTACTCGTCGTGTTCTGAATCGTCAAATTGTGCACCTTGTTATAACAGAGAATTTGAAAGCTCTAATGATGACGAATTCAATGAAAGCGCAGATTCTAACTTATTTTATCAACAAGTTTCAGCATATATCGACTGTCACTACGACCATGAGCGGAAATTGATCGCTGAAAAAGTTTCCAATTTATCTGATTTAAAATTGAGTAGGAAATTTTGGCACTTGATAAGTCAAAAAAATATCGATAATTTCCTAAGACAAGAAATGGTGTCACAAATACCTAAAATTTTGCTCTCCATTTCAACTCTCGAAAGTGAACTTGTTAAATTTATAAATGAAAATTTTATATTTGAACATGAATTTGTACTTAACTTAGCTTTTTTATTGTATGAAAACTCCGAAAGGGCTGTTCATTTTGAATCAAATTGTAATCTAATTTTCGAAATCGATCTCAATTACCAGATTGAGGCAAATTTTGAAAAGTTTTTAAAATTTTTAGTGCACAAATATGTTTCTAAATGCATTCCGTTGCTTCTAAGTCAGGAAAATTCACACTCCATGAGCGGTAAATTTTGGATACGTCTTTTTAAAATTTTGTTTGAAAATGAATCATTTAACGATTTGCTTGAAGCCAGTCCTAAACCCAAAAGCACTGATTATTTTCAATATGAAAGTTTTCTAGACACCGAAATGTTTTTATCCAAACCGCTAATACCCAATGATCACATTGAGTTCAAAAATTCCAACCCTATTAGTCAAGGATATAGAGAACTGTTGGACAATTTGGAACGACTACAGTATATTTGCAATGATCCAATTAATGATTATGAGAATGAATCTGAATTGTATGGCCGTGTTTTTCACGATCGCTCCAGATTTTTCTCTTATTTCAGTGCGTCCTATTACACTATGGGCCTGTTCGACCTCAGAAAGTCGCTATTCGATAATCCACTGCAGTCTATTTATGAAAATAAGCTGATCAATGAAGAATATTCATTGCTATTTAACAATGACCTAATCTCAAATGAATGGAGAAAAAAAATGATTGAATCGCTGCAACTAACTCCTGACGAGTTTTCAACTTGGTTTCAATCAGTCAACAGTAAACAAAAGACAAAAATTAAGGAAAAAAAGTCACGGTGGATCTTTGAGACAAGAAATAACGCACCAATAACCCCTGTAAATGAGAAAAAAAATTTCAAAAGTATTTATGATGAAATTATCGAGCGTTTTCAGAATTTAAATGCGTCAGATTTATTCAATAGCTATTTTAGAACACTGCAAGAGTGCCGAATTGAATGTGCATGTGAAGATCCTTCGCCAAATAAAACCAAAAAATCAGATAATTTTCAATCTAGTCGAAAGTGGACTGTAGCTCCTAAGCTTTTCTCGAAAAATACGACCAGTAGTTCTGCTAAACGAACTAGTATGCCTTGTACAAATCGATCAAATTTTGCACATGAACTCCAAAAAAGATATGATGAATACTCAGATATTCGTGGAAGATCTGATTTGAGGCCAATAGGAACAAAGCCAGCTTCAATGTTTACGATTTCAAGTCTAAATCGTAATCGTTCTCAAAACAAATATTTGTCCGTGAATAACACTATGAATAAATAACACTGGAACGTTGTTGGCAGTGTCATAAACTGAGATTGCTATTGAAAGCTAAATTATTTTAAATCATATTTTTATGATCATAACAATTGATTGAATACATCAATTAATCAAGTAAAACCACTAAATACTAAAATTTAGTGATCTTAATTTAAAGCAAATGATCCAAAAATAAATTAACAAATAAAATCAAACAAAAAAACAATTAATTTATTTATTAGTATTAAAGATTTCGATGCGCAAAATTAATTAAAAAAATTAAAAAAATTTTTGTCTTAAACAACTTTTTTACCTAATAAAAATAAATTTTTTAATAAGCTTTTTTAGGCAAATTTAAAAGAAAATGTTATGAATTAACATGTGTGTTTTTTTTTTTAGAATTAAATAAAATCTTTTATCCTATACATAAAAAAAAATTATTTTATCTTTTTTTTTCATTTAATTTTTTATTTTTAAGGTTAAAAATAATATTAAAAATATTATTAGACTTATTATAACATTGAGGACAAACTAAGTCACCAGTTTTTATTTGGTTGTCTTTGTTATTAGGATATAAAATGACTCTTGGCTTGTTAAGATTTTTTTAACTTCAGAAGGTCTTCTTATAGTAGTTCTGATATGTGCTAAGCTAGATAGAAGCACATTTTTCCATTATGATATTAGATTTTTCGATTTGTCTACTAAAGTTGACATTTTGGTTTTTAAAAAAATTTTTGTCTTATGTTTATTTTGTTTATTTTTTAGAAATAAATCAAAGGAAAGATAGAACTTTAATTTTTAAAACAAAAAAATTTCACTCCAAAAATAATCTTTTTTTTCTAGACAGAGCTTTTTTCATGAAAAAAATATAGGAGAAACTAAATAAAAACTCACTTGAAAACTATCCATTCCCCTAAAAAAAACGCCAAATTTAATGAAAAAAATCTTTTCTCTATCAAAAAGTGAAAATTTGAACATAAAAACGGGGGCAGAATTAGCATGGATGTACGGCAAGGTTCTTTCTTCAGTTATTTTTCTTTTATTACTCTTTTAAATTAAACAACTATTTTAGTTTAAATTTTAAATCAATAAAAACTTGAGTGTGTTCATATAGATTTTTGATTTGTATATATGTTTTAGAGAGATATAAAAAGTGAGAAAAAAATTGCCAGTTATTTTTGTTTAGGAAATATTAAATTAATAAATTATGTGGTTAAACTAAGTTAATCAAAAAATAAGAAATTCAATAAATTTCAGTCATGTCAAAGTCTTTGAGAGATCAAACCTTAAGATTCGTAATTTTTATTATTTAAGGTCGATTTTAATGATAATATTACTGTGAAAGAACTATTATTCATTTATTGACAAGTTTAATTTAAATTTAGAAATTATTTAATTGATTTTTTATCACTCAAAAGCCGGAAGGGTTACATTTTAAATATTTTGTTTATTTTTAGTTAAATAGATTTAAAAATTTTTGATTTTTTTTTTTTTAGTTCAGAAATCTATAATCAAAAAATATTATAATTGATTAATTTTTGTTGCAAAATATGCTTATTTTCATGGAATAAAAAGTAAAAAGAAAAGAGTACAACAAAGGCTCGAAAAAACTCTGAAAAAGGCTTTTGAGTGTTATTGAAAAAAATTCTCTTAAATATTTTTGAATCGAACTTTTATTTAAAATTTTTAATTTCAGAAATAAGTTTAAAAAAATAAGTTAATCATATTAAAAAATACGGGATTTTATTTTTTTCTGAAAGAAATAGCTTTTATGAATTGGTCGATTTTTTAGTCGATAAATGATTTTATATATGAATATTAAATAGCTCCATATTTATTTATTCCATTGGCTCCCCAGGCAAGCGTATGTCATCTATTTTAAGTATCATTCTGACCAATTGAGTTGCCAAATAAATTTGTTGTTTTTTTCCTATCAATGTTTCGATCACTTGTTGATCTTTCATGTCTAAAAATCATAATTTAAAAAATTAGTGAATTTCAATATAAAATATTTAAATATTTATTTTTTATTAATTAACTTTACCATTTGTTCCCGACTGAAGACAATCAACTCCTAATCTTGGATTGTTTTCAATAATTTGTCTTGATTTTAAATCAGCCAAAGTTTCAATTGGAGCAAGACCACTATTTTCGGCTAAAGCTATTGGAATGGTTTCCAACGCATCTGAAAAAGCTCTCATGGCATATTGTTCTAATGATGCAACACTGTTAGCAGCTTTTGAAACAGCCAATGCACAGGAAATTTCAGCAGCACCTCCACCATAAACAACTCTGTTATCTCTGATCAAATTTCTAACAACACATAAGGCATCGTGAAGAGCTCTCTTAGCTTCTTCGATTATCATTTTATTGCCACCGCGGATAAATATAGTGACTGCTCTTGAATTTCTGCATTCCTCAATCACCAGCATATGATCTCGAGTAGTTCCAAAACTCAGCTCTCTAACAATTCCGGCATAGCCGAGTTTTTCGGCTGTTAGTTCACTAAACCTCGGCACTATTCTTCCCCCAGTGGCAATAGCAACAAGTTCAATTTCTGGACCGCCAACCCATCGCACTGCTGGCAATTCGCGTTGAAGCAATAAATGGTTAGCTTCATCATCAAAACCCCATTGGCAAATGACTAAATTGCAGCCAGTTTTTTTTACTTGATCGACCATTTCTTCAAATTTTGCTCTTTCATAATCTCTTAATTTTTTATAATCTTCAACAGAAGTTACATCTAATTTATGTTTGGTTTTTGGTTTTGGTGGCTCAAATGGACAAGTCAAAATTGCTATTTTTGCGTCCTTTACTTGTTTAGGCATTTGAGGATGAGAAAAGTCTTTGTCTACAACAACTCCTTTGACCAACATTGTGTCCTCTAGTTTTCCGCCTACTTTGCCTTCAACTTTGATAAGTTCAAAGTCGACGTCTTTGCGCTCCATATCAGCTACAGCCAATATAGCATTAACTGCTATTTCGGCCATTTGTCTATGACAGCGGTTTATTATTTTTGACCCTAATGTTGTCATAGCTGTTTGAATTAAAGGCTCCAAATTGTTCAAATCTATAGGGTAGCTTTCAGCAATTCTATCTAGATTTTCACATGCTACTTTTGCGGCCATTTCATAACCATCAGCAATACGAATCGGATGAATACCTTTGTCTAACAACGCTTCAGCTTGTTCCATTAATGCTCCTGCAAGAACAACTACACCAGTAGTTCCATCACCTATTTCATCATCCTGAGATTTTGAAAGTTCTACCATCAGTCTAGCTATTTGATTTTCAACATCCATCATCTTTAAAATGGTAGCACCGTCATTAGTTACTGTGACTTCTCCATCTGGTGAGACCATCATCTTATCTAATCCCTTTGGACCAAGAGATGATTTAAGGGTATTAGCAACAGTTTTAGCTGCTAAAATATGAGATTTGTGAGCCTCGATACCAGAAAGTCGAATTTTTGATTCTTGTTCCTTAAGAATTATGAAAGGTCGACCGAACTCATCGAAAGCGAGAGTTCCCATGGGAGCAGAACTAGGCATTTTTATTTTTCCTCTGAATTTCTAATAAAAAATCTAATAAAAAAACATAAAAATGAATTTATATTTAAAAAAAATGTTGAAAGAAATTCCATGTGAACTTGACTAAATTTGAAAAAGTTTGACTACACTATATGCTTAAGATTTATTTTACTCCAATTTTTTATATTAATCTGGTAGAATTTATTTGCAGTTTTTTTAATGTACATTTATTTAACTTGAAACTTAGTCTTAAAAAATTTGTTTCTATATAAACAAGTAAAAAAAGAATAAGTCGTTTTTTTTTTCTCAGATTATTTTTTATTAAAATAAAACAATGTTAACATTTTATTTAGATTTTGCTTATTTTCATACAGTATGTTGCAAAAGTTTACAAATTAATTATTTTATTTAACTGAATTTTTTTACATATCGAATTTTACAAATATTTAAGTGCAAAAGAAAAAAAATAAATGCACTAATTTGAAATTCTTTTTTTTCTCTTCAATTTGATATATCACACTCGACATAAAAATATAATTATCTTTTAAAAATTTATATTCAAAAAACTTGTTCTAAAAATTAAAAAATCAAAGTCGGTGCAAAAGTTTAGAAAATCGGGTAATCTAAAAGTTTTAGCAATCATTTCAACCTTTAATCACACAATTTGTCTAGCCCACAAAAATGGCAGATCGTGGGTCTGCTAAAAAGTGGAGATAAAAAGCAAAACAAAATAGCCAAGTTGTTAGGTATATCTCCAAAATGTGTCCTTTCAACTAAAAAACTAGCTATCAAAAACTCGCCATTGATTTTAATTCTAGCATTCAGATATGGATAGGATAAGTAAGTATACTATAATGGGATATCTCCAGAAAAAAGGTTTCAAGTCTCAAACAGCGGTCAGAAAACAGCTTCTTAACATAAAAGATAGATAAAAAAGATATAAGTGGTATAAACAGAGACTTAATTTGACAGTATAAAACAATTTTGAAATTTGAATTATGATAATTTTTTTGAAATTTTGAAAACCATTCACGAGCTACCTTAAAGAACCGTTTTTTCGACCCTCTAAGTCTAAGTGCTACAATTTTTGAAATCTCAGAATTTCACGAAATTCCTAGCTTACTTTAACAACAACTAAAAGATAAGCAATGATAAACAAGCCGACACAAAACACAAACTCGATGGAGTACATAAAATTACTAGAGTACAAACTGCAACAGGATCTTATAGCGCACAAAAAAGTATTAAAATGGGCAAGCACAATTCAATTACGAATCGAACAGACTCAATCACAAATCGAAAATTTTAAACTCTATGAACCAAACGTTTTTGATGATTAAAAACAAGACAAACTCACTAATAAAATGTCAGTACCGTTAAAATCAGTTCACCGAACCACTTCTAAACAAGGCGAACCAACTATATCAAACATCTCAACGATTTCTAATCCGGTCACAGAACAAAGCGAAATGAAATCTTACAAAACTTCAAAGCCGAATTCACTTTTCACAAAGATCTGAAATCAAATAGATTTGAGCAAATAAAATCAATTCGAAAACAAAACAAAACAACTCTCGGACTCAATAAGAGTTTTAACGAAGACACCGACTTAATTGTTAGGAATTTCATCGAAAACTATATTCAAAATCGTTTAAATCCTCTTGAAAAACGACTGGGAAAATTAAATCTTCAAATAGACTCTAATGAACGCTTGATTAGTGAGACAAAAACAATTATCAGTAAGATTTCAAAGAGTACAAATGATAATAGAAAAGAATTTGAAATCACGTTGGACAACATAAAAAATATTTTAATTGATAACCATGCATCAAAATTAGTTACTCAGACTGAAATAACATAGAAATAGGGTTCATTTGAATTTTGAAAATGTTGTATTTTTTAATTTAATTTCTTTTTTTACAAAATACTAGAAAAAATATGTAAAATAGTACAACTTAAATCTTTTGATATTGTTTTTCTTATTTTTATTTGAAAGTTAATAATTTTTGTATAATTTAAACTAACTTTCTTGAATTTTTTAATTAAAAATATTAAATACATTGATCCTTATTTGACGGGTCACTGAGCAAGTGGTCGGCGATCGGCCTCAGCTTAAAATTAATAAATAAATAAATAAAACAATTTTGACTGGATTTTGCAATCAAGCTAAAAAAATTTTCAAAATGCTCTGCTGAAGCAGCACAAGACCTAAAATTTAGAATATTTGACACTAAAAATAATGATCGATAAATAAAATATAGAATTTATTAATTGTTCCAAATTAACAGTCAGATGACAGACAGTGTCATCATGATTCATTTTCAAAATTTTGAACATCACTATCTTTCCAACTTAAGATTAAGATTTATAAATCATTTCATTAATTTTTTCTAATAATTTCTATTGAAATCTATTTTTATAAGAATTTATTTTAATTAATAATAATAAGAATGATCATTTTTAAGTACTTTTTGTTGATGAAATTCATAAAAATGTTCTCGATTTAATGATTTTTTAACGAGATATTCCAAAAAATGTCTCTTCATCATTTATAGTAATAACGTTTTGGTAAATTTTAGTTGCTTAGGTCTGTTTTAATGTGTAAGGCATAAAAAATTACTAAATAATATTCAAATATGAGTAAGATTTCAAGATCATTATTAAGTAAATCATTCAAAAATAGACTTTTTCTTCTATTTTCTAAAGCACATTAATTGTAAATTTAATGCTCGTTTGACAGTTTTTAAGTTACAATTATAAATAAACCGCTAAAGTGAATTAAAATCTTACCAAAAAAAAAAAAGAAATGAAGAAAAATTCAATTATTTTCTTAAAATTTTTTACAATATTTAGCTTAAGCTTTGAGGCTAATGCTATAGAAAATTTCGAAACAGAAATATCAGTAGTGAAAAAGCTTAGTTTTTCATTTAAACAAAACCATAATAAATCAATATTTCCGGAAAAGTTTTCGCTGAGCTTTGAACTTGAAGGAAAAAATTATTCTTTTGAATTTATAAGGAAATCATTTATCCTTGAAAATTTTCCTAAAATCTTTACTATTGAGGGTGATAAACAATTAAATGAATTCAAATTTAAAGACCAAAAGGTAATTTTAAATTTATCTAGACCATAATTTATTTTATACTAAAAAACACAACAATCAACATTAGTTTCAGAAATAAACGTTTTTGTTAGTATTATACTAAAAAAATTTTACAATTTAAGAAATATTGTCAATATCAAGAAAAAAATGGTAATGGTTATGGAAATTTATTATTAAAACCAGATAATGATTTTATTTTTGTAAATATTTTTATTTTCATTATTTTTTTCAACAAAGATAATTTTTTTTTAAGTATGCAAGAGTTTTTCCAGACAAGCATTCCGATGAATTTTTTGACATCCTACCAAATAGGCAAATGAAAGGAGATAAACACTCAATTAAAAAGCGAAGTTCGAACAATTTAAAAGAAGATAAAACTAATTTGACAAATTATTTTGCGTTTTATGATGATACAACCTTTTCAAAAGGTAAATTAAGTATGTCTATCAAATTTAAATTAATATTTAATTAATTTAAATTTAGCTGTCTCGATTAAAAAGTTGAAAAATTTGAAACAAAATAAAAGGTATTATTTTGAGGAATATTTAAAATTTTAATCAAAATTACTAATAGATTTATACAATAAATTTTACTAATTAACTAATTGATTTTTCTAGATTCATCAGAAATTCAAAAAAAAAAAGTCCTAAATTTGTTGATGTCGAAGTTTTACTAATTACTGATCATTCTATTTATGAACAACATAAGCAATATATCCAGAAAAGTGACGATTCTGATATATTTCAAAGTATTTTGGAGTATTATTCTTTTTCCATTGATGGAGTAAGTTTGCAAATTACCTAAAAATCTCTTTCAATTTGATTACTTGAAAGATTATGAAAAGAGTTTATTAAAAATGTCATGGTCAATTATCATGAAGGGCATATTTTTTTTATAAATTTAAACTACATATTAGAATTAACAAATTACGCATTAAATTATTTTCTTCTTTTTTATGAAAATTAAAGTAATATTGTCACAGATAAGGCAAATAACTGTTGGTTATTCATCTTGGTATAATGTTTTGAGTCCAATTCTGGTATTGCTTGCTAAAGTATAATTCTATATGAGATTGAGCTTGTTTTAGTGCTAACTGCTGAGCCATTCCCGTTCAAACAAAACATAACTTTACGTTGAACCTTATCTAGTGATATTTTCCGGGCAAATAATGTAAAAGAAAAAAATTTTTTTTTTCATTTTAATTGAATATTTCATTTTCTTTCTGTAAAATTTTTTCAAGTTATTTTTGATTTCATTGTTTGTTATTAATATTCTTTTTATTTTGAAAGGTAAATCAAAAGTTTGAAAATTCTTTTGAGAATGATCCTGATCTTAGAATTAAAATTAGATTAACAAGCATAATTATAATTAAAGTAATTTAAAAATAAAATTTGAAAAAATTATATTCAAATCTTTAGGATAAAATAAATTCTCAATGGACAAATTCAGAAGTTATAAAAGTAGACGGCTTTCCTAAATATAAAAATAAACAAGTAATAAACCGAAAAGCATTGGATCTTTTTGCGGAATTTGTCACATCGCTACCAGAAAATTTACCTTACGATCATGCTATTGGTGTCTTTGAGTACTAAATTTATGATCAAATAATCATTTTTCTCATATTTTCTTTAAAGCAAAGATCTTTGGAATTTGAATGAAGCTCAAACGCCATCGCAAAGATCTGGACTTCTGGGTGCTGCTTATACACGATCAATCTGTGATTATAGTTTTTCAATAGTAGAAGATTTCGGAGGATTTTCTCATATATATGTAAATATATATAAAAAAATAAATTTCAATTTATTAGTTTTATTTAAAGACTATGGCACATGAATTAGGACATAGCTTGGGAGCTAATCATGATCAATCCGTTCCAGAAACTGAATCTTGTCCAGCATCAGAATACTTTCTAATGAGTCCTTTTATTTCCTTCAATAAAATAGACAATTTGCAACTATTTTCAGAATGTTCAATTAAGCAAATCAAACAATTTCTACTTGAAGATGGGTAGCTAATCTCAAAAATTTATTTTTTAGTTAATTTTTATATTTTCTGAATAGTGAGATTTCCAAGCAAACATTGTGTTTGACTAAAATGCAATCTAAAATTAAATTTCGCAAACATCAATTTTTTTCACTGACTGGACAATTTTGGAATGCTACTGAACAATGCAAAATGCAATTTGGACAGCAGGCAACTTTTTGCTCTGTAAAAATATAAATTAATGTTGAATTTTTTATACATAATTTTTTTTTTATTTAATCTAGAGAAAAACTGATAGTATTTGTAATTTTCTTTATTGTCGACGCAATGATGAATCTGATTGTGAATTTCTTGGTCCTGCTGTTGATGGAACGTATTGTGATCCAGATTCTGTAATTTCATATTTAAATATTTCTTTTATCTTATATTTTCGTTTAGGTTTGCGTTAAAGGTAGATGTCAAAATCAGAAAACGAAAAATTCTTGCATTTATGGTGACGATTTAATAAAACCATTAGAGTATGGGATAGGATCTTCAAATTTGGCTGTAACTTGTATAGAATGGTTTTCTATTATGCATTTTCATGGTAAATCAGTAGATTATTTTTGTAACAAATTAGACGGAGCCAAAATATGCTGTGAAAGTTGCGCAAGTATTACATTTTTATAATTTCACAATTTTTTTTTTTAATTTTAAAATTATTTTCAGGATACAAACTTTTAAAGTGTCAAGATTTCGACTTTAACTGTCCAAGTTACAAATTCAATTGCTTAGCAGGGGATATTGGTTTTAAAAATGGTGCAAATGCTAGAATTGAAAATGTATGCCGGAGAACTTGTGAAAAATGTGACAGTAATTTTCTTTTTATTTTATTTAGTTATTTTTTAAAATTAAATTTAAAGCATCACCTTTGAAATGTACCAATAACGTTTGCATGAACGGTGGTAGATGTATAAATGAAACTAATAACAATCATAGCAATAGAATTTTTAGATTCAAATGCTTATGTCCAAACGGTTTTAAAGGTGACCTATGTGAGATAAAAATTCCAAAATTAACAAAATTAAATGTCCAAAAAGGACATAGAACAAAATTTTAAAAATCCTATTTATTTAAATTTAATAAATTAATAGCAATTTCTTTTTTTATTTACTGAAAAAAATTCTACCTAGCTTGAAGATGCTTGTATTTATAAACTTTTAAAAAAGTAATATTCGCCCCAGGAAATTAACAGTTTTTTATGCTATAATAAAAAATAAAAAATAAGTAAAAAAAAAAAAATTCAAAAACAATTAACAAATGAACAAGATTTAAATTTTAAATTAACGTTTAACTTATCTCAAGCATGCCCGATTAATTTATCTCAAATATACAACAGTGTTTTTTTTTATGTTAATTAACCATATTTACTAGACAAGTGAAAATAAACGAAAAAAATGAAACATAATTATGAATTGTGTAATGGTATCATTCAAAAAAGAAAGAAGTATGGTGTAAGCGAAAATAAAATCAGCAATGTTACGTGAACTTGTAATCCAACACCATAAAAATGGTAAAACCAACAATGATATTTTTAATATCCTTTGTGGAAATGTGTCACAAAGAACAAAGGATTTCAAGTACAATGGAAAAATATCTGCAAAAATTACAACAGGATGACGTCGGTCAGGAGCAACACAAATGAATAAACGTTAAGTTAAACAATTAATCAATAACCATTCTGGCAGGCAAATTGCGACTAAATTTAATATATCCAAAGGATCAGTGGTGAACATATTTAAAGAATTTAACCTCACAGTATTGGTGCCATGACAAAAGGCTGAAAAATAAAAGCCTCATCTTTTTTCTGCTTCTTCCACTTTCTATTATCTGAATTCGATTTTTCTATTGTATACTTCAATTTTAAAAAGTCACAGAAAATTCTCCTTCATTTAGCCTTGTTCCATGATTTCACATTGATGCAAAAACTTTTACTTTCTTAGTTTTTTATTAGAATTTGTTATTCATGGTTTTCGAACCACACATTTTCAGTTAAAAACTCAAGTGTTCTAATCTTCGTCTAACGATAGAACCTGATGCTTTACTGTCTTTTGACAATTTCGAGTTATATGCTAGAATATGTGATAGTGAGTTTATTTTTTTCCAATCTAATTTATCTAATTTTTCCAATACGGAGTAATGGAAGATCGTCATTTTTTGATTGATTATATTTTTAAAATAAAACTATTTATGCATTATTTGGATATATTAAGATTACCTATTTCCGAGTATGATTTTCTTTTTAGCTGAAGAACAACAGCTGTTATTATATCCTCTTTCCAAATAGATAAAAGTTAAGGAGTTTGAATGGTCATTTTGGTTTTAATGCCTATTTAATTTATTCCAAAATTATATTATTAAGTTCATATAATAATTATTTTAACAAATGAGTGTCAATTTAAAAAATTGAACAACTTAGATTGTCTATCTAATTATAGCTAATTATGAAAATATAATAATAAATTGTCATTTAAATCCAGATTTTATTTCAACTTTAAATAATTTAACTGACAAAAAAACTGCCTCAAAATTTCGATCCTATCCAATTCAATTACTATTACTATTCACATCCAAATAAACTGTAAAATATTCGTTTCTTAACTTTTTTACGATACTGTATAATATTTACACGGTTAACAACTTAATAAAAGGAGAGTTTTCATGAAATTGGCATTTAACTTTAATTTTTTAGTATAAAGTAGTGTTGGGCAGCGGCCAACCTTGACCGGCCAGTTTTTGTCGTGAATTTAAAAAAATGACCGTGTGTAGTCCTAAACATATTTAATAATTATTTCAAAGTCGATCCGCAAAAAATTTATGTGAAATCTTAATATTAATCTGTTATTGTCTTTTAATCTTCTTCCAAAAAATAAACAAAATTTATTGAAAAAAAATCAGTCACATGGCTTTAGGTCATTAACAAATTAAAAATTTTAACACCAACTTCAACCCTTTTACATCGATAAACTGAATATCAAATTAATTTAAAAACCATTTACTTGTTGCATAAAAAAAAATTTTTGAAAAAAGAAATTAGGCATTAAAGACTTATCTCTTTAAAATTCAAAAGTTTATTTAAAAATTTTCACTAATTAACAAATGGCTGCATGTAAATAGATCAAATGTGAGATCATTTTTCTTTTTGATACTAAAAAATTGACTTGTTGATTTAAAATCTCTTAAACAACACATAATATTGAAAATTGCAATTTCTAAATTAATTAATATTTTTAAAAAGGTTTTCATATGTTTGATTGAAAACTAAATTTCAAAATATATTAAGCAAAATTTATGAAAAAAATTTAGTTGAAACTAAATAAGTCTTCAGGCTATTTTATATAAAACAATTAATTTTTTTAAAATAAAAATAAATTTTAGTTTGACAGCTAAGGTCAGACTGCTTGTTTCGAAATTAAATGAACCATTAATCAAATATCATTGAACATTTTTATTTTTGGAAAAAAATTTTAATATCCAAATAATGATTGAAAAAAATGGGATCCTTTTTGAAATATTTTTAATTTTAATGGTTGAATTTTTTTAATATGAAAACAGACCTTTTATATGTTTTTATATAGAATTTTCCAAGTTTACCATGCATCGTCTGCCATTTTTATGATAGAACATCTAAACAAATTAAATCTACTTAGTTAGGTTGAATATTTTAAATTTTAATAAACTAATAAATTTTTTTTTTCAAAAAGTTGTCCTTTTTCATGTTGTCTTCTTCCGACAAGCATTGAAACTATTTGCTGCTATGATTTGACTTGGATTTTTGGGTGAGAAACTGTTAACATCTATTTTCTCTAAATGACTAAAAATTTTTCTTAAGATTACTTATCACTGTGCCATTTTTTTTGTGCTGCATATTTTTTAGCTTGTTGATTTATTTTACATGCAAAAGAAAAAGTGCAGTCGAAAATCAAACGGACTCAATTTTAAGTAATTAAATTTTCAATTTTAATATGGTAAAAACAAATTTCCAATCTTTTCAATCAAATATTGGGGAAATTTTAAATTCAATGAGCAAAAAATATTTAAGATTAAATTGTTATTTTGAAAAGGTGAAAATATGCCGCATTCCGGCTCTATCAACAGCAATAATATTTATTCGATTCGACTACCTCAATCAAATGCCGCAGATCTAAACGCGGTTGAAACGATACGAACAAACAATTCAACTTCACATGAGCCACCATCTTACAATTCTGTAATTTCAGTATTTCCGAATGCTTTAAAATCAGAATCGCAGCCTCACTTTGCTCATGCTTCTCGAAAAATTTCAAACTCAGCAACAATTTAATTTTATTAATTTATTTTGTAAAAAAAAAAATAAAAAACCATTTAAATAATTAAAGTTTCAAAATGTTGAAAAATAGCTTTTTATAAATAAGAATTTCTAGTAACCATGGATAAGATGTTGACGCGTAAATACTCAATCAAAATAAAAGATTTTAGGTCCAGATATTATTTTTTTTCTCTAAATAGGTTACTAAAAAAATAAACTTATTAGAGTTTCAATTCATTATTTCTATTATTCATTTGAAATTGGATATTAAATTAAAGTATTTTAGACAAAAATAAAACAAATAAATTCATTTCTAATTGATGAAAATTTAAATAATTTATGTTTTTTTAGCTTTTAAAGTTTTATTTAAACTTTTTAAAAGCTAATTAAACCTTTAATTTTTATAAATTTTTTAGAAAACTACTAATCTGCTTATTTTTGGAAATATTAGTTTTAAAAAGCAGATTTTTACCCAGTTTAGATTTTATTAAACAACAGATACTTGTTCATTTTGATTTATCATGTAATTAATAACTAACCATTTATTTCTTACAATTTTTTTTTAAATAAAATAAAAATAAAATTAATTTTGAATTAGAAAATGTCCGAAAGGTTTTATTTAAACAATTGATGTTGCATAATTTTTTTATTGTTCTTATTAAAAATGGAAATTGTTTCGACTTGTAAAGTCAATTCATTTGAGATTAACCGTAAAGAAAATGCTTTGTTTGATTCAAAAATATTATCAAAAAAAATGAAGGAAAATCTAAATAATTCAGCCAGTTTCAAAACAGACTCATTAATTTCAAAAAAAAAAATAAAAAAAACAAAAATTAAAATGCAAGAAAAAACAAAAGAATTTATTGCTTTTGATAGCAACAGCAATGCCGACAGCAATTTAAATAATTTCGACAATAACGATCGTAAGAATCTGAGCAAATTACAGGAACAAAATGAAAACATATTTTCAAATTCAACCAACTTAATGATTCTCAAAGAGAATTTAACACAATTAGATTCTAATTTAAATAGAGTGGGCTCAACTGCTGAACATAAAATGATTGTTAATAATTTTCAGATGAACCAGAGTGTGAAAAATTCTAAACCAAAAAAATCAAAAAAAAGTAAAAAGAAAAAAATAAACAAGTCGGTAAATTTCAGGCATACAATAGTCGACCAAACGAATCAAAGCGATACTAAAAATAAAATTGAGATTGATTTCAATTCAATGAAACATAATGAAAGTATCAGATGGGAAAATGAACTTGTGAACGAAAAAGACGAAGCTGAACGTATCGAATTGTACAAAATAAATAGACGCAAACGGTATATTGAGCAAAAAAATAGGATTTTAAAAACCAAGCTTCAAAACGATTTAGCTTGTGATTTTTCCTTGTCTTCGTCTTCTACGTGCTCTATGGAAAATATTAATTCGAAAAACTTCCAGAATAATCTTGAAAATATTGTAGAAGTGGATAAAATGGACAATAAGAAAACAGATCATGAAGATAAAGAAGCAAATGCTCTTGTTCAAGACAGAAACAAAAGTTCAAACGGCTGTATAATTGTCAAACGTGCAAAAGAGACAGATTCAGCTATATCTTCAATTTCATCAAACAGTCAAATGTTTTACTAATTTTTTTATTTCTCAATTATTCACGTATCTAGTTTGTTTTTTTTTCATTTAAAAACATGGATATAAATACATCGATTGACAGTCATCATATATTTTTAATAGTTTTTCATTTATGTTTCATTTATAATTGTTTGCAGCGATCAGGAAATTAAATAAAATTAAAAAAAAAATTCAAATTTAAAATATGTCCTTTTTTTTGTTTAAAATAAAAATTTTAACTTTTCAATTCACTCGGAATTTGGTGTCTTTGGTCAAAAATTTATACTTATAGATTTATTCAATTGAAAATAGTATTAATTTTTTATACAATTTGATTTTTTTTTAAATATATAAATTTAAGAATTGATTTAGTTTTAAGAAAGCCTAAGAACAAAAAAATTAGTTAAATAATAAAAAACTTCATGTTGATGGATTATATTAGAATAACTTTTAGTTGACTCTAATAATGATTTACGCCTAGTCTAACTATGTCATTAGTTTCAGATTACCTTTGAAAGAGTACATTTTAGCTGAATATTTATCTATTTACAAAATTCAGTCCAGAAAAAAAATATGCTAAATAAATATTGTAATTTAACGAAAGAGAAAATTTTTGAATTTTAGTAAATATATCCTCGCGTTGGCTTGTGATTTTTGCAACTTTAAAAAAATTAAAATCCACTTTTTCAACTCATGTGTCTTATCTATTCAAAAATTCACGTTCAATGTATAAAATAGATATAGCTAAAAAATCGATGAGCTCTGTCACGCCATTGAAATAGATTTAGCGTATAAAGAATAAATATTCAACAAAAATTAGGTTTTGTATTAGTATTTTTTCTTTATTTCTTTTTCTTTATTTTACATTTAAGTTTAGGACTAACAGTTTAAATGAACATTTAAATGTTAATTCATTCATACGGAAACTTGTACTACATAAGTTTTTCGTCTTGAACTTTTTATTAATATTCGGTTTTTGTTTTTTTTTTTTATTTTCACTAATTAAAATCCAAGTCTCGTAATTGATAATTGTATTAAATCAAGTGAATCGATTAACCATGATAAAATCTTGAATAGATAAAGAGACAGAATCAATTAAATTAAAATTTACAAATACCATTTATTGTTAGTGTCCTAGCGATTAATTTGTAATATTTTTTTATAGAATTGTAAAACCAAAATTTTGAAATGTTATCTCCTAGATAGTGATCCTTCAACAAACGATAGCAACTTGGCTATAAATTTGATCAAAATTTGCAAAAGATTAACACATTTTTTTTTCGATTAGAAATAGGAATCTAGTTTTTTTTTGAAAATATACCTGAGCATTAAAATTTAAACTTTTTCATTTAGAAATAAAATGATCCGATCAAAGTTTTTTAAATTAATCTTTGTAAATGTACTTATTCTATCTATTGAATCAATAAAAGAAACTATTTTTTTATCTAATGATGAAAATTCAAGTAAAATTTAATAATGAACTAAAATTAAATCAATTTAACTTTAATGTTTGTAGATTTATTAAGTGAGGGAGAGACAACAGGACTTTGTGCTAGACAGTTGAATTTAAATCCACAAGAGCGCAATTGTAGATATGGACGATGTGAACAAATAAGAAATGGATCTGATTTTGTTTGTCATTGTGATAATGTAAATTTTAATTGTTAACTTAAAAATAATTAAGATTGTGTAATTTTTTGATTAGTTTATAACAGGAAAAAAATGTGATCGATTAGTGATCGATACAACCGACGGATGTGCATCAAATCCTTGTTGGGGTGAATCTTTATGTATAACTCTTGAAAAAACAAATACATATAAGTGTCTTTGCCCTCAATCAAGAACTGGAATGTTTTGTCAGATTAGAGTAAATCATCATGACTTAAAAGGTGGAGAAAAAAATGAAAACAAAACTGATTTTGAAATCTTTTCAAAAAGTTTAATAGCTCCTCAGTACACAACAAATGCTCTGATTAACAGTCATACGAAAATTTTAAATTATTCTTTTGAAAACATAGAAAAAAATGCATCAATAAATAATGAATCATTAGAAATCGAAAATCCTTCGAATCAAGAGTCATGGTTTTCTGATCTGGCATCCAGCTCGCCATTGAGAGCCTTAAATTATACTTGTAACTCTGAAAATTGCCAATTTGGTAAATGTCTTTCAAATGACACATGTGATTGTACAAAACCTGCTTTTGGAAAATATTGTGATCAAATTGATGAATGTTTAGTTCTATCGTGCAAAAATGTACTCTTTTGAAAAAAAAATTAAATTTTTTTTTTAATTTTTGTATTTTTACTAATAGGGAAAATGTGAAAAAAACAAAGGATGCATTTGTAATAAAGGCTTTCAAGGAGTATTATGTGATATTCCGATAATAAAAATGAATTTTTTCGGAGGCTACTTTCAAAAAGGAGCCAACAAAGAATTAAATGTTTCAGAAAACATTTCGGTCAAACAAAATTTCTCGACTCTTGCCATCAATTTGAAATACAATTCTTCTAATGATCATAAACTTCCAATTTATATTACAAGTTGTGAAAATGGTGGCTTGTTAATAGATAATATGTGTTTGTGTCTTAATCAATTTACAGGTCGCAGATGTGAAATTCCACCTACATTTTCAGATTCAATTTTGAATACAAAAGCACCAGAACTAGAGAGCATTGAACCAATTGGTCCGAAAGGTAATCAAGAAAAAACAGTGTCTGGGATGAACAAAGTTGAGACTAAAGATGAGTTAATACCTATAATTACACTTAGTAGATTCAATACAAAAACAAGAAATATCACCAGCCAACGAACTATTTACTGGCCTTGGTTCGGTAAGGAGCATAATGATTTTTTTTTATCTTAACTATTTTATTTATTGCATAGGATAATTAGGCAAAGTAAAATTTATGACCATTTTTCAATTTGCTCAAAAATTTTAAATGCGCAATTTCATTACATTGCATATTTGCAGTTTTTTAGAATTGAAATTTGAAAAGTTTTAAAGCTAAAAGAAAAATACAATGCAATGAAATTAATTTTTTAAAAAATAAGCAAATTTTTATCAAAATTATCAAAAATTTTGCTTTGCCAATAAATATGCAATTAAAAACAACCTAGCGAATTAATTTTGAAAAATGCTGTTTCGATTAGGAATTTGATAATTGATCTTTCTAAGAAGGTTGTAGACCAAAATTTTAGGTGCATTTGTAAGGTGTTTGACTACTGTATACATACATCAAACACATTCACCTTTTACTTTGCATTTTTTTCAATTTGTTGTATTTGTAGAAGGTTTAAAATTTTAATTAATTATTTATAATTAAAAATTTTATTTTACTGAACATGGTTAACTATTACACTATAGAATTTGATTTTATACGTTTTTAGCGATCATTTAATTTATCACAAAATTTTTATAGTTTTTTTTTTTTAACCAAATCTTAATAAATTTCGGGTGTATTTCAAAAGGTTTTATTGCACATCTTTACCTTAAACTTAGACCAAATTCACTGAATTGAAAACAATATCAGAAAAAAGCTTATGTGTAGGTTGTATTTATACAGTACACATACAACTAACAAATTCACCTAAAAATTAGAATCTTCTAATCATTTTACTTAAGTTGTCATCAGTTTCTATAATTTTTATTTGAGAAAAAAAATTAATTTAAATAAATTAATTTGATTCTAGCGATTTTTCATCGAAAAAACCGATAAATTTTCGACTATTCATCGATATACAGATATTTTTCATTCAAAATTAGTTTACTGAGAATTTAAAAATGCAAAAATACAATATTCAAATATACTTTTAATTTTACTTTAACATAAAATTTATTTTAAAAGAATGTTTTCCTGGAGAATCAAATGTTTATTCAAAAAATTCAAATGGAAAAGTAGAGAGAAAAAAAATTTCTCAACTAGAAATTGGTGATCAAATTCTGGTCGTGAAAGATTATGAAAAAAGCTCAAATTTTAGTATAAATCAATTTAAATTTAGCCCAATTGTTAGTTTCTTGCATAGAATAGAAAATATTGATGCTAAATTTTTTCGATTACATTTTAAAAACAGTTTAAACAAGACAGCATATATAACTTTGACACCAAGACATTTAATATATGCAAAGAGGAAAGTTGGAGAAGACTTTGAATTTATTGCTGCTTTTGAAGTTTCTGTTGGAGATATTCTGAAAAGATACGATTTTATCGAAAGACAACATCAAAATGTAAGTGTAACAAAGATAGAAAAATTGTTTATTAGGAAAAGTGGAATTTATGCGCCATTGACTGAAAGTGGCACTCTAATAGTAGACAATATACTAGCATCATGCTACTCAATGGTAAAATACCATGGAACAGCCCAGCTTTTTTTTAATTTTTTGAATATCTTGAATTATTTTGTAGAGGTTACTAGTGACGTTTATGTTTATTATTCAAAAGTTTTATATGAAATGCTTAATTTTTTGCATCTTAACAAAACGTTTATGAACGAAAATTTGCAATTTTAAACTCTTCTTTTATTTATATTGATTGTTTAAATATTTTTTTGAATAAATATTGTTAAATTTGTTTATCAAATAATTCATTTAAATGTAACATTTGCCTGTACTTAACTAATTTTGACTAAAAACTTTATCCTAAAGAGCTCAGATGATTTATCCAAAAAATCTCAAACTGAGTTATGGTTCTGTATCTGTTCGCGTGAAAAAATATTTAATTTTAAATTTTTTAACAATTGATTCCAATAAAATAGTTATAAGAAATCGAAAACGATAACATGTCTAAGAAAGGAGATCATACTCTAATTTCGGTGCCCTAATTAAATTAATAGATATTGGATTTAAACTTAAAAAACATTTATTTCGAAGTCTTCCGACAGGAAGTCATCTTAATCAATTTTTATGTTTTTAATATTTTTCGATAATAGAAATAAATTCCTATATACAGCAAAATTTAATCTAATGAATAATAATATTAGTGATAAGCTACAGCAGAATACCTGCGAAGCGAGACTAGCTTTAGTTTCGCTAAGGTAGTTGTTTTTGCTTAATTTATAGTCAGGAAAAAAAATTATAATTAATCCGTGTTAAATTTAGAATCCAGTGCGGTCTATGAATATACTAAAATGTCATTAATTGTCATTAAAATTCGTTTCAATTCAAATTTTTATTTTATATATTTATTTGTTTTCCTTTTTGTTTTCTTCAACAAAATTTACATCCGACAAACAAAATCCAGTCAAATTCGAGTGTAAGGGAGTTTCATTCTAGTACAGAATTTTGCCAGATTACCAAATTAAGCCGTTTAATACAGTACGTTTCTAAACAAAATAGATAACTTGCTTAAGCACATGCTTTAGAGCTGCGCTAGACTGTTTAAGCAGTTCTCGAACATGCCTTCCCTCAATATTTTCCTTTTCATCTATTTTTATCTATGAACTAAGCTCTAAAACATGCTGATGAACTTTCTCATAAACTTTGCTTATAAACTTTGTGTAAAACATGCTCTAGAGCCGCTTAAACAGACCATGAGCAGTGCGCTTGTTATGCGCTAGAGCTGCTTAAGCAATGCTCTAAAAACCGTCTACTTTGTTTAGAAACTTACTGTACATTCATCACTTGAAAACTTGTTTAAGCCTACCAAGAATAAAATTGTCTTCTAAGCTGCATGAGATGTTTGATGACTCACTGTTCTTTATAGTGGCTATCAATTTAGATAAGATTTTTTGGTAACGAAGCCGTGTTTATATATTCTCTTGAATATTCTATAGAAAATTTTGAAACAGTAAAATAGTAATTTTAAACAAAAATCCCCTTAATGCTTACCATATTAATTTTTCACAATAAAAATTGATTAATTTTATAATATTTTTGATTTAAGTAGGGCTGGTAAACCGGTTTGAATATTAGAACCGGTTTTAAATCCGGTTTTGAATTAGGAACCAGTTTCTAAACCGGTTTCTTAATTTTTCATAATACTTGTAAAATTAATATTTAAAACCATGATTTATAATGTAATGCATTATAAAAGCTTTATTACATAACTATAAAATTATTAAATTTAAAACAAAATAATTATTTAAAAATAAAATAAGACAATAAAAAAAGGACTTTAGAGCAAATCTTTATTTTGCTTGATAAATCAAAATTTAAAAATCCTTTGTCAATTTTTCAGTTACTTTCTCAACTAAAAAAAGCTAAAATCCCTTTTTGGGTTTTGTGAAATTTAGTACAATAGAACAGAACAAAATGTTAAAAATTCTTAAAACTTTTCTTTCAAAAGACAAAAGCAAGTTCTGTAAATGCAACATGGTGCAACATTTAAAGTTGCACTATTATGAGAAAT
>PJRA01000443.1:274672-312092 GCA_016987375.1 Brachionus koreanus | reverse complement strand
GATTTGTTTTTTAAGACATAAGTTAAATAAGTCTTTAATTACTAAAATGAAATCTAGAGAAAGTTGCTTGAGCATAATATTGCTGATCCTGTCTTCACCAGGAGATGATCTATTTCGCAGCATCCTGATAGCTTTTTTTTAATATGATCTCTTTGGATTATAAATAGATATACAAGTTAATCAATATTATTGTTATTATTAATAAATTAAATCGATGAGTTATTAAATGCATGCTGAACCGTAAAAATAATTAAATTGTGCTAAAAACAAATAAAAATTGAATGATTAGTTTCTGATTTTTTGTTCCTTTATTTTCATTATTTTTTTTAAAGCAATCTGTTAAGTTATTTTTTAGCAACTAATTTCTAATTTTGAAAAAATCTTTTTTATTATATATCGTGTCTATTTGCTAAAACAAATTACTACACAAAGTTTTAAGTGGCGAACACACCGTGTCACATCAAATACAGTTATCCATCTTTCTTAGTTATATGTGAAGAATTGCCACCAATTTTAATTGGTCTTTAGTTTAAAGATGAGTTTGTAAAGAGTCAAGTGTTTCAAAATTTTGATCAAATTTCATTTTCAAACATATAATGTAAAATAAATTACAAATGTACAAATTTTTCTTAAATATTTGAATTTGTTTTGGTCAATTTGGTTGTAAAATTACATTGATATGGCTGTGGGTAAGACGACTAATAATGAAATTTTAAATATAAATTTTTATTATATGTTTGTTTGAAATTAAAAAAAAATTGAATCTTTTTTTTTCTTTTTTTTTAATTAGATTATTAAAAACTAACTAATTCTTATTAGTGCAATGTAAAATAAATTTATCATGTTGACTTTAAAAATTATTACTTAATATTCAATTTAGAATTTAGCTCAAAAATATGCTTTTTAAGGTAGTTTTTTTTTCAACTTTAGCCACTTTTCATATTAATATTCAGTGTTGCATTTGACAAGTTTTGCTCAGGGCTATATTTTTTTGATTGTAACTTAATCATTTTTAAAAAAATATTGAATTATTTCTTGTCTATAAATTTCCAGTGAAGTCTAGATCGATACTGTTTGAATTTACTGAATGAATTCAAACAGAACTTAATTGTTTTTGTTTTTAGTTCCAAAATTCTTAATACTTTTTTAATATTAGTTTCAGAACATTCAAATTTTCAAGTTCATAGAAAAACGGATTAAATTATTCAATATTAGTTTTCCGAAAAAAAAAACAGCTCTTATACTGTTCTCTTTAATGATGATAAAATAATAATAATAATTGTTAATATTCTACGGTAAAATTTAGTTAAACTAAATTGACTACACAGGAAGACTAACGTAGTCCCGCTATAGTAACTTTTCATTTTTTTTTATTTCAACTGACATTATCCAGTCTGTTTTTTGAACTGGTTGATGACGTTGAACTTGTTGGAACAACTAACGTTGGTGGCACATTCCATTTATTTACTACTCAGTTTGATAGAAGGTTTCACCTTGCTTCACATTTTGTTACCTATGAGCAAATGCGATGCTATGCTAGTTTAAATTAGCTAGCCTTGACTTCTTATTCCAAACTTCTTATTTGTGGAACAAGTTTCGTTGCTCGTCTTTGTACATGTTCTAGTCTAAATTTATCCTTTTTTAAATAAGAATTCCAAGCAGACACACAGTATTCTATATACGGTCAAACATCTGTTTTGTAAAGTTGCAAAAATGTTAGAGCATCCCAAAACACTAATGTTTTCTTGAGCATTCCAGGCAAATTGTTAGATTTTTAACACAGCTATCAATTTGATCATTTCATTTGAGTTTGTTACAAAAAAAACAAGATAACAGTAAATTTGGATTGTCTAATTTTATTTTGATAAAAACCAGATAGCTGCGCCATTGGATTAGAATGAACAATTTTTTTTTAAAGACCAGGTTTAATAGATTTCAGTTTTAATTCGAAATTAGGATCTTAGTTTTTAAAAGAATGTAATTTTTGCTTTCTAATAGACTTGGTATTTTAAAGTTTAGAAGTGTTAAATTTAGAGCATTTTAACACATTAAGGTATTCAGTTGCAAATACATCGTGTAATACTGCCAAAGTTGCTATGCTTTTTAAAACAGGCATCTTTTGGAAGGCATTTTAGAATTTATAGGAATACAGAATAAAAGTTTTTTGTTTTACATAAGTGTTTTTAAATAAAATGATGAACAAAATTTAAAAAATAATCTCTTTTTTTATTTTTATTGAAATTATCAAAAAATCGTCTGTTATTTTTTTTAAACAAGTTTTTGTAAATTTTTCTAATATTATATTTGTACATTTAGTCATTAATCAAAGCTTCTGTCCTTATTTTTTCTGATCAGAATCATTGTTTTCACTTAAATAAGAATGCTCTTATACAATTCTATTTTATAAAAAAAGAAAATACTTTTTCTGATTTTCTTTCAACCTTTTCATTTCGTTTTTTATTGATGAAATTTCCTTCATAAACATTGAATATTAAAATTTAAACTTTTTTTAAGAAACTTACATTTTTTGTTTCTTGCTCTATCTATTTTTTCCATTTTAAATTATGAAAAAATTAAAATTATGGTTTAAAAAATTTTAGATTTATAAAAATTTGCTTCTAAAGTAAAACTCTGAATTTCTATAATTTGAAATAAAAAAAGTCTAGTTAACGTTTTTTAAAAAGGTTAAATTAATTCTAGATTTTGCCTTCGATTTTGCTATCTATTTAAAAAATATATTATGCCCTAGAAAAAATATACTTAGAAAAAATTAGAAACGCCTGAAATTTTTTCTATGTAATATTTGACCAAATAACCTATATTCTAATGTAATGTTATGCATGCAGGTCTTTGATGTGTTAAATTTGTATTTTTATCTTAATTTATTAAAAAATCATCTTTTAGGGAATTTTCTGATAAAAATGACGAAATATTATAAACAACATTCATAGTTTTACTTTAGTAATAGAATAAAATATTTAATTACCGCCTGAATTTTTTTCTCATAGTATTGTTTATTTGCATCAATTTTGTTTTGCAGTTTTTCCTCCATGTATGTTAATTCTTCTTGCTTTTTATCATCGTAATTCAAAATTGATGCTCTGGTTTCTTCCTTAAACTATTTAAATTGTTTTACACTCAAATTAATTCAATAGAAATTGGAAATTTGTTCGCAAGATAAAGTCGATGATCAATAACAAATACATTTTAAATTTAAACATCCTTATTTTAAAAAGTTTAACTTAATTTGTATTTATTTTTTTAATATAACATTATTACAATAATAATAAAGTAATTAAACATTTCAATTAATTATTTTAGGGTATTTAAATTGAAATGATGATAAATTGATCATCAACTTCAATTTTTTAACAAAACGGTAAAAATATTTTTTTTCCAGAAGCTATAAAACATGGTGAAATATTCAAAGTTACAATATTAGCAATCAAAAAATTTTCAGATGTTTTGAAGCAATTGGTTTTTAATCGAAATATTTAATATTTTCAATCGAAATGGATCTTGCTGATTTTTAAATTAATTTAAAGTAAAATAATTAAACTAATAATAAAAAAACCGAACAATAAGATTTTAAATCGATTTTCTGAGAGAATAATATAAAACAATACAAAATAATAAACAAAACAAACAATACAAAGCCTTAAGAAATTAAAAGGGGAAAAAAAAAAAAATTGGTCGTAGGCTATTATAGAAGGACGTCTACTGGCGTCGCTCCTTGGGGACCTAGTCCCCCATAGCATATCGTACTACTACTACTACTACTACTACTACTACTACTACTACTACTACTACTACTACTACTACTACTACTACTACTACTACTACTAATAAGATTTAAAATCGATTTTCTGAGAGAATAATTAATAGAATAACTTAAAAGAATAAATATTTAATTTTGTAATGGAAAAAAAAATTTGCATTTAGAATAATTTAAAAATACCATATTCATATATTTTTGTTGATATTCGTTTTGTAGTGAAATTTGTTCCTTTATTAGTTTTTCATTCTTTAAAAAAAATAAAATAGAACAAAAAGTTTTTTTAAAGGATTTTTTCTTTAATTACCATATTTAGTTTTTGTTGAAATTTATTGTTTGAACTGGTTAGTTGGCTATATAATTGTTCATATCTATCATCTGCAGTTTTTTTGATATCTGAATATTGCATATCGTTTTGCTTTATGATTCTTTGAATCTCTTTTTCTAACTTTTATAATAAAACAATTTTAAGTAAAAAATATTTTTCCAAAAGTATATATTAATGTGTTTTTAATTTTGATTTTTTAGGCTTTGAGAACTTCATTCTCGATAGATATCAATCAAATCAAAAAAGTAATATCATTGCGTTTACTTGATGTTTCTAAGGTGCAAAACATGTAATCAGCAACACATAATTGATAGAAATCTTGCTAGAAAATTTAAAAACCTTTTTGGGTGATTGATCAAAAATAAATTCACTAGATTGATTTAAATTAACTATTAAAACGAGAGATATAATCACAGAAATATAAAGTTTTGTTTCCAAGATTGAATGTAAATATATTCAACAACGGGGAACTATCACTAGTTGATAGATGATTGTTGTGTTCAATCCAATGAAGAATTGTTTCCTCAGCTTTTTTAAGCAAAATTTTAAAAGATTATATCTCCAATACAGTTTTCTCTTAATTGACGAGAAAACTTATAAAGTGGTCGAGCTTCGCTTTAATGAAGAATAAATAAAATACTCTGATTTAGTATTAACAAAATATCATAGAAGTACTATAGATTTTGATTCTTTAACTATTTTAAAAATTTTAATCAGGAAAAATTATACTTTTTCATCTGTTTCTGTTTTAAAGTTCAAAAGATCTTCTTTGGTTGGAAGCTTATCAATTCTATTGTTTATAAGAACCAATTTTGAATTGTCAATCTGACTTAATAAATCATTTATTTCTTTTATTCTAGTGGCTTGTTGGTGTATATTTGCTTCAGATAGATCAATATTTTCTTTTAAAGATGATATTTTAAGATTATTCTGAAGAATGCTTGATTGGAGCTCTTCAATTTTTTTTTCAAATGAATCGAATTCTTTGCGAGTTAAAAACTAAAATGAATATAATAACGTTTTTATTAGGAAAAATTTTAATATATTCTACTTGATCTTTAATGCTATCTAGTTTGGTAGCTAGTTTACCAAGATTGGCCTGCAATGATTGTACAGCTACCGTTAATTTTTCATTATTGTTGTCTAATTTTTCATTTAAATCTACATCTTTCGATTTTCTTTAATTATCTATATTAAATTTTCATTTCAATGTAAAATAGATATTACCTAGAGTTTATCTCAGCGTTTAATACTTTTTCAAATCGACGATTTTTTTCATCATTTTGTCTTTCAATAAGTGTTAAACCATCATTTAATTTCTTTATGATGTCGTTTAATTTTGAAAAACTATTCTTGAATAAAGCAGCATAAGTTATAAATGAATTAAAATTTGTAAAGGGTTACTCCTGTTTCATTTGAATTATTACCAATCTCTTCAAGCAATATGTCTTTGAGATTAGTGATTTTAGAATCGATTTCATCATAAAAGATTTGCTTTAATTTATCAAGATTTTCACTTGCTGTGTTTATATTCTTTAGTAAAAAAAAATATTTTTAATTAATTTTTGTATTTATGACTGAAAAATAGAATCATTGATGTTGATTAATAAATTCCGCTCTAAGAATATCTAAACTAAATAAAAATGTCATAATTGGAAAATTCGATCGCTTTCGATGGTATACAAATCGAAAAAAATTATAAAATAGACTTACGAAAGCGAAAAATGTCTTTGCTAAACTACCAAAAGCATGGAAAAAAAAAAGATACATTAAGAAAATAAAACATAAAATCTACAAGAATGACTAATTACGAAATTATCATATTAGGATGATTTTGATTCTAAATATCAAATCCCAATAACAACCAAATTGTTTTTTGGGCGTTTTTGGTAACTTTAGGAAACGATCTAAATTCTCACGAAGAATTCAGCTATTCATTAGTTGATTAATCTAAGAACAGGGTTAAGAGTTGATAGAATTGAAAATTTTAAAAGAAAAACCAATTTTTGCATTGTTTTAAATTTTTTGGTCTTTGTTTGGTCTAATCAAATCAAAAGATTTGTGAATCCGAGCTCAAACTTAACGTTATGGATTCCCTTTTTTATTAAATAATATTCGAAGCATATAATACAGTCGTTTTTTTCGATCAACTAACATATCGAAACAGAAATAAAATAAAATATTAAAATATATAAAATAAAAATAAATATATTATATAAAAAAATATAAAATAATATAAAATATAAATAAATATATTTTAAATAGAAATAAAATATTCTATTACTTTTTCTAAATAATTTAATTTTAGTTGAGTGTCGTTTTTATTTTTTTCTATTTTATCTAAGGTATTAGACCAGACAATTTCTTTAGTATCTGATATAGCTTTTAAAATTCGTTTAGATTCTTCTTCGGATCTTGTAAATATTTCATTTTTGAAAAATTCCATATCTCGAATTAGTTGCGGAAATTTTGATTTTTCATCATCTAACTTTGAATTTAGCTCCGAGATTCTAAATTATAATTGCAAAAACAGTTAATTATAGTAAACTTAAAATTCTATTTACTTATAAGACATTGATTTTTCATTCGATTTTCTTAGTTCGATTTCATAATCTAATTTCTGCTTGAGTTCAATTTTATAATCTCTTAATTCTTTGAATCTTAAATTAGAAAAAAATTAAATTTAAAATAATTATCAGTAAAACTCAATAATATTGGACACACAATTTATTCTTAAGAACAGAACAGAACAGAAAAGACGATTGAAAATCTTTGAAGCTGATGAACTTAATGAGCAGCTGTTCATATTTTATTCAAAAAAATCATACATTTATTTTACGACCAAATGGTCACAGGATTTATTCAAGGAAAAAAATTAAAAGGGAGCATAAACCACCTTTAAATTGAATTTTTTAAAACGAGTTTTTCATTAATTCAATATGTTTTATTCATATTTCAATGTTTTTGAAAATACAATGCCTACAAAAAATCAGTTTACTTTTGTATGCTAATTGTAGTTTAATGAAAATAATTCAAGATTAGAATTGCTTAATAAAAAAATAGACTAGAAGATGAATTAGCTGATTTGAGATATAAATGGTTGTAGCTGTAAAGTTTAAGCATTGATTTTTAAATTCTAAATGAAATAAATGACCATCAAAAGTCTCCATTTCTAATTTTTGGCCACTGTGAACTTTGAACCAAAAAAAATTCCTCAAAATTAAATAGCCAAGTTTTTGCATCAACTAAATTTGGCTGATGCAACGGCTCCGGTTTTATACATAGGTTACGGCATCCAGTTGATAATCTACACCGCAATCAGTATTCAGTCGATATAATTGGGAAAGTAAAAATTATTCAATAGAGAAAATAATACTTAAATAATTAATGATTTTTATTTTATAATAATAATAAAATAAATTTAACCAAATAGAAAACATGAATGAATTAAAGTTTCAACATTGAGTATTACATAGAAAGATACATAATTTTAAAAACTCAATTAAATCAAGATTTATTAGTTGTCTTTAAAAAAGATAAAGTGCCTAACAAGACTTAGAAAGGGAAGGCAAAATAAACATTTTTTCAATGATTCAAATAAACAAGAATTAAATTCATAAAATTGATTATTTTATCAAATCAAATAATAAGTAAAAATGTTGAATTTCTTACTTGTTTTCTTGATCGGATTGAATCACTTGTATTTGATTTTCAGTAAACACTAGCGAATCTTTCTGCTTTCTTATCACATCTAACTAAAATTTTTGATTAAAATTAATGTTAAGTTTAAATTATAATATATATTTTTAATTTAAAATGATAACAAAAATTAATAAAATAATTGAAAAGATTTAATTTAATTTAATTTAAAAATTAATAAAAAATTATCTTATTGCAATTATTTGCTGATTCATTTGCAGACTTGACAATTTTTATACTGATTGTTCCATGATATCCTAGAATATAATAGAGGAAGATGCTAGTCTTTTTTCCAGGACCTTTTTGAGCAACAGCTCTGATTTGACACAGAGGTTACTGCATCGAGTTGATAATCTACAACGAAATAATTATCTAGACAAAGTCGGTCCGTTGTAGTTGATTGATTCAACCTAAACTTTTTTTCATGTAAAGCAGATCACAAAGTAGCATATGAATTTCAATATTTAGATTAGTCTTTTTGTAATATGTAATAGAAAATTTACATTTTTTAGGCATACCTAAAAGGCTTCGACATTTTTTCATTTATTCAAATTTATTATCTTCTGAAATAAATTGAATATTTATTTAAATGAAGATAAAATTTCTAAAGGAGCTTTAGCTCGATACAGATAGACATATAAATAAAAAACACTTTGTAAGCTTTAAAGAATAAAGATTTTGAACAATTAAGAAGTAAAATTATTTTTAATCTTCTTGTAAATTCTATAAACGATTTTAATTTTACTATCTTATAATTTAAAATATGTTTTGAAATATTTTATACCAACCTGAAGTTTATTTTCATCTTCAAGTTTCTCGGCTTTGTATTTCAAATCTCCTCCAATTGAGTTAAACTTGAAATATTCAGCTTCTATTTTGTTTTTTAGATTTTTTGTTTCGTCCAAGAGTGAATTTGTGTTTCTTTCCAGATTTTCTTTTGAAAATTGTAAGTTATCAATCTGTTTCTTCAATGTCTCCAAACAATTTGCTAAATATATTAATATAAATATAATAATCCTACAGTAATACATTTTCTTATCAATAATAATTTTTCTTTTATTTTTTTCTGTCCTATGATTTGCATCAGAAATAGGTTAAAGCATCTTTTTAATTAACTAACGAATTTAAAAAAATATCTATTACCTTGTAAATCTTTTTGAAAAAATAAATCTCTTTGAGATTCCAATAAAGAATTCTCTATATTTCTTGTGTATTTAATAATGGACTGCATTGCGTTCCGATTTTCTTGAAGAAGGTCCTCGGTTTGCTTGAGCCTTATATTCGTTTTATAAAATGCATCTCTTTGTAATTTAAAATTCATTTCTAATAATTGACGTGCGGATTTTTCTTCATTCAATGTTTCTAAATTATTTCGTAGAGAAGTGATCATTTCATTTTGCAAACGAACAACTTCTGATATCAACGTTCTATTACTTACTTCTGTAGCTTGTAAACGAATTTCGAGATTTTTAATATTTTGTTGAGTTCTATTTAGCTCATAAATTTCATTTATCCGAGAATTTCCTCTCAAGCTAACATCTTGAATAGATGGCAAAATTGTTCTATCATTAGAACCATTAAATTCATTGTTTGGTCTTTAAATTTAAAGTGTTAAATTAACATAAGAAGAACTTAATGTAATATTTAACAATATTACGTTTGAGGAAAATCAACGATGTAAGGTTGATTATCATTTAAATCCTTTGCAATACCTGAAAAATCAGTCATTTTAAAATTTTCAAAATAAAAAATAATTTTTAATTTTCTGTAATAATCAAAATATGAGGCTGTTACCGTAACAACACTTTATTTAAAAAAAAATATTTAAACTTACCTACTTAATTTTAAAATTTAAGTTCTAAAATATATTTACAAAACTTTCTAAAATTAATTATTCAAATAAAAATTAAAAATTTTAAAAAAAATTTTAAAGATCAAATTTTTTTTGTGGAATTTTAATATTAAAATAAATTAATGTAATTAATTAAGCATATTTTGATTAAAAGCAAACAATATCATTGCATGTAGTTTATTTTTGTACTTTTTCTGTTTTACAAATGAAAAAATATCGAAAAATTAAACTGACATGTTATTTTGAAAATTATTAGAAAATATATTATTAGAGTCCATTAAGTATGAGCTTTTATTTTTTAATTAGAAATTTGGTTGAGATACAATAGAAATTTTTTTAAAGTTACTTAACAAAACCTCAATAACAATTTCAAATCTATATAACCAATATTTTAAATTTTAAATAGTAATTCAAAAATAATATTAAGAAATTTTTTAAGTTACAAATTTATTATTAATTAAATTATTCTCTATTTCTCTATTCTATATTAATATATTGAGTGAAGTATAAATAAATTATATTCATAATTTAAAGCGAAAAAAATACTTGTGCAATAAAAAGTACTTGCAAGTAATCTTTTGTTTCATAAAATTTTTGATAAAATAAAAATGTCCGGATTTAATTTTTCAATTAATTCTACACCACAATCAAATAATATATCAAAATTGAATACTGCAGCAGCCACCAGTACTCCTTTTAACTTTGGTTCTTCTGGATCATTTAGTTCAACTCCAGCAACTAATTTATTCGGTAATGCGAAATCCAACTCTTCGTTCTCAATTGGTTCTGTACAAAGCAACCCAATAAGCTCTAGTTCAGCTTCTTCTGTTGGTGGTCTAAATCTTTTAAAGGATCAAAAAGATTCTGCTAAGTCAAGTTCATCTACCGTTGAAACAAAACCTTTGATTAATAATGGTGGACAATCTTTATTTGCCAGCTCATCTTTAGCATCATCTAATACTGGAAACAAACCGAATCTTGGTAATGCTTTGTCATCTTCGACATCATCTACTTTGTCTTCATTATTGCCATCTAACGCCACACAAAGTTTAACATCCGGTGGTTTACAAGAAACCCTTGGTTTAAATAACAAATTGGGCAATGAAGCAAACAGTCAAAAAATTTCATCTTCAATATCACCTCTTAACAATACTAACTCAAATACCGATACTAAATCCAACGAGCTTTCTTCTTTGAACACAGAAAATAAACAAAAACGAGGAGCAGGATTTGAGTTAACTAAATCGAACGGTCAATCAACAACTAATAGCTCCTCTTATAGAATAAATTCTGAAAATGATTCCAAGCAGAACATAAACCAAGCAATTTCTAGTGCAGGAACATTACCAAATGTTTTATCGTTTAATGTTCCATCTTTAAATTCTCCTAAGCAAGAATCAAAATCTACTTCAGAAACAAAAATACTTGGATTAGGAGGAGTATCTAATGTAATGGGAAATTCAACTATATCGAGCCAAACAAATAAATCCATAAGTAATCCGAACAAACCAATAGGCATAAAAGATCAGCATATTCCTCAAATTTTAATGGAATGCATCGAAGAATTCAAGTAAGATTTCTCCAAAAAAATTTAATAAAGTTAATAAAAACTTTTGAATAGAAAAAATTTAGAGGAAATGCGAAAAGTAAAAGAATTAAATTCAACATATACTAGTAAAATTATTCATCAAAATATGCACGAAATTCTCACAATTAAGCAGTGCATAACTCAGTCACAAACTGAATTTCAAAGAAACTTAAATGAAGTTGCTAACTTAAAAGAAAATATAACCCAAGTAAATAGAATAATAAAGTCATATTACATTAATAAAACTGATTTGTTCAATAGGAATTGAGAAATGTTGATATTTGTGATCATTTAAAAGATATGCCACTCGGTCTTCAATATGATTGTGATATTTGGAATGAATATTTTATGAGCCGAGTTCGTTTGTTTCAAAATAAACTTCGAAATTTAAAAAACCAGTTTGAACAGCTTGAAGGCTATTTTAAAGTACATGATGAAGAAAACATGATTGAATCTCAAAGTAAAGCATAAAACTTAACATAAAAAAATATAATATCAAATATTGAACTAAGAAAATTAAAAAATTTTTAAAAAAATCTGAGCAATTTTTACTTAAGATTTAAATTCATTAACCGAAGCGTGTGTCAGACAAATAAAATTAATTTTTTTTTAAGGAATAGTCGAAACACTAAAAGCATCTCACAAAAATTTACTGAATGAAGCTTCAATGCTCAAAATTGTTCATGAAAAGGTAGAAGAACTAAAAGCTAATTTTCTAATATATAGAAAAAATTGCGTTGGTGACAACACAAATATTTTTGAAAATTGTCAAAATGGAAATTACTCACTAAATTTAAGCAATTCAATAATAAAAATGTAACAAAATAATGTAAAAAAAAAAACAAATAAGTGATTTTCATTAAAATTTTAATAAATAGTAAGCTCATTTTAATCGTTTTCATTTGATAAAAATATTTAATAATTAACAAAGTCTAGATTCTCATGAGTTCAAAAATAATTTTTTATTAAAAAATTCAAAAAAGACAATTCTTTCTTTTTATTAATTTTCTAAAAGCTTAAAAGACTATCTAAAATATTTCTTGTGGATCAATTTTTTTCATAAAATAGTTAATTAATTAAATAATTAAAGTTTTTTAACAATAAAAAAAATAAATTTAGAGTTTTATCAAATTTTCAAATGCATGAACAAAGCTTGTTAATTTTATAAGCTACTTAAATGTTTAAACTATTTTAAAAAAGAATAGCAATTTTCATTTAAAACAACAGGTCCATAATTAGCTCAGAAAATTTAAATTTAAATGGTAATAAAATGTTTTCTATTTTAGTGAAAATTTTTTTTTAAAAAAATAATACAAATAAGAGACTGAACTATATTAAATATGAATTTAAATTTTGTTAGTTTTCTATTTTACATTCTTTTAAAGAAAATTATTCAAGAATTCAATAGTGGTCATATGACCTTTCGGAGGAAGAAAGGCTCAAGTGAGACCAGCCATTCTAAATCAAAATCCTCTGTCTACGACTGTCGGGAGCAACTCCAAACTTATTAATCACCAATTGTCAAGTGAACTTTACGCATCTCAATCGACAATGTCTCTTCACCTTAATTTGATTTACAAAGCTATCAGACATTGCTTAGTTGTTCTTAATGATTTGACGAATTTCGCATTGAAGTGTTTTAGGAAACTAACTTAAAAATCCTCTAGATAAATGGTTTTTCAGACGGCTCATTACTTGTGATATTTTGAGGATTAGCTATTTATTGCTTGTTCACAACTATTTTTTTCTATTATAAATTAAAAAAAAAAAATATTTTTTAATATTTTTTGACTCACCCTTATAGAATATTGCTTGATTTATTATATAATTATTTGATAAAAACGAATTATTATGAATATGGAATATTATTATATTTTATTTAAATATTTGAAAAGTTTTAATCAGATAATTACAGATTAACAATATTAATATTAAATTTTAAATATTTTCTAGAATTTTTTTTTTGTTTAGAATAAAAATTAAGGTCTATCATCTTGTAAAATTGGCATTTTGGATATATCGTTGAAATTATTCTCTTGTTTTTGTCGATTTATAGTATTATTTGTATTTGTATTAGATAATTGTGTTGAGTAAAATGTTGGAACCGACAAATGTCGATTTTTTTGACCAAAAGATAATATCCTCGATCCAATATAAGTTATTTTCCATGAATGTAATCTCATTTTTACAGCAATTTTAACCTTTAAAAATTTACATAAAAATTTTTTTTTACAAAAAATACTTTACCTCTTCATTTAAAAAACAATAAACAAAAGAAACCCATACACCTTGAGTTGCTTGCAAAAAAATATTTATAAAATAGTAAACTTTTGAGAAAGTTGTCTTAGGATCTGAAGGGAGCCAAAAGCAAACTGCAAAAGTTGTACCAAATAATGGAAATAAAACTAATGTTGCTCTTGTTAGTTTCCTAAAATCAATATTTATTTTTTTTTAATTTATTTAAATTTCAAATTTTAACTTGTATTGTCCATATTTTGTTTTTACAGCATCGTTATGGGTTTTTAATTTTGTAATAATTACATATAATATTACAATCAATAAAATGCAATTGATCTTTTGAAAAAAAATATTTATTTGCTTAAATATAAATTTTCTTACCGCCAATAAAACATAAATCGGGATGTCAATCAAATATTCATGTACTGGATTATATCCAGAATATATCCAACTACAAGCTCTAATTTAATTGAAAATTTAATTTAAAAAAAACTCCAACTATATAAAATCTTAAATTAAAACGAAATAATTTTTATTTTCAATATTGGAATCAATGATATTTGATTTTAATGTAATCTTATGTTAACAATATGATCAGAAAAGGTTTTAAACTGCTCGTCGATCCTTATAACTTTTTATCGTAAAAGTATAAGGACGTCGACCGCACTAATTCTAATGTTCGGTTTAAAACAAAAAAAGCGAGAACAAAGATCTACAATGACAGCATAGAACTAAAATGTATACGATCTCTAAGAGATGACTTAAACTAAACTTATGGAAAATTTATCTTTATTCTCTAAACATTTTTTGCTTTAAAATTAAATTTAATTCTTATATTTCAATTAATTCTAAGAGTAAACCGTTAAATAATAATTAATCCTATTCTATCCTAGCGGATAATGGGGAGGCGCCTTTTCAAGTACCTTTTTGAGCAACAGCTCTAATCTGACACAGAGGCTCCTGCATCGAGTTGATCATCTACACTGCAATTATTACCCAACCTAGACCATTTATCCATTTTATGATGAAAACATGTGCCTCGTATTGCAGAGATATTTTGAAGATTTTTCCACCCTTAGCGGATTTTGAACCCTCGATTCTCTGCTTGCAAGACTAACACACAACCCACTCGGCTATACGGGTTTTTATATCGATATCGATATTTTAAATCGATACATAGATTTATCTTAAATAATTTACTATGTGAATCTATTTTTTATGGGTCAAATTTTTACAATAAATTCTTAAAATTACTTGAAAATTTTATTTTAATATAATTTTTTAAACTTACGTTTTAGATGAAGAATAAGTAATTATGGAATAAGGAATAATTGGTAATAATGGTATGACTAAAAGTAAATTTTAAAATAATATAATAAAAATAATTTAGTATCACATACCCCATCCAATTATCAAGTACCACCAAAGTTGAATTTTATTAGATGAATATGCTGCTACAATAACTGTAATAAGATAAACTGCTTCGATCATCATCCAGAAAAAGCTACACATCAAAGAGTAATTCAGGACAACATTAAAAAGGATGCATAAAATCTTCAATAGAAATTTTTTTTTTGATTTTTGCAAAACGAAAATTTACATGATTATAATCCCAAACATTTTCATTTTTGGTAAGAATAAATAAATAGAACCAAATGTGACTAAATGATTTAATCAAAAATGTAAAAAGCATGTTACAATGTATCATATTTCTAATGCATCTTAACGTCCTATAATATAAATAAAAATAATATAAATAAAAGCATTATGATTATTTTAATTACCGTATAGACAAAAATATAAAAATAGCAAACGAAACAAAAAAAATTGTAACCAAAAATCCAACGAAATTCAAAATAGTCATCAATTTAAAGATTTTGACATCAATTTCTGCACTCGAATCACAAACAAGCTCTTCAACAACCTCAGATGTTTGTTGATGATAAACTTTTTTAATCTTGCATACACCAGAATTTATGTTATGTATTAGATATTTTAGACAAGGACTAAAGTCTGTTGATGCCCATGTTCCGTTTAATTGACAATATCGACTAGCTTTTATGTTTTGATTAATTGGTATTTTTGTATAGGGACATGTAAAATAAACAGTGGAATTTGGAGATGTTGAAGGAAAACAAAATAAGTAATCAGAAGTAGATGGACAATAATTTGTTTTAAAATTAAAAAAATTTTCATTATTACATTCATTTCTTGGTCTAAAGTATTTAAATAAAAGACTAATTTTATTGTCCGGATCTTCAGAATTCTGAAACATTGCTGTGTTGTTTATAGACGGTGCCAAAGTGTTTGTTTCTTTATTTTTTTCATTTTTGCCGTATGAATTTGGTAAAATCAAAATTAAAATTACTATTTGTTTAAAAATCGTTAAAAATTTCATTTTTTTACGATCAAAGCTTAAATGAAAATTCTATGCCTAAATGAAATGAAGATTTTAAAAATTATTAAAAATGATCCTAAAGAATTTTGGATGAAAATTAGAATTATTTAAACTGTTAAGATTTTTGAAAAAAAATATCATTTTAATTTATCTTTCTAGTAAGGCTTTTTTACGAATATAATACTTTTTTTCTAATTAAATTAATCGCTTTAAAATATCTGAGTTTAAAAAGTTATTAGTTGTAAATTCTTTTCAATTAGATCTAAATCATATAAATATTTATTTTTGATCTGTTTTTTTATGTTATTCTTATTAAGACTTATACTTTTCTTAACAGTAAATTTATTATCATTTAAAACAACAAATGGAAGTATTTTTTATAAATATTAATTTAATTTGTATTTAATTTGTTTTTTTTTTATATTACTAATAAACTATCCAAATTTCTTTTACTTATGTTTATTCATAAAAGTTTCTGGAAATATTCTAGAGTTTAAGATTCAACAAAATATAATTTTTTTTTGATACAACTTTGCGATGATTAGAATAAACTGAATGAATAACAAAAATTTTAAAAAGATGGATACTGTCGAATGGTTTAGTAAAATAGAATGTTCATTTATCATTTTATATAAGTTTAAATTAAATAATTTGGATCTGTTTATGACGCCTCAAAATTCAATATTTAGATAAGTTTAAAAATAAATTTTATTATCGTCGATAACAGGCGAAAAATCCAAATAAAATGGATGCAAAATTCATTAATTTGAAGTAATTATAAGCTTTATTCAAATAAGAGTTATAAATACTAGTAGCAATATAACATGGTTTTTTTAATTAGTTAGATAAATCCTTCAAACTTTTAAAAAATGCCTGATAAAATTTTCCCAATTAAACTTTTAGAAACACATAATTTTAATCTGACTTTAAAGACTATAATTGATTATCATGGCTGGAATTTTATCTTATTTACTTATAATTAATAAAATACACGAATCATTTTAAAAAACAGATTAGAATTTTTGTTAAAATTAAATTTGATTTAAATAACACAATTAAGGAAAAAATTCATGAATTGTAAAAATTACAAAATATTTGTGGCATTTAAATATACTAATTTTTTAAAATTTGATCAACTATTCAATTTTAACCATTAAATAGCATAATTTGTTACTGAAAAAATAAAAATCAATCTTTGAAATTATTTTATTGTTTAAACTAAACAATTTCAAATAATTTAATCAAAAAGACCGAAACCCATATCTTCATCTTCCGATTCTTCTTTTTTCTCTTCTTTTTCTTTAAAAAAAAGATTAACAAAATATGTTTTGATGATGTTTAATATAAAATTTAATTGTCATATACATGGTTTATCCCCGTATCAATTATAGTAAACGATACGAAGAAATGGAATATGCATAGTTGAAATAAATTCAATTATTTTTCGACAATTGACCCGAGAATCGACTCTATTTTATACTCTTATATTGAGTTAGAGCTCTCTGAGTCTTTTATATGAGACTTCGAATAAATGCTAGAACACTTTTTCAAAATCTCATATAAGTTTAAGTCGTTTTTTGAAAAAAAATAAGAATATATACTTGGTTCTTCTTTCTTTGCAGAAGGTGCACCGGAGGCAGCTGGAGCAGCTGAAGCTGGAGCACCAGCAGGAGCAGATGGTACAGTAGCCAATTTTGATGTTCCCTCCTTGATCAAATCTTCGATGCTTTTGCCTTTCAATTCATCGATTACTTTCGTAAGATTTGCTTGCTCAACCTTGACACCAACGCTATTTAGGATTTTTTCCAAAGAAGCTGAATCTGGTGATTGGTTACCAGCCAATACAGCTAATAAATATGCAGCAACGTAACGCATTGTAATATTTTATCAACTAAATGAAATAAGAATTTTACAATTATTAATCTTTTTAATTTTGTAGCTAAAATTAAAACATATGAAAATCATTTACATTTTAAGTCTTCCTGACACGAAACGTGTGCTTGCAAAGAGTATGATCAATGTTTAGAAAAATTAGATTATTTAGTTTTTATATTAATTGGGAACTATATATATAGTAGAAAAGAAAACCAAAATGTGACTTAAAAGTTCAAGGTGGATTTTAAATTATAAATTATTGGGACTAATGAATTAAAAAAAAATCAAAACGACTTCATTTTTGACCTATGTTTTCAAAATTAAAGTAACTTAATAGATATTTATACATATATGAGCCTCATATATTGGTATTACTTAAAAAATTTAACCGATTGTTTTTCTTGGATTTTTATCGTTTATTTTTTTTATTAAGTTTTAAAATTCTAGAAAAAAATTTTAATCGATTAATTGTATGTTAATCTTGAAATTTTACATTTACATTTATTAAAAAGAGAATAAAATATACATAAAAAAAATATATTTTATCCAACTTGACATAATTTAAACAAATTAATTAGTTCAATACAATTATGAAACTTAGATTATTTTTTTTCATTTTTTATCCTTTGTTAGAATAAAAATAATAAAATAAAAGATGATTATTAACATGATTTTTTTTTAAATTGATATTATTTAAATTGTTTGATTGATTATGTGGTGTAAAGACGAATTTTTATTTCATTCATTAGGAAATTGAATAAGTCTTCTGAATACCGTATTTTATGTAAATAATCTCCAAATGAGAGGGGAGGAGGATAAATACAAGATTAAAAGTAATGTTTGAACTAACTTTTTTAAATGATAAAGCATCTTCTATTTATAGGGACGTGAGGGCTCACATATCATAAAAATGTAAAATTTATTCAGAATAACTTTTTTAGCCTACTGCTAATATGTTTTCTTTAATTTTGGGATTAAAGTTAGTTTTTGGAGTAAAAACTTCTTAATTTGAGATATTTTATTAATTTAATTAATGATTTTATATTACATTGAAATAAATCATGATTTTATTCAAGACATATTTTTACTATTTTTTACAATAATAAAATCTTAAATAATTTTAAAAAAATTTAAAAAAAAAAATTTACGAGTAGCCAAAAAAAAATACTTGTTTTTATTTAATTAACATCGCCTAAATGAATAAATAAAATAAATAGCCAATAAAATTATTCATAAAATTTAGATTAAAATACTTAGGTCTATAAAAATAAGAATTATATAATTTTTTCAAATATATATTTATATAAATTTTTTATAAAATAAAAATCTAATTAAATCTATTTTTTAAAAATTTGATTTAATTTAAGTTTTCTTCTTAATTAGATTATATTTTTTAGATAAAAAATTACTATTTTAAAAAGTGACTAAAATTCATGATATGAAGTTAATTTCAAAAAAAACGTTTTTGAAATTTTTCGTTTTAATTTTTTCAATTAGATACTGTGGTAAATATTATTGCAAAATTTTATTCATTTTTTTTTTTAAATTTTAAAAGGATGTAATATTTCGCTGGAAGTTTTCTCTTATGTTGGGCAAGCCTTAGAGTTTAGGTGTATTACAAATGAAACTTCCAGCTTTACTAGAATTATTCACAAATTAGAGAATGGGACTATTGAAACATTGTTATCAAACGATCATTTTAATGCATTTTTCCAAAGAAGTGAAATTCATATTGTAAAATTTGATCATGTATATATTATACAAATAAATCCTGTGACTCAACATTCAGCTGGTATTTACTCTTGTGAAGATAATATAAGTGCCAAGAATCATATTTATCACACAGCTAATATTACGATTCATGTTTTAGGTGAATTTATTAATAATTTAACTTTCTTCAATCTATTAAAAAATCAAACTTTTCTTTGGCAAAAATTCATTAAAGATTTTATGTGAATATTTAAGCCATCAAAAATTTAAAAATAAATAAATTGTCTTAAGCTATCCAATGCAGAATAAAGGGAATGGCGCTTATCATATTGGAATAGGAATGTTAATGCATTTTTCATAAAAATTAAAATGCGTAATAATTGAGAACTAAAATTCAACTTGAAGAAGTGACCTTTGAATCAGGTTGGAGCCTTCTTTTTAATAAATATAAATATTTTCATTAGAGAAATCATTTTAAGATTTATTTTTTTCAAAGTTTAATCTAAATTACAAGTTAATTGGATTTAGAAAATTTATTAAATTCAAGTTCATCATATTTATAGCTACAACTAGTAATTCTAAATCGATAGATACAAGCTGTATTTTCAAATTTAGCTTGGTTTCAAATCATAATTCAACATAAAATAAATTTTGTCTTTTTAATACTTGGTTTTATTTTTAAGATAAAAAGAAAGCAACAATTTTTGATAATTGGAAATATGCTAAAGTACCATATTTGCCAGCATATTTAAAAAATTCTTCAAATATCAGCTTGATTGGCCATAGTTTGATTAAAATATTCTTGATAATTACTGGATATTTTCTAATAATAGTATTTTAATAATATTTAAGAAATTTAATAGAAAATAAATTAAATATGTTTAAAATATTTAATTTAGTATTTTAAATAAAACAGGTTATTAATGCAGACTTCATATTTTATTCTTAGTGCCTTAAAAATATTTTGAATTAGCACTAAAACCCTGAATATTCTTATTTTTAAGAAAATTAAAGAATTTTTAAAATTATTTTAATCACTTGACTAAACTCTGCAACCTTAATAATTAAATCATCATCTATTAATTTGGTATTGTGATATTTAAATACAAAAAAAACAAACATTATTCCCATTTTAATAAAATTTATTAAATTAAATATTTTTAAAAAAATACTTCAAAAAAGTACTTTGTTGCTTCTTATTTATCTAAATAAAAATTTTTACTTTCTTTTTTTTAAGAAAATAAATCAATAATCAGTTAAAATCCTATTGATGATTTGTTTTTTGTCCGTTTTTTGCATAAGAAAAAATATTTTAAGTATAAAAGGTGCAACAAAGTATGTTGCTTTATTTTTGCAAATTTCAATTTATCAAAACTAATTTTAATCGTACATTGAATATATTACAATTGTATATTTAAATTTAACTTGATATTTTCTAAATATTAACATTTTTTAGGCATTTAGGCAGAATTGTATTTTAATGATTCATATGATTTGTTGATTATTTCAGAAAAATAAATAAAAATCTCTCAAATTATTTGATAAAAAAAATGAAAATTAAAAAATTTTCATGAAACATTTCCTTCTATTTTGAATTGTTAGAAATAATTGAGTAATCAAATTAAGTATTGTATCAAAATAAAGGATGCAATTTTAAAATAATATTTGAACAATATTTTATTAATAAATTGAAATTTTTTATTTTAAAAAGTTTTCTATTAATATTATTTAGGCGTTTTTAAATAAACTTTTTAATTCGAAATATTTGCCCTCTCTGAATGTGATATTTCATTATGATTTTTAATATCAGCTTTTTCTTTGATCTCATTTACCTGAATTCTTGTTTCATGAATTTCTTGTTGAATAGATTTACGCTCTTCATTTGCTTTATGATAAGTCTGAAAAGAAAAAATAAATTAACTAAATTTAAGAAAATATTTATACCTTTAATTCTTGTTCAATTCTCCAATTTAAATTTAATAGTAACTCGATCAATTGATCTTTTTCAAAATTAAGATTCAAATTTATGTCCTTATAAAAAAGTATAAAAATTTTTAAAAACTTCAATAGTTTAAAACAATTACCTCATTTTGCTCATTATTTGTTGATTTGATTACTAAACAAAACTTGTTGTAAGAAGCCATAAATTTAAATTTAAATTTACCGAATCTGTTTTTTGTTTTCAGGTCTTTTAGTTTTTCTTCTAAATCATTCACTTGCTGATTGAATTGTTGATTGATTTCTCTTTGATTTTCATATCTTGTTTTCCATTCATTTCCTTTAAAAATAATAGACAAAAATAAAACAATCATAAGAGGTTTAACTGCCAAAAATTTGAAGAAATTACACATAATTTCAAAATTGCTAGCTAATTAACTGTTGATTTTATATTCCTTAGAAAAATCTCATCTTCAAAACTTTATTTTTAGAAAGCATTAAGCAAATTAAGATATGATAAGTAATAACCTTTGTAAATTAAAATCCTCATTTTTTGGGCTTTGCCCTTTTCTTTCGGTTCTAAAGAATCTTAAGTAAATTGAATTGATCTGTATTAAGAAAAATTAAGGAAAAATAACATCTATTATTACTTTCTTCTTCAATTATGGTGAAACGCTTTTCTATCTCTTTGGAAGTTTGAAGTAAATCATTATACGACTTTTCAATTGAATTACTTAAAAAATAAACTATTAATAACAAATTTGTTTGAAATTATATTTTAAAAATTTTTAAAAGTGATTTTTACCAAAGAATTTCTTCTTGATGAAGAATATCTAAAAGACGTTCAGTATTGATTGAATTTCTTAACATTTCAATGAAATAATTTTCTTGGAAAAGAATAAATTTATAATAAAGTAACTAGGGAATTTCTAAATAAAGACTTTTCTAAATTTTTAATTTAAAAATATTTTCCTTAAAAAAAGTTTAAAACCTTAAATTAAATCTATTTGGTTGGAATAAACTAATTTTAATAAATTAATTCTAAAAACAAATGGGTATATTGGTAAACAAATAAAATTTGGAAAAAAATTTCGAATTTCATTTTTTATTAAAATTAAAATATGAATTCGATTAGAATTTAGAATATTATGATTAACTCTAAAAAGTAAAGCTGATTTAAAATTCAAAAAATTTGAAATTCGTTGGATATTTATTTTATTTAAATTTTCTTCATTTTGAAAATTAAGTAAAACTCAAAGAGTTAATTAAATATTTGCATTTTATTGCAGACAATGTTTAAGTATAAAATAATTAAAGTAAATATTATTATGTTTCATAATTTTTTTTAATTATTAATTTATAATAAAAATCAACAAGACAAAACAAAAAAATAAAGAAATCATCTCAGGTTTAAATCTCGACAAGTGACTTTTTGTATCAATTGACTCATCTGCTTCTTTTGAAATGCGAACATTTGTTTTAATAAATAGTAAAATGAGAAAAAAATAATTGAAAAAAAAACTAATAGATCACAAAATATCTTTTTTTCATTTGAAGAGTTTGCTTTAATATTAGAATAGAATCTAAGACGCAATATTGTATAGAAAACTAAATCATGATTTTCAGGCGCCCTCCAAAATTCTTTTTTTATTCCATTTTTAAAATTTTTTCTTGTGATTTATGATTTATGAAATTAAAACCATATTTACATTTTTTTATCCTGTTCATGATTTTGAATTTTGAGTATTTTTTAGGGAATGTTATTTCGTTAAGCCATTTAGATCTTTAATTTTGATTTAGTAAAAATTAATAGAAAATATTGAATATTTGTGCTGAATTTTACATGATAAAACATGTAATAATTAAGAATTCTTAAACATCATTTCATCTGTGAGTGAGTTAAAAAATAATAAAATAGATGCTCTCAAAAAGAAAATAATAAACAGTCAATTTTAACCCGTTTAAGTCCATTAAAAAAAAAAAAAGAGAAAACAACTTTTTATCACTGTACAAGTTTTTTATAAATGTTATCAAAAGCACTAAACTGAAAGTTTATGTAAGTAAGGATAAAGAGAGAGAAAGAGAAAAAGTGAGTTTAAAACATTTTTCGTTGATAAAAGAGATTATAAATGTTGTCTTTTTGAATCAATCTATCTTTTCAATTTACATTTAGTTCATGAATCCCAATTATGAGGTGATGGTGGAAGTTCATGTGGAAGTGCGACCTGTGATCTATTCAATAAAATTGTTTAAAAACTTGTTTTAATTGCAGAAATATTTACTCACTGTACAAATGTCTTGTAAGAAGGCGAATTAGGATTGATGCAAAGAGGAACAGAGCTTTTTTGGCTCATATTTGTTAACCATCTATGTATGAACTCTTAATAAAAATTATTTAATAAAACATAAGTATATTTTTTATTTTATACACATACCTTTTGCTGATTGAATGCTATAAAATTTCTCATCGCTGTCATCATAAATAAAACCTGAAACAGGTTCCAGATTATTGCAAAATTGTAGGCCTGCATGTGTTCTTATACAGCAAGAACACATACATGAATGATATCTCAATCGTCCTTCATTCAGATATCGACTTTGTAAAGCTTTTTCTGCACTAAGTCTTTTATCAGGATCCCAACAAAGTAATTGTAATAAAAGCTTTCGTGCTTCTTCATCTTTGGCAATTTGAGAAAGCAATTGTATATTCTTAGTTTTGTTAGTTCGATTTTGAGTAACATATCTTCTGGCAGAATCTGCAGCTGTTTTAACTTCGTCCATATTAGGAGTTCCTAATACATCAACGATCTTATCTACTTGCTTGAGCGGATTTGCGGCTAAAAACAAAATTTTTCTGTGTAACAATTCTCCATAAATGCATCCGACACTCCACATATCTACCGCAAAATCATAATGTTTGGCTCCAAGTAATAATTCAGGTGCACGGTAATATTGAGTTACAACTTCTTGAGTCATATCTCGATTCTTATTCATTTCGACCACTCTAGCTAAACCAAAGTCACATATCTTAAGTAAACAATTTGAGTTTACCAATAGATTTCCAGGCTTGATATCACGATGAATAATTCCAGCAGAATGTAAATACTTTACTCCACGTAATATTTGATATAAGAATAATTTTACATGATCTTGAGTAAGCATTTGAGGACTTGAGATAATTTTATGCAAATCTGACTGCATTAATTCAGTAAGTATATAGACTTCATGAAACAGTTCACTAATTGGCGGTTGAAGGACATCAACAGTATGGAGAATATTTTCGTGTTTCAATGTGCATAGCATTTTTACCTCTCTAAAAACACGCTTCGCTGAGACTACTGTCTGAAATACATTCGGCATTTTTTTTAGAGCAACTCTCCTTCCTGTTCTTGGATCAGTTACTGACCATACAACTCCAAAAGCACCATATCCAACAACTTTATCAGTTTCTTCTGCATCGATTTGGGGCGCTGAATTTTGATGATTAAAGTGATTCGGTATCAGAGTGTCAGATGAACACGACGATGATGAAGAACTAGAAGTGGCTGATTGGATAGAGTTTGAAGCCAAACGATTAAGACATGCATTGTTAGCTGCAGCGATTGCAGCTGCAACTGCCAAATTGGAAGACGAAGTTGATGAAGATGATGAGCTGGATGAAGATGAGCCATGATGTTGCTGCATTTGAGTAAACGTGTGATTCAAAAATTGATGATGATGATGATGATGATGAAAAAGCTGATGATTATTTGAATTATTTCGGTTTTGTTGGTTAACACCAGGTTGAGCGCCTGTTTGAGATGAATAGTCAATTGTTTTAAACATAATTCAACAAAAAAAATAACAAAAACAAAACAAATTTTTGGTTGAGTAGAAAAAAAATTATAAATTTCGAGATATATATTATTATTGGGTTGACCGAACTCTCGCTTAAAAATATCATATATGTTAATACACGAGAATTTTTTATATTCTTTCACTCTATTTCTCTCGCTCACTCACTTTTTCGAAACGAAAAAACGTACAAGAAAGTTTAAATATATTTTGGTCTTTCAATTTCAATTTAATTATATTTTCTCGCTCTCTCTCTTAATTTAACCATTTTTCTCGCTTTTCTAACCTAACTTGCATCTAATGCGTATACAAGGAATGAAATACAAAATAAGAATAATAAAACGGGTTACCTTTTTAAACATTATATTTTATAATAAATAATTATAATGAACCAATGGTCATTCAAAGTTGAGCAAAAAATTAAGGGATTATTTAAAGAAAATTATAATTCTTATCATAAATAAATTATAATAATTAAAAATCAATTTTTTAAAAATTAATACAAAAACAACTATTTATTTATTCTATAAAAAAAAACGTCAATTTTGTTCAAAAATTTATCAAAAAGCATTGCCATATTAAATTAAAGCATACATTTAGACGATATAATTTCAGTCAGTAGGGTAGCTTTTTCCTTTAAATTTCAATTTTTTCAATGAAAATAGCATGTTGTTAGGTAAAATTATTTTTTAAGTTTAACAGTTTTTAAATTTTGAGAATTTTTAAAATTCTTTATTTGTAAAATTAATTTATTAATTTTAAATTTTATATCTTTATGCTGAAAAAATGTAATCTTCAGTATTTTATTTTCTTTTCAAATGCTCCATTATGTGGAGAAGTTCGTGAATAAACTAAGTTAAAAATCATTGAGTGAATTTCACCCACTTTTCAGAATAGACTTTGTCTAAATCGATAGATCTTATTAAATTTCTCTTGTGATTTGTGACTAAGAGAGTGTTTTCTGATCTCTATTCAATATTTTCTAGAAAAATCCTTAATGAAAAAATCATAAGCTTTAAATCTTTATTTTTAAGCTAGAGCTGATTAATTATAAATATGAAAAAATTAAAACGAAGAATGGTCTACATAAATTTTAAAAATCAAGTCTAGTCAATTCGTGGGCATAAAGTTGTTACAAAAATTTAATTTGAAAGTGAAATTAAGCGGTTAGTGAAGTTAAGTACTTTCTATGAACCAATATTTATTCTTTGGTATAAATTTTTTTACCTAATTAAAATCTTAAATTAATTTAAAACTTTTATTGAAATAATGTTTAAATCAATTTTTTAAAATAAAATAAATAAATTTAAGTCATCTTTAAAAAATTCATTAATTTTTGTAAATTTCATTAACAAACTTAATTCCTTTTTCAATGTTTGTTTTTAATTCTTTAATTGCAGTTTGTATTAGTTGTTGCTCATAATCAGTTATTTTTCCGATACCCAAGCTTTTTTCAACACCATTTTTCTTAAGAATCTAAATTAAAAGATTTGAAAAATAAAGAAAAAATTATCTTACACCAAATAATATGGGAGTCGCAAAATAATTTGTTTCCATTCCTTCCGAAGCTACAAAAGCGCATTCAACAACACCTTGTTTGCCATTTAATGCCTCTAATATAGAAAAAGTGAATCTAGCTCCAGCAAAGGCCATTGATAATGTTGCAGATCCTGCTCCAGCTTTTGCCTCAACAACTTCGGTACCAGCATTTTGGATTCGTTTAGTTAAAGAATCCAATTCTTCTTTTGAGAATTGTACTGTTGGCGAGGTTTGAGAAAGCAAAGGAACGATAGTATTACCAGAATGACCTCCAACAACAGGTACTGAAGTTTTAGTAACATCAAGACCTTTTAATTCGGCTACGAAAGTATTAGCTCTCACAATATCTAATGTTGTTACTCCTAAAATTTTCTTTGGTGAATAGACTCCATTCTTTTTCATTATTTCACTAGCTATTGGAACTGTCGAATTTACTGGATTCGAAATTATGCAAACTATAGCTTCGGGTGAAACTTTGGCAATTGCAGTAGCCAAGTCAGCCACAATAGTTGCATTTACATTAAACAAATCATCTCTTGTCATTCCTGGTTTCCTTGGTACACCTGCTGGGATTACAACAACATTGGCACCTCTTAATGAATCAAGCAGTTGGTCTTGACCTACATAAGATTCAACCTGACACTTTGTTTCGATATGACTCAAATCTGCTCCAACTCCTTTGGTGTGTTGAATATCATAAAGTGATAAGCAATCAACTAAAGGCGATTGTTTTAACAAAAGTGATAATGGCTGACCAATACCTCCACTTGCCCCCATAACAGCTACTTTGTTCTTTAAAAAATTAAAACATAGAAATTAAAAAAGAGGAAAAATATTTACTGCATTTTTTGGTATCGAGGTTGAAAGCTTATTATTAATATTGATAAAAAATTTATTTCTAAGGCTTTTCAAGAGTTGATTCTTTAAGTTATTCATCTTTCTAAGAATGTTGAAATCTAAAATAAAATTTAAATAATTCTCAAATTTTGATTTTATATAAAATATAGCAGAGGAAAAATCAATTTTTCAATATACAAAATTAAAAAAGAAAAAACAATATTTTTTATAAGCGAGAAATAGACATTAATTGGAGTTATATATTATTATATATATGTTTAAAAAAAAATTTCCAACGCTTTTCATCAATAATTCAGAGCAATCAAAATAAAATTAAATTTTTGTTTTACAAAGCGTATATTTAAATTAGAATATGTTTTATGATTGCTTAAAAAAAAAGAAATAGTTCTAAAATAAAAAAAAACATTTCAATATTTTTTGTCTTTATGAGATATTTTGAATAAAATTTCTTAAAAAAAGGCATCATTTAAGCCTAGATTACAATAAATTGTAATAAAAAATAAAAAATTTAAGTTATTGAAAATTTCTTTTGTTGTAAAAAGATTTTTTCATCTAAAACAGTATTAAAGAATTTTTTTGTGTACTTAATGAAAATATTGCGTAAGTTATACACTAAAATCAATAAAATATTACTTTAAAAATATAAATCAAGTAAAAAGAATTCGAGTTTAATCAGTATAGCCTAAATTAAACACCAATATCAATTGAAAATTACTTATTAAATTAATATCAAGAAGGCTGGATTTAAAAAGAAAAAATTATTTTCTTGAAAAGAACTAAAAGAAATGTTTTTGTGTTCTAAATCGAAAATTAGAGAAAAATTAACTTTAACTAATATTTTAATCTTCTAGAGTTGGTCGACTGGTTAGATGGAACCGGTTCTTAACCGGTTATCAAAACCGGTTAAAATGTATAACCGGTTATCAAAACCGGTTAAAATGTATAACTGGTTATCAAAACTGGTTAAGATTCATAACCGGTTACTAAAACCAGTTAAGACGCATAACCGGGTTTCAAATTTAGTCGAAATTTGCTGTTCAAAATTTTCTTTTCTAAATAAATTGTTTTTAAAAAAATCAAATAATGAAAATTTTAACTTTTCATTAAAAAAGTCTATTTCAAAATAACAATATAGTGTTGAATATGCGTTTTATTCTCACAAAAATAATTTCAAAAAATTAGCTTTCTATTGAATTTATTTTTCTTGAATTAAAAATAAAAAACTCGTGCACCACGAAAATCTACCACTTTTTCAAGCAATAAAATTTTAAAAAAATATCTAAGCTTATGAAACTTCTGTAATATAAATAGATTTAAAATCTTAATCAAACTAAAATTAAAAAATATTGTCTATTTGTATTAAATAAAATAATCTCACTTATTTGAAATTCGGATGTCAAGTAATTTGAACGACTCAAATCCTCAGATGGTTTCTCCTGTCTTGAAAAGAAGAAACGAAAGTTTTGTATGGCAATATATGAAAAAATATGAGAACAAAATAGTTTGTCAAGTAATCAATTGTTCGGCAGAATTCTCTTGCAAAGCTAGTTCTAGTTCGCTTGCGGTTCATTTAGCTAACGTCCATGAGATTCATGAAAATGGAATTGAAGATAATTCTGGAGAAAAAACTAGTCCTAAGAGTTCAAGGAAATACTTTTGTGATCAAAACAAAATTTCTGAGCTATTTATTGATTTTGTTTTATCGAATATCCAATCATTTAGTATAGCAGATGATACAAAGTTTAGAAAGTTTATCTTTTCGTTAAATCCACGTTTTGTACTTCCTGATAGGAAAACTGTTAGGGAAATGATTAAAAGAAAGTATGATAAAAAAAAATGAATTAAAGGATATCCTTGCAAATAGTATATCGAAGATAAATTTGACATGTGATATTTGGACCTCATTAAGTAAAGATCCTTTTATTGCAGTTACTTGCCATTTTATTACAAATGATTGGAAACTAAACGAATATATGTTAGATATTATTTATTTTCCGCATCCTCATGATGCAAGTTTTATTAACAATGCAGTTTTAGAGGTTGAATTTTTACTAAATAAAATTTTTAAATTATTTTTCTATTTTGTAATATAGATACTGAATGATTTCCAAATATCTAATAAGTTTCACTCATTTACTAGTGACAATGCTGCAAATATGGTTTTAGCGGCGGAAATGATTTGTTCCAACCAAGAAAATGCTTTTCATGTTCGATGTGCAACACATATATTGAATCTAATAGTGCAAAATGGTTTGGAAAATGATTTGTTCGAAAAAACAATAGAAAAGATTAGATACTACTGCAAAAAAATTCATTCATCAACAAAATTAATGCAGTTTTTTGAGAGTCAAACGGTTTCAAATAAAAATTGTACTTGCCAAAATTAAAAATTGTACTTGATGTTCAGACTAGTCGCAATAAAAGTAAAAAAATCAATTACAGCCACTTCAATCCATCTTGAGAATGAAAAAGATTCTGTTTTACCAAGAATTGAAACAACTGATTGGAATTATGCTGAAAAACTTATAGATTTATTGGAACCATTTAGACAGGGTAAAATAATTAATTTTTTAAAGATATTAATATAAATTCAAACCGGTTATAAATTCAAACCGGTTACAATAACCGGTTATAGATTCAAACCGGTTACAATAACCGGTTTTAAATTCAAACCTGTTAGAATAACCGGTTATAAATTCAAACCGGTTACAATAACCGGTTTTATTTTTCGACCGATTTTTTAAAACCGTTTAGGTTTCTAACCGGTCGACCAACCCTATATACTTCAATAAACAGTTTTAACAACAAGCTTACTGATTACATAATTGTTAATAGCGGTAAAGTTTGAGCTTAGTGGTGTTCTGTCTGTTTGAGTAGTGTTGTTTTGTAATTTATTGTGTTATTGGGTTGGCAAGTTTTGGCTTTGAGAGTGTGCCATTTTTCAATGGAGAAGGTGACGCTGAGAATTTTATCCAATATTACGAATTGGAAGCAGTGAAGAAAGATTGGAACGACGTAAAGAAGTGCAAATTGATAGAATTCTGTTTAACTGGTGTTGCAAAGAAAGCATTCAATATGCTCACAGACGAGGATAAAAAGGATTTTTCAAAAATTTCAAAGCATTTGATAGAAAATAGTTCTAAGCCTACTGATATTTGTATCAAAGAATTTCAAGAACGTATTATGAAGACTGGTGAATCACCTGCACAATTTGCGATTGAGTTAGAATAGCTTATGAAGAGAGCTTATCCAAAGTTGGACAAAACCAGTCAGCAAATAACCATGCAGCATCATTTCCTTAAATGTTTACCTGTTCATGTGAGGTCGGTTGTGCGAGGTAGTATGAGTAAGTTAGATTGGTGTGAAGTGGTATCATTGGCTGTTCAAGTGTTTAAAGATTATATAACAAATGGTCAAGGTGTGGAACTTGAAACCAAAATCGAGGTTGAGTTAAATAGGCTTAATGTCAATGATAGAAAAAGACGTGGTAAATTCAATGGCAATTGTAACTTTTGTGGTATATATGGTCATAAAGAAGTTGAGTGTCGGAAAAAGCGTGGAAGAATGAACGTAACAAACAATAATGGTTCCAGATTTAACCGTAATAATAACAAAAATGGTCAAAATGAAACATTTTCTCGAAAAGAAAGCGATAAAGTTGAAAGCATTAATGCCAAAGTCTATACAGTCCAACTTAACAACACACAAAAAGAGCTTTATGAGCTTGAGAATTTTAATATGCTTGAGCTAAAGACATCAGTTTTGGAGCAACGGGCAATTTTATAAGGGTGAATGGTTTGGCAAAAATGACTGGCACAAAGAATGGTTTCACATTAAGTATATTGGTTGATGGAGGTGCATCGCACTCATTTATCAACATGAATGTGTAACCTCAACAAATAGTCGAACAGATTGAAAATGGCTCACGTGGTTTGGATGTGGTTAACCGAGAGTACTCATTGGAAATGGCAACGGAGATAATAACAATTTCATGTTATATTGGACGATTTTTGATTAAAATTGATGAGTGGATATGAGAGCAGTTGTTTGTTGTGTCAAGGGATTTGTCATCTGAGCAATGCATTTTAGGCCGAGATTTTTTGAAAAAGAATCGAGTTCTAGTTCATCATTTTAGAGACTAAATTTTAATTAGATCAGAGTCAGGTGTACCAAAAGCATGTTTGAAGAGAGTCAATTGTTTTGTTAAGTAAGCGACTAACATTGAGCCACTTTCTATAAAATTGATATATGCAAAATTTGGGAAAATGGAATTGAATAGAAAATGATCTTTGAGTCGAGTCCATCATTGGATAGTAGAGGCGTTCGTTTTGCTTGTAGTTTACATAAAGTAGAAAAAAAAACTGATCAGATTGGAGTGAGTGCAAAGAATGCAACAACAGACACTTTAAAATTAGAACCAAATGATATAGACCTGTGAAAGTCATGGATCAATTAGTTGGAGTGGCAAATGTAAAAAGTCCGAAATTAGATGCAGACAACTACGTATCAAAAATTGTTCAAGCAAAACATAAAATACACAAGCTGGTTAACAGCAATTTGGCTTTAGGTTGACAAAAGCAATAAAAATATTACGCCCAAAAAGCCAAACCTTTTGAAAATTTGAAACCTGGCGACTTTGTTTTTATTAAGAATTTTAAGCATTCTCTCAAGAAGTCAAAAAGTGTTCTTACAAAATTTATAGGTCCAATTATTGTCTTAAAAATTATAAATGAAGTGTCGATTAAGATAACCACAATTGATCGATTTAAAAGTTTTGTTGTACTAATAAATCGTATTAAGAAATACATCTTGCCAAATAAGCTTTAAAATGAGTCCGATACCGAATGGAACAGGGCTATGTTTTTGCTGCATTAGAGTGATGAAGTTGTGAACAGCTTTAGAAGAAAGTCTGTGCCGCCTCTAAGACTAGAATACTTCTCTTAAACAAAAAAAAAAAACTATTTATTTAATTATCATTTAATTTTATTTTATGTTTATTTATTTATGACTTGTGTTTATATTATTTTTTGTGACAATATTTGGCTCAAGAAAAGAACGCTTTAAAATGTTTGAATGAATTAATCATTCAGAGATCGCATGCGTAAGTGCTGGATTAAATTATATAATTCTTTAACTCAAATCTCTTCTATTTAATTCTTAAAAATCTAATAAGTCATGTTGTAAAGTAACATGACACAACTTCAATATCAATAAAATATTATTTAAAAAATAAAAATCGAGAGAGTTCGATCTAAATAAAAAAAAAATTTAATTTCTTAATCAGTATAAAAGCATGCTTTTTTTGGTAATAAAACAACATATTGCGTCGAATTAGCAAGAGTCGGATCTAAAAATTGAAGGAAAATTATTTCTCTTATTTAGTTCATCAATTTAGTGGTAGTAGTAGTAAATAATATTGCAATCCAATCGGTTTAAAATCTTGCAGTAAATTAGAATGTTTCCTCAGCCATTTGTCTATTAATTTTGAAGTTATTAATTGATCCAGAATTGATGATGTATTGAAGAACACTATTCCAAACATTAACTATTCGGTTTTTCAAGACTTGCATACATTTATTCGCATCTTCTCTAACAATACACTTGTTATGTCTTATTAAGAGAGATTTCGAGAAAAAAAAATACTATTTTCAAAATTGATAGTTTTATTTCCGTTAATAATTTTTAAACAGTTGGATTAAGTCGCCTCTCCTCCGCCTTTTTTTAAAATTAGTTAAGTTAAACATTTCCAATTTTTTCGAGGAGTCATATTTTTGAAGTGAAAGGATTATTTTTGTCGCTCTTCTTTATACCTTCTCGATTTCAAAAATGTCTTTAACTAGGAACGAACACCATGAAACAATTGGCAAACTCTAAATGAGGTCTAACCAGTGCTTTATAAAGCATTCTCAATGTATCAATGTTCAACTTCCTGAAACTCTTAGCTATCATAACTAAAATACGGTTTCCTCGACTTGTACAATATTTTACTTGAATAGTCTCCTTCAAGTCACTTTGTATTTAAACACCCAGATCTTTTTCAAGATTTGTTTAAGATAGATTCTTCCTTCCATATGTACTGAATATTGTATAATTAAATAAAAGATTTTTGAGCCAACAAGTATTACATCGCATTTTTCAATATTTAAATCCAACGATGAAGTAAGTGACTAGCTTGAGATAAAGTCAGTATCTATATGAAGTACAAGATTCTCATGTAAACACTAAATTACAGTAAAAACTTTTGTTTCATCAGCAAGTTTTTCACATTTATTAACTAAACCAATTGAAAGGTCATTTGTGAATATTAAAAATAAAAATGGTCCCAAAACTGAACCTGTAGGTACTCCACTAGTTACATCTAACCAATTACACATAGTTGAACCCAAGATAACAAGTTGTTTTCTCTCGTGTAGAAAGTCATTTATCCAAAAACTAATCATATCAGTAAAACCAATTCTAAAGTTTATATAATAAAAATGTATGCGATAGTCTGTGATATGATCTTCGAACAGCCAAGTCAACAGCAGAAGCAGCTTATTTTTTAGCTTTACAAAAAATAAGATATTTATCGCTTACCCATCCGCTCATTTTGTAAAGTTTCCAAGCTGAATATTTTTTTCTTAACTTTTTCTTAACATCTTTTGTCAACCATGAAATAGATCGTTGGTCCAACGTAAAAAATACGTTTGGTATAAATCGATTACAAATATTAGAATAATAATGTCTTAGAAAACTATCTTTGATATTAAAATTTGAGGTTATAGTTACATGACCACGGTTAATTTAACAGAGAAGAAGACAGTGTACTTTTTTACTATACGGTTTTCCTCCTCTGTAATAATAAAATCCAAAATATAACCCATAACACCTGAACTTTAACCAACCGCTCAAACTGTTTTTTGGGAATTTGATAAATAAAAAGAATTTAATTGTCTTGGCATAAGAGTAACAACAGGTTAGAATCCGCCTTTTAAAATGACTCAGCATCATTTATAGAGAAAGAAATAAAAATTTAAATAATCTAAAACAAAATCATCAGAGTTCAAAAGATGATTTCATCAAAGAGCCTTTATTAAGAAAGTAAACTTGAAACAAATTTTAAATTTTAAAGTAGTTTACCCAATAAAGAGGCAAATAAAAAAATGATTATTAAAGTTACAAACGTAGGTTCTGATATAACTAATTATTATATAAAATACATTGAGAATTTAATTATTACAAATAAATTGCAATATACTAATAAAATTCAAATATTTTACTTTGAAGATTCTGGTAAGCTAATCAAGGATAATTAGAGAATTAATATTTACCACCGAAAATAACTAAAAATTATTATAAAGCTCCCCTGAATGGTACGCTGAAGGTACTTTTGATATTTCTCCTACTATTTGATAAAAGTTTACTCTTTTTATTTAATTATTAATGGTAAAATTTTACCAATGGTTTAAGCCTTTTTACCAAATGAAACTCAAGCAATTTATTTTATTGAATGACTAAATTATTTACACTAACAGTGAGAAATCCAGTTTCACCTTGACAGTGTTTACTTATTTGACATTCAGAATGGGCGATCATTAAAATATTCTTGCGGAAAGATTTGAATTTGAGATTCAGTTGTTAGGTAATGTATTTTATAAAGGGGAGATTAAAACAGACCGGAAAAGTGCTTTCGGATCATAAATATGCAACCAAAAAAGGTCAGGTTTGGTTTTCAGATATGGGTTCACACCCATACATGACACCCAAACCCGACAAACCTGACTTTTTCGTTTTCGACATTAATTGCAATCGGAACAAACCATAGCATCAAAAGACAAGCAACAGGGTGCTCCGCCTCGTCCTCGATTGGCCGTACACAAGGGAGACTACATGGCAATGGAAAATGAGCTTCGCAAAATTGACTGGACCAGAATCTTCAATGAACAGCAAGTCAACGTTATGTTTAGTCTATTTCTTGGTGTATACAGCCAGCTATGCAGAGATTTCATTCCAATAGCACGGCCTAGAAGGAGGACCGATGCCCCGTGGATTAACAGCATACTAAAACGAATGGTAAAACGCAAGAGACAATTGAAATATATAAATGATAACTCGTGGAGCAAGTCCACAGCTGAAGAATACCGAGTTATGAGTGCTAATGTTAAAAGAGCCACAAAAAAGGCCGTGAGAACATTTGAACTAAGTCTCGCTAACGATAAAAAGAATCCAAAGCGATTATTCACCTACATCAGTTCTAAGCAGTCAGTCAAGCAAGGAATCGTGAAAATCTTTTCGAATGATATCGAGTATAGCGGAGGTAAGGAGATTGCTGACGCACTAAACGCTCATTTCTCTTCAGTTTTTGCAAATGAAAAAGAAGACAAAAGTCTTCCGAACTTTGAGGAGAGACCAGTCATCAAATCTCGCCTGATAAATTTAGATATTACAACAGCAGAGGTGGAAAAACGTCTATCGAACTTGAGGGAAGATAAGTCTCCAGGTAATGACCTCGTCCACCCTCTAGTTCTCAAGAAATGTGCCGCCACTTGGGCAGTACCACTAGCTATGATCTTCGCACGCTCACTCGCTGAAGGAGAAGTACCGTCATGCTGGAGGGACGCCAACGTGACCCCAATCTTCAAAAAAGGTTGTCGCAAAAACCCGGGTAACTACAGACCAGTTTCACTAACCTCAGTGCCATGTAAGATCATGGAAAGCATGGTTAGGGACAGTTTGGTTGGACATTTAGTAGCCAACAACCTGATATGTAAGGAGCAGCACGGTTTCGTTCCTCGAAAGTCCTGTGTGACGAACCTCTTAGAATCAGCTGATTTGACGACAAGGGCACTCGCAGACAAATGACCTGTAGATGTCATCTATACCGACTTTGCCAAAGCTTTTGACAAGGTTCAGCATGAACGTCTATTGCTCAAGATTTCGGCTTACGGGATAGGTGGAACCGTTTTCAGATGGATCAGGGCGTTTCTATCCGGCAGAAGGAAAAGAGTTATCCTTGGAGAGAATTGCTCGGACTGGACACTAGTTATGAGTTCAGTCCCTCAAGGCTCAGTCATAGGTCCAACGCTCTTCGTGGTCTTCATAAACGATCTCCCTGAACATATAAGCTTTCCATGTAAGCTATTTGCGGATGACTGCAAGATCATCGCACGCTTACTCTCGAGCAGCTGTAGTGAACAGCTGCAACGTGATTTGGAAGCTTTGGTAGCATGGTGCGACAAATGGCTGATGAGGCTGAACCTTAGCAAATGTAAGGTCATGCATATCGGTAAGCATAACCCAGGGAAAGTATACCATATCCTTGACAGTGCGACTGGCATACCGCATGAGCTTGAGGTTACCAGAACGGAGAAAGACCTAGGAGTTCATGTGAGTGACACTTTGAGCACGAAGATTCAGGCGGACAAATCCGCAGCAAAAGCCAACTCAATGCTCGGGGTGCTTCGCAAGACGCTGATCTCGAGGGATGCCCATATATAGAGAAAAATGTACACAACCTACGTTAGACCTTATCTCGAGTATGCAATCCAAGCATGGAGACCATACCATCTCGGCGAAATAAACACAGTGGAAAATGTCCAGCGACGTGCCACCAAAGTCCCAACTCAACTCCGCAACATGAAATACGAAGACAGGGGCCTAAAACTAGAGCTGACAACGCTGGAGGAAAGGAGAGCCAGGGTGATCTAATTGAAATGTTCAAAATTCAGAAAGGACTGGATGCTGTCGATTGGCACTCCTCTCTACAAGTTGGACCGTCTAGAAGCGGACACAGAGGACAAATAAGACCA
>PJRA01000443.1:246353-258235 GCA_016987375.1 Brachionus koreanus | reverse complement strand
TTATTTGGCAATTTGTTGTTGCATCTTTATTCTTTTTGGAAATCTAGTCACGTACTCGATTCCATATTTAAGCAATTCAACTTTATTGTTATCTATCTTTAATTCTTATTCTTATTTCTTATTTAATAAAGTATATTTATAACTAGTCTTTCTATTATAACTAGTTATAACTAGTCTCCAAATTACGTTACAATTACCTTATTATTATTGTACCTATAAAGGTAATAAAAAGGGGAAGGGAATACTGTTTCCATGTGAATAAAAATTTCTTTTTTTCCGGTGTCTCTTTTTCTTTCAGAGCTAGAGCCTCGTAAAACCAATATTAATTGATTGAATTCTATTTTTTAGTCCGGCAGAAAATCTTAAAAAATTAATTTATGTAAAAAATTGGATTTTATAAATTTATTCTTACCTAATGCAGCTATAAGTGCTTGATTGTTTTGTTCCATTTTTGATCCGGAACTTTTTCCCTTAACAGCAGTATCAGGTACTCTGACTTTCGCTACTATCAAAATTTTGATGTTTCTGTAGAATCATTTTTTTTATTCGATTAAACAAATATTTTTGATAAATTTTCCTTAGGAGTTAGTTCCAAATTTATTACTTCTTCATCCTCTTTTACTGAACTTTAGAATTTAATATTTGTACGCATAAAGGTTAATTGTATGAATTAAGTATCTTTTATTTAAAAAATATTAAAATTTTTTAGAATCAAAAATTTTTCTGTCAATTGTCTATACCTTTCCTTTTTTTTGATCAATTCGCCAATTTCTTTTTCCTTGTTTTCGAGCTTTGGTTTTAATTCAATTATATATTCAACTCTTTCTTTAAGTTTCCTTTCTTATTGGTTATTATTATGACATTTATTATTTTTTTCTTTATTGTCAATCTTGGCTGAGACTAGATGAGTAAAAATCTCGGAATAGAATTAAAGAAAAGAAAAAATTTATATAAAAAAAAATTGTTTTTTTCTTTGTGGTTAAATATAACTAAAATAATAATTGTATAAATATTTTTTAAATCACGATATCTGCTGGCTTCTCCTCTCCAGTATTTCGCTTGTAAAAGCTTTTATTTTGAGAAGATTATTCAATGTGGTAAAGTATCTGTTCTTTTCAATATTTAAAAAATTGTCCCAATTATAAAAGATAATAAAAAAACAATAAATTATATAAACAAAATTCCACCAATTACAATATCTAACGTGATATCAAACATATTTGTAAAAATTATGCTTACTGAAATTTTAAGAACAAATAATGATCCTGAAAAACAACTTGGGTTTAAAAAAAAGCTCATATTCTCACGCAATATTCTCGGTAAAAGAACCTTTAAATTTTTTTACTAAAAGAAATAGACAACTATACGGCTGTGCAATTGATGCAAGCAAAGCATTCGACAAGGTGAATCATAAAATTCTTTTTTTAAAAAATTAATGAATAATACTCATCAATAAATTGGAGATGTATAAAAGACTATAATGATCATTTAATGGCTTTAGTAATAATGGAAAAAATTTAGCTCATTATTCGGAAAAATATGGTTTAAGCTGTAGATTAAAAAACTACAAACAGCAAAAAGAATATTGATTAAAATAATAATAAATTTTAAAAAAAATTCACGTTCTACAAATCTACTTAAGGCTATTGGTATTGAAAAAATGAAGCAGAAGCTGATAAAAGATAAATTAGAATTCTTTAAAAGACCTGGAAATAATGAACTAACAAGGAAAATATTGAAAGAATAAGACGGAAACCAGACAAAAAATTGAGTTACAAATCTGGTCTAAATTAACTGAGTTCTAAAATTGTGATCAGATGCACTGCGATGTTTTAATCCCACTACTAAACCAAAAAATTAAAGAAATATCGAAAAAAATGGACAATAGAATTAGTAACTCAATGAGAATATACCTACATTATAATGAAAATGAAATTTAAAGAAAAATACTAAAAGATCATACTAAGTCTTATAAAAAGGATAAGGAAAAAAAAATTTAATACAATAATTCTTTGTGCCTGAGGAACTCCTGAATCGACTTGTGTGATATGAAACGATTTGACTTTACTGGACTCTTAGCTCGCTAGAGAAAAAGGAAAAAAGAAAAATAACTGTTGAACTAATGTACAATCAGAAAAGCTATGATAATTATTTAAATTATTTTCTAGTTATTAGTTTGAAAATTGAGCCTGTATAAAGGATGTAGGACCTGCCTTTGTGTTCTATAAATGATCTAATAGTAGAAACTTTTCGAAAATTACTTTCATTCAATGTTAAAAAAATTCCTTCGCTTGTTTCATATAAATTCAAATTGCATTCAATAAATTTTTTAGTCATTCTAAATAGTCAATTCCCATTAGGATTTCTTAATATATTATCGTACTGTTTATTAAGTTTAAACGATAAGAATAATTAATATGGACAATTACTTATTTCCTTATTATATATAAGTATAGAATCATCAAGGTTGCATTCAAAGTTATCCGCATTACCGATTTAAACGTTAGTATAAGTACTGGTCTTAGTTTTTTTTGAGCTTTTACTTATAAAATTTTAGTTTTTTCGATATTGTAAAGTGATTCAGTTAAAGTTCCTTCTATCAGGAATTTAATTTCAGAAATTCGATCTTCCAGAGCGTAATGAATAAATTCTGGATCAAAAGAAGACCAGTTTCTAAATTCTGTCCTTTGGTCTGAGAGAATTCTTTTAGGCAGTTTAAACTTTAGGTGACGATAGATCCATTGAGAATCGAAGCTATTTATAATGGCCTGTGAATGCAAAAATTATGCATATTAGACAGTTTCTTAGATTTTGTTTCAGATTCCGAAAGTCTATCAAGGATTTCGCTAAAATTGTCTTTGACAAATTTGACCAAGAGGATGTCAAATGGAATTGGAATACTTCGAGAAATCTTTTGAGGAGTAAAAAATAGAATTACGTCTTACCCTTTTTTACGAAAACAAGTTCTGTTGGTGATTTACTTTTAATAGGATCTAATACGCATGGATATTTTGTAAGATATTCGCTTGACGCCGAGAAATCTTTGGTATTAGAAGTGCGTTACTTTTTTGTCAAAATAAAAAATAAAATCTTATATTGCGTCATACATATAACGTGAAGCTTTTCTTTAAATAATATTAAAATCATATTTCTGTAAAAAGAAAGACCATCTTGCTAGTCTTCCACTTGCTTCTTTAAAAAACATTAACCATTTTAAGGTGATATAATCGGTAACCACGTCAAAATTTTGTCGATTTAGAAAAGTACTATTTACTTTTATTGGCGAGATAAGAACAAGGAATTCGCGTCCCATAACGCTATTATTTCTTTCTGTTCGGTATATCATATAAATTTCCAACTTAAATCTTTTTTCTAAGTATTAACTAGGATATTAGGGTTTCTTTAAGAGTGTTGAAGCCTTTTCTTGTTCCGTCTGTTCTTAGTAATGCATACAAAACTTTAGAGATCTTTGCGCAGTCCTTAATAAAAAACTTAAAGTAATATGTGGCAGCCAAGAATTTTTTTATTTGTTTCATATTTTTAGGACTTTTACGTTCCACAATTGCTTGAATTTTTTAAGGATCCATCTCTTTCGATGATGATGTTACCACAAAACCTAAATTTTTGATTTTCCTTGCAAAAAAATTCTTCCGACTTTGTATCTAGTCTCTTTACCTTTTTTTACCTTTACAATCAGTTTTTTATCTTTTTAAGGATTACTTCATGTTTCAGAATGAATAATCGTGAGTAGAAAACGGTGCATTTCTACTTGCCAATTACATCCAATGTGAAATATTATTTTGAACCACTAAGTCTTCTCAAAATATTATCAATTCTTGGTAATGACCAGGTTTCTGTTTTCATTTTTTTATTTTTTTTTTTATTTAGTCAACACAAAAACGTTTGCTCCCATTTTCTATGGTTTTAAGACCACAGGTGAAGACTATCGTGAAGTGGATATTTCTATTATATCATTATCTTTCTTTGTTTTAACTTCATTTTGAATATATCTCTTTTTTTTTGAGATATTCTAAAAGAACTTTGAAATATCGGTACTTCATCTGTTGTTCTTATCTCATCTTTATCGACTTTACTTTTGTAAAGTTCTTTTATGATGATTGCTATTGATATTCGCTTAAGTCTACTCTAAAGTATTGATATTTCATCTAGTTTATACATTGGTTTAATTTCTATTCTATCTAAAAATGATCCTAAAGGCCATTCCTCATTAAAATTGAATTAATAATCAGAATAATTATCTTAAATTTTTTAATTTTCCAGTTACAACTTGATTACAGTATAATTTTTCTGACACATCAAGGAAAACTACTTCACGGAATTTTAAGCTTCTTTTACTCGTACTAAGACTTGCTATTATAAGCATGAACCAAAAGGGCCTTACATCCGATCATCGTCATCATGATCTTTTTCTAGAAATTCGAGGTTGCAAAAATGATTTTCGATATTTCATTTTAAAGTATCTGTTTTTCCGATTACTTTAACAATATAATTATCTGATGTACTTATTCGAATATCAGACTCTTAAAAGGTTATTTTATTTCTTTCCTCAAAATTTTTAATAAATATGAAAGTTGTACATCAGCTTTCAAGTGCCATTCTAAGTTTTATAACATCTAAAGTACCTGCTATATTTAAAAGTTTCCATGTATCACCTGACATCATGTGGTTTTGATTTTAAATTAACTAGATCATTGATTACTTACTTTTTCTAGGATTACGATTTCGTTTTCTGTTAAAGAGCTTAACTCTATATTGCGAAATCTTATGACCCGGTTTTTGCATCCGAAGCATACTGTGTTTTCTTTCAGCTCATAATTATAGTTTCTGGAATTTGAAATTTTTTTCATTTCCCTTGTTCTTTCGTTTGATTTCTAAATTTTGAAACGAATTCTTCTCGGTTGATTGCACATTTCATGATAGTGTCCTTTTGATTGAATATATTATGTTTTGAATAGTTGACAACATTGGGTTTGCCATAGTTGCCCAGCCCTTTACAAAAACTTTTGGTTGCCATATGGACTCATCTAGCGTTTCTATCTTTTACTCTCCAATTTTGCCCTAACTCTCGAATCCGAGGCTTCGAGAAAGAACTAGAATGACTTATCTTTCTTATCTTTTTTATTTGCAATTGTCTGAAATCTCATTATATTATCCTCAAAATTAGACGTCATTTTAACATTTTTAGTTCTGATCTGACTTATCTCTGAACGTCAGCTAGTTTTAGAGTTGCTAAAAATTGATTTTGAATTTTTTCAAATCAAATCTTTATCAAGTCTAAAAGCTTTTGTACACTTATTTTTTCCAATTAATCATTCACAATGGTGCCATAAAGAAGATTATTTAATGCATCTACCAATTGTAACCGGTTAATAGTAGAATTACAGTAACACATAATCATGTCCAGAACACTATATATTTAAGTAACTTATAATTAAGTTAAGATCTTGGCTAAGTGTAATGTATCTGTCTGCATTTCGAAACGTCTAGATTCTGAGTTAAGTGAGAAGTAAATTATTAATTATCTTTGTGTTAACTTTATTTCTAATACAGTGATCAAGAGCTAAGTTTTCTTAAAGCACAGTGATGAATATAATTGTTTTCACAGTAGCTATGAATTATGAAGGTATCAAATTCTTTATTTTTAAAATTTTTTAAGATCTGTTTCGATTAGATGTCGATTTTTCTTTTTCACAAAAAATATTTAAATTCTTTTTTTTCTTTTTTCAACTCTAAAATTAAGTTATTTATTTATGCATTTAAATATTTCAATTCCAATTAGATTTTTACCATTGATTTAATAGTAAAAGTTCTCCGTTTTAATTTCATATTTAAAAATGTAAAATTCATTCCAACTTTATGTTTCGCTTCTCCATGAATAAGATCTTTAAGATAAGATCTATGACAACAAATTGGTTCTTCGAAATTATAATTTTGATACGGATATTCAAGAACCAAAGAATTTTGGTTATTTTTTTTTCCCTTTTTTAAAAGCATTTAGTACAACCTTAATTTTCATTAAATTGTTGTAAATATAGCAAAGATGGTTAATTTCCTACAGCGAAAGTTTAAAAAAAATTTTACCAGTCATAAGTCATTTATCTTTTTTATAATCTCTCATATCTAAATTTACATAAATTAAATATGCGTTGACTTTTACTAAATATTTTCATAGATAAAAGAGGATATTTTCAAATAAACCGCCTCACACAAGAAGTAAGTGAGCGAATTGAGTAATTTTTTTTGTTATTCTTGCGATATTTTAAATTTAATTATTTTATTATTTTGAATTTTCTTTTTTTCTATCAGATTAATCATTAAAGATGTCAATCGTGTCGCTTTTTTTATTTCATTTCTCAGAAAATTTTAATGGAAAACTAATTAAGTATTACTTATTTTTTACAAAAAATTTCCTTAATTATAACATTAACAAAAAATTTTTTTCCATCTAATGCCTACCAATAAGTATTTCAAAAACCTTAGAAATAAAAAAAGTGTCAATTCACAATTAAAAAAAATTTCGAAATAAAATTTTATTTAAAAAACATTTAACAACGGATGTCCTTAGATATTATTTTTAATTTTAAAGAAAAATGAATTTTTATCGAAAATTTTAAAGATTTTCGAAGTTTTTTCTAAAGATTTCCGAGGTCTTATTTGAATCTGAAGAATCATTTTATTAAAGCACTGAACATATTTTTTCACAGCATGTTGGTTCAAATGAAGTAAGAAGTATATTTCAGAATACAATTGATAAAAAAAAAGAAAAATACATTGAAAAAATATGTGATGTCTTGTATTGCTCTTTGTGTTCATTCCAAAGAAAGAAAAGTATCGACGAGAAAAAGCAAGTTTAAGCATATTATTTGAAGAATCGAATAATGATTTTTGTCGGCATTGTTATTTTTAGAACAAAAAAAAAAATTTAAAGATCATTGAATCTTTTTTGTATTAAGCTGTCCTTCTTTTTCTTCGTTCGTCAAATTATTCTAGTGTCTTTGCAAAACTTTGTTTTTCTAGGAAAAACCAACTATTGTCTTGATATCCGTGGTGATTAAAAGTTTTCGGAAAGTGAGTTTCGATTAAAGCACGTATCTTAAAATTGGTTATAATAGTTAATAGTAGAACATGGTAAATATGTGAAATTGTTGTTTATCATATTTTTTAGCGCAATATTCTGTAAAATGTCTTAATTTAAATATAAGAGTTAATTAATATGCAAGAGAGCAAAATATTTGATGTCGATATGATGCGAAAAATTAAGCAAAGAATCTTTTATTTAAATTAGAAATACAGGACCTTGATTTGACCGTGAATTATCTTTAAAAAATAAAAAATTAAAATAAAATAAAATCAAAAATTGAGAATTTTTTCTTTATCTAACTTAAATTTGCATCTTTTTAATTTTTAATTTCTTTTAAGTTCAATTCAGTAATAACAATTTTTTATTGAGTGTCAATTAGTATATTTCAACTAATATTTAACAAAGACTTTATTTATTCTCAGATCATCTAATATTTTTAATTTTAATTTTTTAAAATATCATTTTATTATATTTATTTTAAACATAAAAATTAATGTTTTTTTGGTTATTTTAAATATCTTTTCTAAGCTTTTTTTTGAAAATGAAACCAACTCTCAAAAGTAATAATATTCTTTTGCATTTTATATTTAAAAACAAAATTATTTATAATTTGTTATACTTAAAACATAAACATAAAAATTGACAAAAAATGAGTTCAATAATTCGTTAGATAATTTAAAAAATAAAGAAAATAAATTATTCGAATAATTCTTTTAACAATATCTCCAATTCTATAGAAAAAAGGAACAGTATTCAATTTATAAATTCAAACTAATAAATAATCCCAGTGGCTTAAAAAGTTCTACCCAGTCTAATAAGACTTCGTAAATCTTTCGAAAAATCTACGAAAAACTCTTCAATTTTCGTATTTCTTTCGAAAAAGAAAAAAAAAGTGTTTTTTATATTTAAAATATTTTTTTGATTAGATTAAATTTTATTTCGAAATTTTATATAAGTGTGAATTCACACTTTAGTTTTTTCTTAAGATTTTCCAGGTACCATTTGATTGCGAAAAGATGTAAAGAATTTATTTGTTAATGTTATAATTAATTAAAATTCTGGTTAAATAAAAGTAATACTTAGTTAGATTTTAAAAATATTTAAAATATTTTAATTCAAAGTATTAAAATAAAGATAGTGACACGATGAACATCTTTTATTATTCATTTGGTTTAAAGAATAGAAAGTAGAAAATCAAAATCAACAAAAATAATAATAATCCTTAAACTCTCTTTCTCCTTGTGTGAGGCGGTTGATCTGAAAATTATCCTCTTTTGTTTATTAACATAAACAGAATTTTAATTATACATTGTTATCAATCAGTCAAAGTTAATATTTGTGATTCTTTTCTTGACTTAAATGACTCGGATCAAATTGATAGTTTAAGCTTAACACCATTGAATCAACCAAACCATCATGTTGTTAGAGAAGGATTGGATACCAAGTATGAGCATATTGATTAGAAATTTCAAATTTTTTAACGATATATAAACTTTATATTAAAAACAAAATGACCAAAACATGCATCAATCAGATTGTTTTTCAACAAGATGACCTTTGGAATTCATGCAAAAAAACACTAAAAGCAACTAACAATTCAACTTAAAAATATATGAGCTGCCTAATTGATATGTCAAAATTTTCTCTATCAAGATATTAGATCAACTCAAAATAATTTTCGAATCTAGCGATCACTAAATAAACAAATCTTCCATCACCGAGTCGGAAATATATTAAAAAAATTAAACTACAAGAAAAAGGTGAGTTTTATACTTTTACCTTAATACTGATGGCGTTAGTCTCTTCAAGTCTTCGTCTAATAAATCTATTTGGCTTATTTATCTAGTTCAAAATGAATTCAATATAAATATTGATTTAGTTTTTCTAATATAATTTTAGCAGGTATTTTCGTAGGTCCAAATAAGCCATGTTTCTTAAATTTTCTCAGTCCAATAGTTAACGAAATTTAGAGATTAGAAAAAGGAGATATAGATAAAAAATGAATTAAGACTTGTAAGTTTTTTATTAACCTTCTCTGTAGTAGATAAACCCGCTCGCGCATCGTTGTAATATTTACAAAAATTTAATTGGAATTATGGTTGTACTAAATGCTATCAAAAAGGGCAAAATATACCAATCAAAAAAAATGGTACAGTTCATGTATATCCCTATCAAAATTATAATTTCGAAGGAACACTTTGTTGTCAAAAATCTTATCCTAAAGATCTTATTCATGTAGAAACGAAACATAAGGCATTTCATGGTGTAAAAGGTTCTTGTATTTTAGATAAACTTAAATATTTTTTTTCAATTGAAGGTTCAATGAAAGACTTTATGCATACTATTTTAGAAGGGGTTATAAGAAAACTTCTCGAATATTGGTTTTTCACCTGAATATTCTAAATAACCATTGTCTCTAAGACCATATTTAGATAAAATAAATGAAAATTTTGATACGGATTTATATGATACGGATTGATTAGTGATTTAAATAGTTCTGAATATTGAAAAGGAAGTAAATTTTTGTCATTTATCCTTTTTTACGCTCTACCAATATTTAGAGGAATTATGACCAGCTAAACCATTTTATTAATCTGGTTATTGTCATTGAGATTTGTAAAAAAAAAAGTTAATTCTATTCATTTAGGACATATAAAAATTTTGATAAAACATTTTGTTAGAGATATGTAATAATTTTACGGGCAGAATTCAGTTTTATCTGGCATTCATGAACTGTTACATTTAGTTCGAGATATAAGAAACATAGGGAATTTAAATGAATTTAACTGTTACCCATTTGAAAATTTAAATAGAGAACTTTTACTATTAGTCAATGGCAAAAATCAAATTGGAATTGAAATAATTAATTCATTTAAAACTTTAAAAATATTGACTTAATAAAGGACCAAATTTTAAAAGAGAAGAAAAAATTTAAATATTTTTTTTGATAAAAAGATAAATCCACATCTTTGCGAAAAAGAGCTTAAAGTTTTTAAGAATATAGAAATTGATAGCTAGACAATTCATAGCTACTGTAAATACAATAATATTTTGAATTCACCACTTTGCTATAAAAAAACTAAGCGCCTTGATCACTGTGTAAGATATATTACAAAATTTGGGCTAATTAAATTTTTCATTAAAACAAATGAACAATCTTTTGCTCTTTGTTATCTCCTGTCAGCTTTAATAATCCATTCTTAAACCAAAAATTCCCTTATTTGAAATCATCAACAACTATCTACAATCAAACTGACAATATTTTCTTTGTGCCGATAGATCAATTGCAAAAATAGGCTTAAATTAATTCAAATGATGTTATTTATGTCTGTGAAATGAAAACATATAATATTTTGAATTGAATAAATTAAAAAAAATTTAAATATTTAAAACAATATTTTTTTCTTTTTTCTTTAGAAATTGTAAAATTTGAAATTGAAATTGTAAATTTTGACTTCCTATCAAATAGATTGGAAGTCAAAATTTACAATTTTTTAGCAATTTTTAGTTAATTATAAATCTTTTTCACTTTATTCTTTTCTTTTTTAATTAAAGCTAACTCCCACAAATAAGTGATTTTTTTTTGTTTAAGAAAATATTTTGTTAAAATTTACACATTGGTAATAAAACTTTTAAAATTTTTAAGATTAAGATAACTTCCGTGTTCAATATATTTTTTTTTAAGCCGGATTTAAAACTTTTATGAACCTTTAGTCAGCACCGAAAGAAAAGATTTTTAAGATAGCTACTTCATTCCTCTCTTTTTAACATGCTGCAAGCTTAATCTTATAAAAATAAAAACACACTAAAATTTAACTTGATTTCAAATCAATTGTAAATACGCATGTTATTGTCGATATTGAAGAGAATTAGTAGAAAATTTTTTCTTTTATAATCACTAATGATATTTTTCTAAATGATGATGACGAGAAAATTTTGATTGAACAATCGTACCAATTTATATCGAAAAGGAAGAAACGCTATGCCATAAGTTTAGGAATAGTAAAGTACAAAGGCTGTAAAAATTTATGCGATAAAAACTTAAATAAGATAAGTACTTATACTAAGTACAGTCCGCCAAAAAAAACAAAAAATAGCAGTTCTAAGATTTCTTTTAGTGTAAGTAGGCTGACCTGCCATAGGCAAATAATTGATAACCGACAAATAGTAAGCTTCTTTGATAACGACAAAAAAGATGTCGAAAACACTGAAGAAGAAAATAATAATTGTCATAATGATTACGAATATAAAAGGAAACTTAAAGAAAGAGATTAATATATAATTGAATTAAAGCAAAAGCTCGAAAACAAGGAAAAAGAAAATAACGAATTGGTCGAAAGAATGGAAACGTATAAACAATTGACAGGTACATTTTTGATTCTAAAAAATTTTAATATTTTTAAATCTAATTAAAAACTAAAGATAATTAATTAATACAAAAAAATTTACCTGTATGCGTACAAATATTTAAATACTAAGGCTCAGAAAAAGAGTATGAAGAAGTTAGAAAATTTGAAACGAACTCAACCGAAATCCTAGTACACCAAAAACACCAAGGAATCTATATGCATAAAAATTTGTTTAATCGAATCAAAATAATGATTGAGCATAAACATCGTACCTGATACTGATGTTTGTAAATAAGTACCGGATCAAAAATGTGCCAAAACAATAAAGCACTTAGAGCTGCAAGAGGTGAGAATTATTTTACTAAACCGAATATTTTACTTAAATTATTTTTTAAGATTTTCTGCTTGACCAAAACATTAGATTCGATGAA
>PJRA01000443.1:151406-164277 GCA_016987375.1 Brachionus koreanus | reverse complement strand
AGCCCGGATGATTTCTCAAAAAAATTAAAATAAAGTTATTAAGACAAATTAAAACATTTTCTTTCAAAATTTATTAATTTTCTAAAAGATTAAAATTAAAATTTTTAGTTTTAAAAAAACTTTTTTAAAATTTTATTTGTATGTGACAATATTCAAGTTTCAATTTTTCAAAAAGGGGTCTAAAAACCCCTCGGGCGTTCTATTTCACAAAAGCTCTTTAATTTTTAAATTAAATTTTTAGCTTTTTATTAAAAAAAATTCTTAACACTTTAAATTGTGTTTTATTGATTTTTAAAATGTGATTCTGAATTTAAGATATTTGAATTTCATAATTTATAGATTTCAAATTCTAATTTAAATAAATTATTTTAATTAAAACCTTAAGAAAATGGCAGTTGAAATGTTTGTTTATTTCAAAATATATTCAAAATAGTTTACATATATAACACACCTTTATTTGTATTTATTTGAAAAATTTACAGTCTTTCTTTCTTATAAAAGTCAATTTTATAAACTGCAAATAAAAATACTGACATTATCGAATTTAAATAAAATTTTAATTTAAAATATCAAATCTCAATTATTTTTAATTAAAAATCCCAATTTAGAAATTAAAAAAATTTTGAATTTCAATTATTTAATAACCGTCTTAATTTTTTTGGTTTAAATAATTAATAATTTTAAAGCCTTGTTAATCCATTTATTATTAAAGACCAAATGAAACCGCATAAATTTATTAGTAATAATAAAAAATCTTAGAGAAAAAAATTGATAATTGAATATATTTTGTATTTTTCACTCTTTAAAGCTATCAAAATGAAACCAAAGACCATTTCTCTACATTTTAAAGCTATTATTATTATTTTCTAAATATTTATTTACAAAAATTAAAAATTAATGAACATTCTAAGATAAAAATTTTATTTAAATTTAAAAAAAAGAATTTAGAGACTTATATATTATTATTACCATAACAATCTCACCAAGAAAAAATTCTGTTAAAAATTATTTTTATATCTTCATTTTTGATGATATACAGATTGTCTTTTGTAAAAACTCGCGCGTTTCGGATTGTTTCATTCAGTGTTTCTTCATTCTTGCCCTAAAATTCGGCTCTAACTCTTGGCTTTAGGGCGTCTTGAAAGAACCTGATTAATTCCAACTTGTCTTTCTTATGTACCTTGTTTGCTACTGTCTCGAATATCATTATTTTTTCTGCAAAATTTGACCTAAGTTTAATACTTTTTAATTCTGATCTTAACATCACCTAGTTTCAGAGTTAGGGCTAATAAATGAGGTTTAAATTTCTCTTACGTCACCAATTGATCTCTCTTTTATATGTTTCCTAGCATTTAAAAAGCATTCTTCCGAGAATTTTTAGAATGCTATCTATGAGCCCATTTCTATGTTTTCTAGCTTCTGTTGTTACCAGGTATAACATTTAACCCCTTTATTTCTATCGTTTTCATATAAATTTGGTATATCATCAGCTTTAAAATTTACGATCAGTCTTTCCTTAGTCTGAATCCTAAATCTTCTGGATATAAATCGTCATAAATTAATGTTTTTGATGAGGTAGATATATCCTGAAGTGCTTTTTGCAATTTTTCCACTTTTGTTTTGATTGAATTAAATCAACAAACTTTAATTCTTTTTCTTTTATCTTAAAGAGCCCTATAATCACTAGTTAGGTTTTTCAGAACTTTGAAAACTTTATGCTCACCTACTAAATTTTTTTAAAAAATTTTAGCTTTTTTTAGAGAATAAATGCAAATTTAATAAAAAAGGATATACAAAATAGAATTATTCTATTTAACATTATTAATGGCAAATAAAATTAAATTTTTGGTTATAAAATAAGTTTCATTCAAATAATCTACAAATAATAATACTAACTTCAAAAAAATTTCAGTTTTCTATTTTTTTTAGAAACAAATATTTCTAAAATTTGTTCATGACTCAGTTTTTCTTCCTCATCAAACTCAATATTTAATCAAGTAATATTAGAAAGTCTTTCTTGACCCATATAATTTCTTAGCCAACTCTTTAGTCGTTCAATGCCGAAAACGATCTTTCCGAGTTAGCGTTACTTATTGGGAAAGAAAGGTAAATTTTAAAAAGAGAAGAAATTGTTCGAAACATTTGCTTTACATGATTTTTTATAAAAAGTTCTTTTAATTTTTTGAGCTTTTCTTCATATAGAAAAAATAAAATAAATACTAAATATAAAAAATAAATAAATTTTAAAATGATGCCATAATTCCAGTTCTACAAATAGCTTAGTTTGCGCGCTTTTATTTATAATATATAGGAACTCATCCAAACGTTCTTTTACTTTATCTAAGTCAAGCTTTTCTTCACTAGATATTATTTAAAAAATAGTAGAAATAGGGTTTGTGTTTAAAATTTCAAATCTGTCTTCAATTTTTTTGTGTATAATATCAATTATATTTATATAAATTTGATAAAAATTTTTTTGAACATTAGAACTCGTATTTTATAAATACAATTTGTATATATATATATAGTTTAAAAGCTTTATTAAAGTAATTGAACGTTCTGAAGTTCTAAGAATGGAATCTCTATATTTACCTGTAGGCTCGTGATTAAAACACGAGTTTAAAATTATGCCAAGATGTGAACAGAATGATAACTTACAACGTGACAAGTCTATTTCTTACTTATCATTGTTATTAAGTTCATAAGCTGATGATTAAGGTCTACACAAATTAATATTTTTTTAAAAAATCAAACAAATAAAGAAAAAAAAATTTTATTTAATTTAGAATTAAAAATTTCAAAAATATGAAAAAATAAATTGTCGACATTTTAATAATTAAAAGATGGATTTAGCATTTGCTTTTGCAACCATTTATTATATTCACCGACCAGACTAAGCACTTGATTTTTAATCGCTTCATAATCACTTTCAGCTGAAGCCGAACTAATTTTTTCTTTCAAAGCAAAATTCGATTGTTCAATGCTTTGAAGTTTTTTTTCCAAACTAGTCAACTAAAAAAAAAAAAATAATTTTAAATAGGAAAAAAAAAATTATCTTCTTCCTTACTTGATTATGGGTCTCTTGATCAAGCAATTGTGCCTGAATTGCTTCAAACTGAGTCTGTAGAGTCTGCAGCTCGTACTTAATATTTTCTCTATACCTGGTTAAATTTTTCTTTTCGACCAAAAGCTGTTGTTTGCGCGCTTCCGAACGTCGCTTCAGTCCTTCCCTGTCGCCGAACATCACAAGCTCTTGGTCCATTTTTTTTTTCTTCTCAACCAATTTTTCGTATTCATTTGTGACCTTTTTTTCCAGCTCTTCCACTTTTTTCAGATCAGCAATGGTCACCTCCGAGTCCCTAGCGCCCTTTTTGTTGCCAACACCACTTTCTCTATTCATTTTTTCCACCGCTTTGCTGATCAATTCCAAGTAATTTACAACTGACTTTCTAGTATTGTACAATTGATCAATCTCGGCCTGTCTATTCTCTTCAAAATTGCCTAAAAACTCGTCCATTTGAGCCTCACGCTTTCTAAGCTCTTTGTACTTTTGGGCTATTTCTTTTTGCTCTTCGCTTGAAGTGGCGTCTTCTTGTTGTGTTGGTTTTTCCTCAAGTTCTGCCTTGATCGACTCGATCACATCCTTTATTTCGCTTAGTTGCTTCTCAATTGAAGAAATCTCCTGATTATTGTCTTTTATTTGCTTTAGTAGTTTTTCTCTTTCTTCTGCTGGGGTGAGAACGTTTCTCGTCTCTTCCAACAGTTCGTCTCGTTTAAGCTCAGCATTGTGCAATTGCTCAAACAAATTAAGTGCTTCTTGTTTATAGCCTGAAAATCCAATTTTTTGTTTCAATGATTCCATTCTATTTTTGTACTCATCGAGCTCTCGTTGACTGCTGTCCATTTTTTCCTGAAGCTTATCGCTCTCAATCTTGCACTTTTCGTATCTGTTCCGAATCGGACCACTCATCGATGACAAAATTTTCTCCCTTCGCTTTTTTTCCTCAGCAATCTCTTTTTCATGGCGTCTAGCAACTTCCTCTTTTCTTGAATTGAATTTAAAATTTAATTGAAAATTTATTTTAAAAAATTTTTTAACAATTTTTTTTGAAAATTGAAAAATTCAGTTTCAAAGATTTTGATTAAATAAAGTCAAAAATTACAAAATTCTTTCTATCATTGATGTAAAAATAATTTTGAATGGAATTTAATGCCTAAAAATTTTATTTTTTTTGGCTTTCAATTTTATTTTCTCAATACCTTAAATTGCAAAAAATTTTTTTCAAAAAATTGTTGAAATAGTTATTGAAATGAAGCAAAAAGGAGTCCTTCATCGAGATATAAAGGACGAGAATATTCTTGTCGATTTGAATTCTCTAGAGTTAAAATTGATCGATTTTGGAGCTGGCACTCATTACACTGACGAAGAACTCAATGAATTTCAAGGTATTTATTTGAATTATTTATTAGTGTACTAACACCTCTTTAATTTTTTATATTTTTGGACCAACTCCCTATCAATCATGTTATTTTAGGAATTGTGTTATTTTGGGACCAACTCCCCTTCAGCTTTTTATTTTGGGACCAACTCCTTTTCAGTCATTTTATTTTGGGACCAATTTCCCTTTAGTTCTGTTATTTAGGGGCCAACTCCCTTTCAGTCATGGTATTTTGGGACCAACTCCTATTTAGTTGTGTAATTTAGGGGCCAACTCCCCTTCAGCTTTTTATTTTGGGACCAACTCCCTTTAAGTCATGGTATTTTGGGACCAATTCCCCTTTAGTTGTGTTATTTAGGGACCGACTGCCCTTCAGTTCGGTTATTTTGGGACCAACTCCCATTCAGTTGTGTTATTTTAGGACTAATACCCCTTTAATTTTTTTATTTTGGGACCCTAACCCATTTTGGGACAAACTTCACTTCAGCTTTTTAATTTGGGACCAACTCCCTTTCAGTCTTGTTATTTTTGGACCAACTCCCCTTCAGTTGTGTTATTTTAGGACATACACCCCTTTAATTATTTTAATTTGGACCAACTCCCCTTCAGTTTTGTTATTTTGGTACTTTCTCTCTTTCAGTCCTGTTAATTTGGGACCAACTCCCCCTCAATAGCTATATTTTCATCCAAAAAAGACAAAATTGTGCCTCACGCCTCCCCCTTAAGTCTTCCTAAAAAAACCAAGTCGATTTTCGTAATCAGCGCCTTTAGTTTAACTAAAAAACATATTTTTTTTATTTTTTTTTAATAAAAAATTATTAGGTCATTTTAGGTCAAGAGTGCCTACAGCCTTGGTCAATGGTCCATATAGACATGCGATAACATTTTTTAACTTATTTTTAGTAGGGAAATTCATTTCTAAAATAAAATCGCTATTGGAGCGGTACAGTCGACCAGTAGCTAACTCACTCACACTTTAATTACTTTTCGAGGGTCCTACCACCCTAGGTTCAAGTCGGACATTTTTTGTCGAGAATTCAAATTTTGCAGTAAAATCGCTATTGGAGTGAAACAGTCGACCGGTAGATTCGCTCAAATAAGTGAAAAGTCCCTTTTTTGGCTGCCACGCCCACACACTTGGTCCCACTCAAAAACCAACCTCATTTTCGTAATCTACACCCTAAAATCATCCCAAAATCATGTCAATATCTATCAGAATGTAATTTTTCAAAATAGGACATTTTCATTCAAATTAGCCTACAGCCTCCGCCTTTCACTCCAATAGCGAGTTTTAATTTTTCCCTCACCCTCCAACTCAAAAGGTACAAAATGAGCCCGCTTACGTGAGTCTACGGTAAACGGTTGCCAAAATCGGATTTTTAAAAAGCGTGCAACTTTTATTCGGATTTATATATTTACAAATTTTTACAACATGGTCGATACTTTTCATTCTCATTTTCATACACATTAATCAACGAGTCCTTTCTAAAATTGGTCTCATCAAGCAAAAACTTGACGATATCAGCAAATCCATAATAGCTGGCTGTGTGAATTGGGTACCATCCATTAGAGTCGCGAATTGATTGACTTGATCCGTATTGTACTAAAATTTTGCACATTTCAAGACTACCGGTTGTACATGATCGATGCAGGGGCGTTTTTCCTTCTTTGTCGACAAAATTTAAATTAACATATCCTCTGGTCAAAATTGCGCTTAGCTTTTTAGCATCATTGGAGTCTATGGCTTCGTTAAGTTCATCTCTAAGTTTGGCTAGTCTTGTAAAATCAATCATGTTGAATTTTAGGCTCTAAAATAAAATAATCAAATAAAATTAGCTTATATTTATTTGTGTCAAGTCCCGCCCAGTCAATGTGTTATTAGAGAAAAATATAGAACTAATTTTCTCGTGGTGTTAATCTTTAGCTGTTTGTATAAGAAATTTTAACAGTGCTGATTCTCGCTACGTCACTTAAGAGAGGGAAATGATTTTTTCTTTACCTTCTTCCTGTTTAAATATATATAGCCAACATTTCTATTAAATAAGTGTTAAAGTTTAATCAAAACCGATTTGGGAAAAGAAAATTATCTTATCTAACTAAATGTGCGGTGTTTTAGAACATCCGCCAAATGTTCAATCAATTAAAAATTATATTTTCACAAAGATAAGTAGAAGCGATGAAAAATGAAACCTTATCGGTGATTAAATTTCTTTTTTTTTTTTTTTGAGGTTTTTCTTTCATTGCTAAATCTATTTAATCTCCTAAGAGTTAATTAACCGTGTTTTTATAATCGTTGCTGTTTAAATAAACTTGATTTGATTCACATCGACTAGTTTTGATAACCAAGGTTAATTAGCTAGGTTTTATATAGACCAATAAATGTTGAGCAAATAGTGATTTTAATTGATCGATTTTAAAATAATTACGATATTTTTATAGTGATTATTCAGGTTCGTGAGAATATTTTAGAAGGGATTTGAAAAATTAAAGAATTCCAGGTTTTATTATTCGTTCAAATAGCTGGTAGTCAAATTTTGTAATTATTCTGAGATTAGTAAATAAATATGAGCTCTAAATTCCTTCTCATTTTTATTCAATCAATTCATATCTATTTAATTCAAATATTTGAACCTTAGAGACCAGCTAGAAAAATTTGACTTTAATTTATGTGTTTATTTTGTTTTGTATAGGAGACGTTAGAATTCCGTTCAAAGTTGAATTTTTTAAAAATCAGTCTGGACAAATACCGGGAGAAAAATTTATAAAAACTTTAAAAATTAAATCATTTTTTTTAAAGAGAGCTTTTTTTAGTTAAGATCATAAAATAAATTTTGAAAATCTGACACTTTTTAAATTTCTAGATAATGTTTCGTTTAGCCAGTTTCAAAAATGAATCGGTTTCCCATTCTTAGACATGTTACTAAGTGAAATAATGACATTTAGGTTTTATCATAACTAACTTTCCATTTTTAAATGCATTTAATAAGATTAAACGAACAATAAAAAAATTTAAGAAGCCAAAATTGCGTCAAATTAAATATTGATTAAATTTAAAATTAAACAATTTTTAATTAAAAGTCTTTGTTTTTTAAATTGTATTCTGATATTTTTGCATAAATTTTTTCCTTTTAAATGGATTAGAAAATTTTCAAAATAATTCAATGCCATCACTAATTACTATAAGGAAGAAATTTGCTTATTATTTAACACTTCTAAAATCTGGATGAATTTATTTTACCAAAAAAGTTCAACTCCTTATTTATTGTATGGGCGCACATTTTTTTTAACGCACATACAAAACATATATTTTTTTTAAAAACACCAACTTATTAACGCACATCTTTCTAACGTTCATAAATGTGCGCTAACGAGATAAAAAATATTAAAAAAAAATTTCAACCCACATTTAAATGTAAACTCATTTAAAAAGTCCAAAAATTTTTGTGTTTAAATATTTATTATAATAAAATAAAGAAATAAAATAGTTAAATAAAGATTCCAAAAGTTTAAATTAAAATAAAATAAAGATAATAAAATAAAGAAATAAAATAGTTAAATAAAGATTCCAAAAGTTTGAAATAATAATTTATTAGTTAATCTCTTATTAAGGCTTTTTTAGCTTTTTTTTTGAGCCCCCTTTTTAGGCTTGTTTACAAAGTTATCGTTATTTAGCAACGAGTCTTAACCTAATTAAATGCTCAAAAATCGCATCTTTTCTAAAATATTTGAATTTACACATTTTATCCGTGATATCTATTAAAAATTCTCAATTATCAGAAAAATTATTAATAATTTTTCCACATTTTTTAAAATAACCCTTTTTATCATTGAGTCATTTAGTTCCATTCCCCCTCTTTTTTCTTTTGGCTTTTTGGTTTTGGTATATTTTCTTTTGATAGAAAAGCTTTTAGCTACTTAAGTCCTTCAATTCATTTTTTTTAAATAAACCGATTTTTTTCAAATGTGCGTTTAAATTATTTCAAAAATGTGCGGTAGCAAGTTTTTGGTGCGCTGTTCAGTAAATGTGTGTTTAAAAAAAAATTTGTGCGACAGAATTTTTGGAATGTGCGTTAAATTTTTTTTTATGTGCGGTGGTTAGGCACACCCTTTATTTAGTCTCCCAGGCTGTTTTGAACGACCCTATGTCTTTCATTCAGTCCCTTGATAGTTAGTTCATTAAAAAAGAAATATAATGATACATAAAAAATCAACAAAAGTGTTTTAAAAAATAAAATTATAGATTGAGTTTCATAGTATTGTATTTGTAAGCTTAAATAAAAGAATCTTTGTATTTTGGTTTGGTTTACTGGAAATTTGATAGGATTTTAGTCCATTTCTCAAAGAGTGTCGAGAATCAAGAAGTTAGACTCTTTAATTCCGCATTAATTAAATTATGAACCTAACTTTTATCTTTTTTATCCGGATCTGGTGATTTGCGGTTATAACATAAAATATGAAAAAAGTTCAAATAAAAAATTTATTAATGGCCACTTCTAGCCTAAACAAATAAAAAAAAGGAAATAACAAAATATTAGTAAAGAAAATATAACTAAATAATTTAAGTTTTAAATCATAATTTCTTCACCACTCATGTCTAATAATTTACACAGTGTTAAATACTAGCTACTTGCTAAATGCATTAGATCATAGTATTGCTCTGTGAAACTAAAAATATTTACGTTGGCTAGAGTCGGTGTAGTAGTTTTTGAGAGAACTACAACACAAGCTTATTGGTTTAATATCCCTATTAGTTTTAATAAATTGTATGATCATTAATTTTAGAATTTTCAATAAATGATAAAAATTTAAAAAATAATTTGGTTCTTGTGGTTCTATGAAATTCTGCATTATTTTAAAGAAACAAATTTGGCTTTCAAAATTTGAAAATTTTTATTTATAAATTTTTTTTAGAATTAAATTAACAGATTATTTTAACATATGATATGACTTAAAGTTTTATAATTATAAAGATGCTAAAATCAATAATATCTAACCTTTAAAAAAACGCAAAATAAAGCTAGAAAGCCTGGTACCAATTTATCCCTTTTTTAAAGAGTTTTACCAATCACATTTTCCATTGAATCTATTGAATCCTCAACCTTTTGAAGAGTTAAATTTTATCAAAAATAATTTTATCAGAAATCGTTGGAAAAGGGATAAATTGATATCGGACTTTATAGTGTTAAAATTCAGACTTCTGCAAAAATTAAAATAAAAGTCAATCATATTTTCAAAGCAATGTCAATAACTTCTTCAAATTGTCAAATCTTTTGACTTGATTGAAAATATTTAAATACAGCCTGTAAAATGTTGGTTGGCCTGTGGCTGATGACTACGAGTCAGTCGATTTTACTGAAATTTAAAATTCAAAGTTCATAAGCTAACTTTGGCTTTAATTATATCACTCTTCAATAGCGCCAGTGGATAATCATGTTTTACTGTAAAATTCGTCAGGAGCATTAAAGATCATTAAATTCGTCAAGCTGATTAAAAGCAAAAATCAACTTTTGAACTTTCTATTTTAAAAAAAATATCTTTTTAAAAAAATAATTTTGTAACAATGAGGAAAAAGTTTAATTATTCACGCAAATTCAAGACTATCATTTGGTCATTCGATGGATAACTTAAATGAGTGCTAAAATTCAAAATTTTATTTTATTTCAAATTTTTTTTTATAGATTTAAGAAAAAAAAAGGCTTTTATTATCCAAACGGTTGTAACAAAAAAAATAGTTCTTTTTTATTATTTTTATGTTTTTTTCAATAAAATTGACAGTTTTTTTACAAGAATTATCTGAAATATACTTTTTTTGTTCATTTTTTATTTGATTTATTTTTTATTATAAAATAAAATAGTCTAATATAAAATTTGTCTTATATTGTATAAAAATATTTTTTTATTACTAAATTAGTCAGGATTTTACTAAAATTTTTATCTGAAAATATTAGCAGTCTTTAATAAAATAAAATACCTTTGAAATAAGAAACTGTGTTTATAAACCAAAACATTAGGTAATCTTTACAAATAGGAAAAATTATAGATTATTTTTTTACTTGTTTAAATTCACTAACAGAAATTTACAAGTTATTTACAATTTTGCAGTTCGTTCTTCAAAAAACTTAGACTATTTACAGTCTCTTACAGGCTTTTTTAGTTGAGTTAAAGTTATTCTGTTCGATTGATTGTCAAAGTGGTGGAAGAATATAAAGAAGATTTTGATATAAGATATATTGAATATTCAATTCCATTGTGAAATTGATACCTTAGGTCTTAATTTTAACCTATTCTTTTTTTTTTATTTAATTTTATCTAATTGATGAAAAAAATGTTTTTTAGAATCTGAACAGTCAAATATTTTAGAAAGTGAATCCTGTCACTTTATATTTGAACGAATTAAATTTTTAATTTTCTATCCTTTTATTTTTACATTTTTTTTAATATTTTGGCAAATTTAAATAATTTTAAATTATTAGGTTTTCATATTTTTAAATTTTTATGAAATTTTTCAGAAAACTAAATAGAAAACTCTCTTAAATTATTCAATTATAAAAAGAAAAAAGAAAATTTTTTTCAATTTAGCACATAAAATATGAAAATGTAAAAATGTAAAATTATCAAAAATTATGATCGAAAAATAAGTGTTTTTTTTATAATTAAAAAATTTTAAGTCTTTTTCGAAAGTAACAGAATTTTTGCTCGAATTCATGAGAGAGTTTTTACGTCTATTTGTCTATTCTATATAATTAAATGTTAATTAGCAATTATTTTTAAAATTTAAATAGATTATTTATTAAAAAATTATAAAATCTCAGCTTTTAATATATATACATTTTTTACATTTTATTATACATTTTTTTATAATTTCATAAAAAAAATGAATTCTCTGTAAATATAAGTTAACAATTTTATTTAAAAAATAATAAAGATAAATATATATTGAGAATAAATACTGAAAAATTAAAAAAAAAATATTTTCATTTTTTATAATGCAATGTCAAAAAAATAAAAAAGTTAAAAGACTTAATAATAAAAAAAATGAAGGGAGTCATACTCAAATAAATCAATTTTTAAGAATTTACAAAGGTTTGAACGATTGGCATTTACCAATTTTCAAAGCTGTTCAAGAATTCACAAAAGCTAAATATGTTCTTTATCCTGGTAGTCACAAACATTTAAGTCCATCGCTTTTTTTTCCAAATCTAACATATAATGACTTTGACAACAAATTGCAAAAGTTTTTTAATGATGAAAAAGTATTTAAATGGATAGAAAATAACAAAACTTATAAAGAAGAAGCTAAGATCAAATTCATAAATCAAGATTTTAACCAAATATTTGAAAAACTGAATTCGTTTGATTTGATGATTTCCGCTTGTGCAGGAATTGTTTCAAAAGAGTGCTCAAAATATTTAAAAGTTGGTGGATATTTTTTGGTATCCGATGCTCATTCGGACGCAAGAGCAACATACTTAATGCCAGAATTCTCTTTTGAGGCCGTTTATGATTCTTCCAGGAACATTTTAGATTTTTCTGACATAGGTAAACGAGGGCATTTTATTACGAAAGAAGGAAATGAAATTACACAAAGTCAAGTGGAAGAAAGTATCCGAGTACCTAAAAGTAAGCGAAAGTTTAAAATGCAAAAAGAAGAAATGTTCTATTTATTTAAAAAAACTAAATAATTTAAGATGAGTTTTTTTACAAATAATAAAATTTTACTGACAAAGTTAAAACAATAAAAATATTCAATAATTTTATTTTTAAAAATTTTTTCTACAATAATAAAAAACTTTAATCTTTATATTAGCAAAATTAAATAGAGAGAATCATTAAGACTTATCTATACATCACTTCTGACACCTCATCTTAAATATGCAGTACGAACCTGAAGTCTGTATTTATAAACATATATTGTTAAATCTCAATAAAATCAAAGATTCTCTTTGTTTAAAATTTTATTCATAAATTAAAAATATCACAATCAAAATAAAGTTTAAATACAAGATTTAGTTGTTTGCTCTCTGGAACGCACCCAAGTCTAAAATAAGATGTTTGTTGTTACACATGTTGCAAACAATCTAAAAGTCTAACAAACTAGTTAATTAAATACTAAATAAGCTAGGATACTACAATATATTAAAATCCTCGAGATTCTTTGTTGAAGAAAATATATTTGGATAAATTCAATATATTCGGCAAAGAATTAATAGACTTTATTGAAATTTTATTAAAAAAATGATTTCTCTAATAAAAATTAGTCTAGAAATTCAATAAATCAAGCTTTTCTATTTTAAAATTTAAAAAAAATTAATTTTTTAATTTTTTTTCTTTTTCGCTGTATTTGAGCTATTGATGAATATTGTTCTCTTTTTGTAAAAAACAATTCTTAATCTAGCTGATAGACTTTTTAAATAAAAAGTAAAGAACACTCA
>PJRA01000443.1:105897-127369 GCA_016987375.1 Brachionus koreanus | reverse complement strand
CTCGAGAGGACCAATCACACCTTGGAATCCCAGGAGCGACTCATTGCCCTTATTGAGCGGCGCCTCATGGAAGAAAAAGAGAAAAGAGAGGCAGCCGAGAATGAACTTGAAAAAGCACAGAAGACAATTCGTAATCTTGAGGACACCGTGAAGGAGCTAAAGGAAGTTCTAGCATTAAACGCTGTGTCTAGTTTGTCATCGGAGCCATTTAAAACAATTATTGATGAAGAAAAGGAAGGAACAGAAAATGATGAAAAACAAGTATCAGAGCCAGACAAATTGGTAAAAATATACGAGGATCATGTGGAGACTGTTGAACTGTCTTCAGTTGATCCATGGATATTTGCTTGACTTAGTTACGATGGTAGACTAGTTATAAACAAAGTACCCGAAAGGAAAAAATTAAAAATTTTACTTTAAATAAATAAATAAATAAAAAAAAATTTTTAATTAATTATTTTATTAAATAAGAAAAAAATAAATAAAACGGGACTTCATCGACTAGTAAAAAAATATAATTAAATTTTTTTTTCAATTTTATTTTAAATTTAATTTTGTTTTAGATTTTGTTTAAAATGAAATCATACAAACTAATGTGTTCACTTTATGGTCAAACGGCCGATGTTAAAAGCTTGTGTCCAATAATAGATATTGCTGGTTTTGTTAGTGTTTCAAGAGATTTGAGTGCAAAATTTTTGATACCATCCCAAAAGTAATTTAATTTTTTTGAAATTTTTTTTGTTAATTATTAATTTAATAATTAGGAAATATTAAATCTTAATTTTTATAATTACTATTATTATTTTTTTAATATATTCAATCTCAGGTTATAAGTACACATAAAAAGTACGTCAATTCAGTTTGTGTTGTGTATACACTTGATGACTACCCAAATGGATTAATTATAACAGGCTCTAATGATCAAACAATTGCTTTTCATGACATTAAGGCAAATAAGATAATTGCTCAATTTACAGCACATGATGGTCCAGTTTGTACATTAAACTTTAACAATTCGTCATCTGGTAACAATTTATTATTCAGTGGATCATTTGATCCGTGGATCAGTGGGTCATTGTATCTGTACTCTTTATTATTTTCTCACAAATTCTTTGATTACCTCATACGTTGCGTTGATCTTCGATTCAGGATACGTTGTTCAAGCTTTTTCAGGCATCTGTCTTCAATTAAAGCTAAAAATGCACCTGTTTTTCCGTATATGTAGGATCATTCAATACTGGGAATGGATATTTTGTCTTTGATTTGTTAAACCAACTAATAGGTGAATTGATAAAAGTCCACGTGTTCCTTAATCCAGAATCATTGAATTACTTGATCGCTATTAATGTAATTTTCCGAATTTAATGACATGTCTTTAAAATAGAGTACTCTTTTTTAGTGACACGCTGTTATAACATGTAAAAGATTCTTTTGTGACATGTCATTAAATATTTTAGTGACATTTCAGTATATTCGGATGATTACGTTTATATGAAGACTAAAACCACAATTGAAATAACGTGTAAAACCGATTGGTTTATTTTGCTAGTACTGTAAAAATTGGTAATCTACCTTCTCAGCCAAAATGGACAAAATACTCTGAAATTTTAAATCTTTAGCATGTGGCATTGGATTTTATCCGGTTTGTATTGGTTCGGATCTAAAAATGTATACGATTAATTTGGATAGCTGTTGCGTCATCATTTAAAAAAATTCTGAATCCTTGATGAATGTTGTCTTTATATTTACTCTTGTCGCTACACGTGACTAATTTTAATAATTCCAAAATATTATAATTGCTTTTAATTGTATACGTTTGTTCTCTTCAATTGATTCTACTAAAATATTAGCAGAATCCTCATGTTGGTCACCAAATGTAAAAGTCTCGAGTTTGGGCATTACGGATTAAAGGCAAGAAATAAATAAAAAAATTCAATTTAGTTTAAAAATTATTTAATTTTAAAAAATATTTAATGGAATCTAAAGTTAAAACAACTAATTAATGGTTTATAAAATGGTTAAGTTTTAGCGTGCTCTAACCGCAGTTTTGACTTAACTACATTTAACACTAGAAGAACCAAACGAGTCATTTTGACTCATTTGAAAAATTTTTAAATCCTTATATCTTTTAAATGGATTTTTCAAATAAATATATTTTATTTGAATTATGTAAATTTTGAAAATTGTTTTAAAAAATGATATTTCTTTATAAAATTCTTTTAGTTTTTTTATATGATATTTATGAATTAAAAAAACCTGAAAAAATGCTTGGTGCTTTTAGTGTTAAATAAGGTCTAGAGAGAAAGATTAAGATATGACAAAACTCGGGTTTTAACATAATGAAAAAATCTTGTAAAACTTTTTTTATAGATAAAAAATTTTTGAATAATGAATTCCAAAAGTTAAAAATTAAACAAAACAATTCAACAAAAAATATTTGAAAATTAAATCTAATAATTTTTTCCTTTTTTTCGATTCATTTTTCATTTTATATTTTTAATTTTAGAATTAATTAATTTAACTTTTTATTAAAAACAGTACTGCTTGATTACTTGCAATTGCCACAGATATATTGATTTAGTGTTTAAATTGTTTTTTCTTGGCCATACGCAAGATTAAGTCATTTGTATTAACTGGGCTATTAAAATTAAAAATTAGTATCTGGAAAATTAGCATTTAATTTTAAAAAAAATCCAAGAAGAAAATTAAAAGAGGAATAAATTTAAGCAATAAATTAAAGATAATTGTAATTTTAATATCAAGTTATCCTAAAATTGATTTTCTTTTGTTATTAACTTCTCTTAAAGTTTATTTTGACAATGAAATTTGCATTTATATTTAGTTTTTTTTGTGTTTAGGCTCATTGTTTTTTACAATTAAATTTTCTGACTGGGTCAATATTATTGTAGCTTTCTTTAATAGTTACAAAATAACAATTTATTCTATAAAATATTTTTATTTACTATTTTATCTGTAATCGTAAAAAAATTGAATCTAAGACAAAAGTGTTATTAAAGAAAATTCAAAATAAATTTATTCTTTTTATATTCACTGAATTTACCAATCTTTTTGTTTTCAGAATTAAAAAAATAACGAAGAACTAAAAATAAAAGAACTCATAGAGCTTCGAACCAAATTTTCAAATTTTTTTCCATTTTTTTTAATTAAAATTTGATATTTTTCACTTAACAAACGATATTAAAAATGGCGTAAAATTTAGCTTTATTTAATTTAACTAAAAATTTTAATTAAATTTCTTAATTGTTTAACGTCTTATATGAAATCAATATTTTTAAAAGCGATTTCATCTAATAAAATCTGGTTTTATTAAATAATTTTAAGGGTCTATAACTTAAAAGATTTATTTGTCTCCTACTTAATTCGGTCTGTTACTTAAACCCTAAAAGAATAATATTAAAGAAAACTATTTTCTTATTTAAATATATTTATTAAATTATAACAATTAGCCACTTCTAGCCACATACAAAAAATAAAGAAAAAAGAAAAATACAAAGAAAATTATAACCGAGCCGAGAAGCCGAGCTCTCTGTCTATCCTTTACACAGTGTTAAATACTAGTACTTGCTAAACGCATAAGCTTAAAGTATTGCAATGTGAAATTATAGACATATAAGTTGGCTAGAGTCGGTGTTGTAGTTATTTAGAGAACTTCAACATAACTATTATGTTAATGTTAAATAGAAATTTTTTTTAAAAAATAATAACGTTTTGATCTTCAGAATAAATTTTTAAATAGTATTTTATTTTAAATTTTTATTATTATTTTAATTTGTGCTAATTCGAATTGTCTGACAATTTTTAGATCTATAATTGAGCTTTTTTTTATCTAAATACGAATTTTAGCTTAGAACAAAAGAAGCTGCCAAGCAGAATTTTTATGGAATATTATTTATGTATTTTGAAAAGTTACCACCCTAATTAAATTTTTTTTTCATCATATTATTAATTTATTTAAAATTAATTTCTTTAAATTTAAATTTAGAAATTAAGTTATGTTTTTTATGAAAATTAAAAATTATAATTAAGAATATAAAAGAACGAGATTTTGCTTTCTAGTTTAAAATTGTTTTATTGTAGAAAAAATGGCCGACGATTTAGTTGAGAATTTTCAAGTCGAAGATGATTTTTTGCCTGATGAAGAAATTGAAGAGGATGCTATTCTGAACCAAATAGGATATTCGAAAAAAAATGGGTCCGAAAATAATTCAAGCAAGACAAGAGCTAGAAAAAAAAATATTACTGAAATTCTAAGATTAAAAGAAAATGAGTTGAAAAAAGCTTCTTTTGCGAACAAAGAATTCAAGTCAATTTTAGTAAAATATATAAGAACAAATTTGTCTTCTGTTGAAAAACTAGATTTGAATTTGACCAAAGAGACCGATAGTTCAGATGATGCAATCAATTTTCAGCTGAACAAGATTTTAATTAAGCGAAGTTCTAAATTGGCAAAATTAGAATCTTTTTGGGAACATTTTAATAAAAAATTCAATTCAAAATTAAAATTTTATTTAAATAAATCAATTGAATTTGAACAAAAGCATAGTCCATTTCTGATTATTTTGTGTTCATCAGCCATTCGCTGTATCGAAATACAACGTGAGCTCGAAAGCAACAATAATTTTGTTAAATCTAAAAAATTGACTTGGTTTCACGCATTCGCCAAGCACAAGAAATTAAATGAGCAAATTGATTTTTTGACTAGCAATAAATCAAAAAAAAAAAATATCGATATTGTATATGCAACGCCCCAACGCCTCTTTCAACTAATTGAATCAGATTGTTTTGATTTAGAAAAATATTTAAACTATGTTATAATTGATTATACACATCGTGATGTTAAATTAAAGCGTTTTGTCGATCAAAATGATATTAAAAATGAATTTTTAAATCTAGCTTTTAAAAAGCTCATTAGACTAAATAAAAATAAAGTTAAATTCAAATTTTATTTAATTTAACGAAATAAAAAAATTAAAAAAAAATTAGTTCTTTTTTTTATCTTTTAAATTAAAATATTTAGATTTTTACAAATTTATTATTTTTATGATCAGTTATATTTTATAAATTCTTCCTAACAAAAATTTTTGATTTTTCAAATTTTTTAAGCACTAAAATTAAAATTAGAGTCATATCCGTTCAAATGACTTGTTCAGTCAGAGTCAGAGTGTTATGTTTATATTCTGTTATTTAGTAGTAGATTCAGACAATCTTATAAATTAATTATTTCTTGTTACTAAAAGATAAAATGACTTTAAAATACTAAATGCGAAATATACCTTTTGAAAGTATTTCGATTTTATGGCATGCTGTGTCTAAACTGCTTGATTTTGAATCATTTATTTTTTTAAATTAAAAAAAATATTAAAACTCAATTTTTTTCCTATTGAATAAATTCTATTTCTAGATTTTTAAAAACAGCCTGATGCATGATTCCATAGGTAACCATTAATCATAGATTTTTGATGAATGCTTCTTTTTTTAGAAATCATGTACAAAATTAGTATAAAATTTCCTGAAAATGCTAAAATTCAAACAAACTAAAAATGTTTTTAGCAAAGAATTTAATAATCGTTTTAATAAACTTGGGTAAAAAGAATATAGATTAATGGCCATTGTTAATTTTTTTTTTACAAAGTTTATTACAGTTCATCTCAACTGACGTTCCGGCCTGCAAATGTGCATTTTGCTTTAGAAAATTTCGATAAAAAAACAATTGGAACAGCATCATCGACTACCAGTGCTCCTTGTAAAAAAATAGAATAAAAAAATAAAATATTTTTTTGATAATCGATTTTTAATTGTTTTTAGTGACCGTAGAAGATATTTTAAATTCGGTTGGCTTGAACATGTCTCATTTGTTCAAAATCAGTGATTGGAAAAGGAACTTCGAGAAGCTAATTCGTTTAGAGGATTTTTTAAAGCAATTGAGAAAAGTGATTCGTGTCAGGCCACTTTAAATGATGCGATTGTAGAGACAAGAATTGTTTTGAATGGTGGTCAATGGCAATGCAGCTGGTCAAGTAGTTCGTATACTGCAGGCACCAATTTTTCGTTTTATCAAATGATTGAATCCAAATACAACGATGCTTTAAATTTAGTTATAAATGGAGATCAATATTCAATTGATATGATCACAAGTTTGAAAAATGAGCATTTGACGTCAATCATGACTAATAAGAATACAGCTAAGATGTCTGCAAGTTGCCGTACTATTCCTACAAAAAGTGGATTTAATTGTGATCTTACTTTACAAGCCAAATTAAAATATCTTCATTAAAAGCTAGAGCTTAAGAAGATTTTTTTTTATTTTATTTTATATTTGCTTATTTTTAAATCATGCTTCAACTAATAAATCGTAAAAATAAATAAAAAGACTGCTATACTCCAAATTCAATAGGCAATTTAAAGCTTATGTTCTAATTTTAATAATCATGTTCAAAAAAAAAAAATACATTTTTATCCAAAAAATTTAATAATGAAAGCTATTTTCAAATGATTTAAAAGCAACATTTATCCAAAAGATAATTTTAAAATTAAATTAACTAATTATGCGCCGAATGCTTGGACCAGCATGGCCCTTGCGCCTCTAACATCGTCGGTCTGACATCTGGACTTGAATGCCACAAGCCACAGCTCTTTGGTCTTGGGACAATGAGCCAACGCTTTTTGCACATTCACTTTAGGAATACCATTTTTTGATAAAAATAAAAATTCAAGCAAATCTAAGCATTTTGTTTGATTTTTTTTTCAATTTTATTCACATTTTTCTACATCTATTAGAAAATAATCTTTTAAAGATTGAAAAATATGAATAATTTATTTTTATTTGATATTACAATTGGCTCTTGCTAATCTTGACGGTCGGAAAACTAAGAAATTGAAAGAATGGAGGAGAGAGTTCGTTGTAAAATCCACAAAATGTCAAAAGATTTTTCGTTTTTAATTAATTAAATAGGTAGAATAAAGAGCTGATTATCTTGCCAAACATTCATGAAAAGTATGTCTTTTAAAACTTTTAAAATTTTTTACTTGGTTGGACTTAGATTAAATTGATTAAAGTTGGACTTAGATAGTTAATTTCTTTTTACTTGTAAAAAGAAAAACAATGTCAGGGTTAGGTTACAATTTTTTATTGAGTTTTATTAATAAAATGTTTTTTATTAAAATAGAATCGAAAAGTATGCATGGTCTTGACTATTGCTAATTTTGATCAGATTCTGATTAGCTTAAAGATAAATTTAAAATAAACAATTTTATTTTAGTAATTAAATAAATTTAAAGTTAGTGATCAGTTTAAGAGCTATAAAAATACTAACAAATCTTAAAAACAAACGTGATAGAATTTGATTTTTTTTTAAAATAAAAAAAATTTAAATTAATTGTTTTTTTTTTTCTAATTTAAATAATACTGGAAAAAAAAAATCTAACTAAACAAATCGAATTAAATCATATATTTTTGAATTTGTTTTATCATTTTTTAATTTGAAAAGCTTTTGATTTGAAGCCGCAAAAGCAGCTAGCTTTGCCTCAATATTAGTGTCTATGGATGGAAAAATTTTGCTAGATATTCCCTGAGAATAAATGACAGCATTACTCTTGGTCTCTGACCTTTTTTCTTCTGTTATAAATTTAACATACGGTGATTTTTTTGCTGTTGGTGCACCAAGTTGCATAAAAAGTATCAAATATGGAATATCTGTTGAAATGTCACAAAATAAACTGTTATCAATGCTTTCTACAATACTGGAGTATTTAGGCTCAGATGAACAGTCCCACAGTTCAACTTGAACAAGAATGGCACTGATTGAGTTAAAATTTTCTTTATTGCACGCAACAGGTATCACTAAGTCAATAGCTTTTTGTCTAGTTTTGCAGTGAAATGCTGCACAGCGTTTTAAAGCTTTAGCTAAACTTGTTTGATTCATGTTTTCTTTGGGTCTGGTAAAATGAGTAAAATTTATGATTCCATTCAACAAAAGATGTGAGCTAACAATTTTTTGCTTTATTTTCTTAATAAAACATTGATCTTCACTACAGTCACATGACCAATTATTTTCTACATTTGCACATTTATTTTTACATTTACCATATATACTTTGAATAAATTCACCTACATATACTAATTTGGTAAATTGTAATGGATAGTTTGGCTCTATTGTGCCAAGAGTATAATCCTTGCTAATTATTAAAATTAATTTGGCTATAATTTCTCCTTTATTGCCCGTGGAGATCAAACAAGTTTCAGTTAAAAATATCAATTTTTCAATAAAATATTGCCAATTTTTTTTCCTATTGATTAGAAACGCAGCTGCTTCTGCTAAAATTGGTTCTGATGGGTAATCAATTTCAAATATTTCTCTTTCGGTGTCAACATAAGTGCAAACTGCCATATTTTTAGCAACCATTTGTTCACAAATAGATAAACACTTTGGTTTAAGTATACCAATTCTGCAACTAAGAATAGCAAGACAATCATTTTCATCTAATTTATCTTCAAATGATTTTGAAATTAGCTTAGAAGCAGCTAGAAGATAAAGTTCTCTGTAATCAATTAACTCGTATTTCCCATTTGAATTAGTACGGGTATGCATCCATGAGCCCCATAGTGCTCGTCCGTACGAACAGATGCTATCAAATTTTACAGAATCTTGTATGTTGCAAACTGAGTCACTAGTTACAAAGAGATCCCAATTTGGCAAAAGATAAATTGGATCGAATACTTTTAATCTATCAGAGAAAATTCTGTTTGATGGATCTCTATTTATTGTTGGCATAAAATCGCTCAAATGTGAAAAAGTATCCAAAAACAAAACAAATATGTTTGGCTTTAATTCTGATAGAATACTTCTCAAAATAAAAAAATTTGAATGACCATTACATTTTACATTTAATAAGCTAGAGGCTTCGTCAAATACAAAAATTAATTTCTTATCTCCAGTATAGAGAGGAATGCTGATTTTATCTGATAATAAATTAATAAATTTAAAATCAACCAAATTTTTGACAATATTGTTGTCTGAATCATTTTCTTGTTGATATTTTTCAAAAAAATTTCTACAATTTTGTTTGGTTGCATTTAAAAGTTCAATAAATGTTCTAAAATAGCATTTGTAATATTTTGAAATATTTGACTTGTTGCTTAGAAAATTGTCTGCCAGACAACTTCTCTTTGGAAATCCTTTTGCATCCTTTTGACGCAAACAACAATAGACAACATAAAAGTCTTGTTCAACAAGGCTTGCGCAAGCTCTCGATTTCCCAAAGCCGCTTGACTGGCAAATGACCGTGTATGGTGCATAATAAATATTAGTTTTAAATTCTTTAATCATAATATTTAATTTGTTGCTCAAATAAGTACTAGAATCTATGCCAATATTGGAATTTTTTTTCAACTCAATAAAAAAAGAATCTTGGATAAGATTTTCAACTGAACCATTGTCAGAATATGAAAATCGCAATCTTTTTTTTGATTCATTCAACTCTAATGATAACCATTCGAAAAAAACAATGTAATCTAAAAATGAATTATTAAATTTTTATAATTAAACAAAAAAATACCAAAAAGATTTTAGCTAATACAAGCCATTTTAGAAAATTTTAATAAATTTGGGACTAATTTCAAGTTTCAAATTTTTAAAAAGGATTTTTAGAGTTGGAGTATTGAAATTAAAGCTATTTAAGCCAAATTATTAAAAGTAAATACTGTAGATCAATCTAAAAACATCACTCAATTAATAAAGAATAAAAATTTTATCAATTCAAAAGAAAACCTAAAGCATCTAGTTGATGACAAAAAATCGGTAGAATCTTATTAAAAAATCGTTCTTCATATCTTAATAGATCTTAATAATTCTCAAGAATCGTATGCCTTTATATTTCAATAAAATTATTAACATTAATTTTTTTACCTTCGGTTGAATTGAATATTAAATCAATTGAACCATTTTTGACTTCTATCTCTATTTGATTTAATTCATTTTTGGATATTATTTTAATAAATATAAATTTTTGTTTATTTTTATCTTTAAAATAAAATTAGTGATTTAATCTACTTTGAAAATTTAAAAAAGTCTACCTGGAAGCTGGAGAATTTTTTCATTTATCTCGTTTATAAAATATTTTAAGTCAAAATTTTTGAGTTTTAAAAACTGATGATCATTCGATTCGTAATAAAAAAATCCTATTTTGACAAAATTCTCATCTAAGTATTGAGATTTTTTCATGTTTAAATTTTTTTCTTTATTCAAAATTTAAATTATTTTTTAAATTTAGTAAATTTTAAAAATTGTTGCAAAACTATTAGTTTTTTTTTTTGTTTAAATATTTTTTAAAGTTCTCTGTACAATTGGCTTTATTTTGATAATAATTTTTTTGAGAAATTTCTAATTTTCCAAGAAAAATACTCAATTTTTTTCATCTAATTTCTAGTTTAAGACTAAAGTTCACAATTGCTCTTCACGATTAAAAATCTAAATATTAAAAATAAATAATATTAAATTTGGGTTTAAAAATGTTAATTCTTGCAAAAATTTAAATTTTTCATCTAGATTTTTTTTTAAAATTTTCAAATTCAATACCATGTACTTTCTTCAAGCATAGCCAAAAACAAAAATATTTTACAGAGTGTTGCATGGAATAAAAAATGAAACTAAGCACTAAATTATTGGTACAGAAATGCTCAAAATAAAATTTGATCAAAGCTTGGTTTTGTGAAATTTGGTACAAATTAAACAATTAGAACAAAAAAATGCTAAAATTTTTAATAACTTTTTAGTCTTATAATTAGTTCTATAAGTGCAACAAACTGCAACATATTTAGTTGCACCTAAAGTCAAAGTCTGCTAATGATGTGCAAAATCTCTGCAAGATTTTTCATAATAATGCATTTTTGAATGTTGCACCATGTTGCATTTACAGAACTTGCTTTTGACTTATGAGAGAAAAATTATAAGAATTTTTAACATTTTGTTCTGTTCAATTGTACTAAATTTCACAGAACTTCAAAGCTTTTACTTTGCCAAATTTTGGAACAAAACTAACAACAAAATTTAAAATTGAATTAACTCAGCTGATACAAAGTTTTTATCATACAAAACTTGAGTCTTTGCAATTTAATTTTGAATTCATATTTAGAATTTACATTTTGCAGGACACAGGTTTTTAAAATCACTGTAAAATGTAAGTAAAAAACTAAATAAAATGAAATTGCTATTTCTTAAAAAAGATACAGGAAGCAAAGATTTATGTGCGAGTAAGGAGACGTTAAATTTTTTTTTGAACTAAAAATATTTATAAATAAATTTATTAATGGGTTAGGGTTTAGGTAAATTTCATGAAAAATTAGTTAAGAAAATGTTAAGTTTATTTTATTTTAAGTTGTACTGTCTACCAAAAGTTACGACATGATTTTACTAAAATCAATTCTGTTTAGTGATTCGTCACGCGATCGCTCGTTCCACGCAATAATGCCAAATATACTGCTTGAATAATAAAATCAAAGATCGAATAAAACTAATAAAAATATATTTTTTTAAATTTTTTCAAAAAAACTTTGAGGAGAACAAAATCTGATTTTTTTTTTGTTTTTCCAGATGATCATTATTCTAAGTGCATTTTTTAATAATTAAAATAAGTTTTATATGATATGTTTATTTTGGGCTATCATTCTCAAACTTTGTCTAAAGAAATTATTAAATTTTTTTATTTACTCATTAAAAATGTGTGAATAACAGCGTCTTCTAACCTAAATATTTGGGAATCATTTCTTGCATTCAAAAACACCTTTTTATGTCTATAGACTGTTTGATCGAGAACAACAAGTCTAAGATCATAGGTTTTTTACCGTGTGCTTGGCAATGTGAAATTTCATACAAAATTTTAATAAAAACAACGAAAAATTTTATAACTTTTTTTCTGATGGTCAAAAATTTGTTTTGCAGATGAAACAAATGGGATATAATCAAGTCAACCGAATTTAAAATATCTTTCATGGCCAATAAAGAAAATAAAAATCGATTTTTCAAAAAAATATTTTATTTTTGTCTAAAATTTTTTATAATTTGACTACTCTGGTCTTTTTTTGATTGTTGATGAAAAAAAATGTTTGATGTTCAAATGCATTGATTATTTCGTCAACAGTTTTGTGTTTAGTTTCAGGGACAAATAAAAGCATGAATAGGGAGAAAAAAACTAAAAGACAGCCAAATAATATAAAGCTATAATCACCGATTTTTGCCTTTAAAAGAAATTAAAATAAAGCTCTGATTTTTTTAATTTATTTAATTCGTACCTCTATAAATTGAAACGAAATAGTGACTATAAAAGCCGAGAACCAGTTGGCAAAAACAGCTACACTGGCCGCTTTTGCTCTAGCGTCTGATTTAAACATCTCAGCAGTTATGACCCAAGGAATTGCTCCTGGTCCGATTGCAAAAAATATTATGTAAACAACTGCAAAAAATACCGCTACATAGTCAAACCATTTGAAAGTTTTACTCTTAAAAGAAAATTGGATATAATTTAAATTTTTTAATTTTTAAAAAAGAATAATTTAAAAAATTCTATTCTAATATGAATATTAAATAGAAATCTTGACCTTTTTATTAGTTTGATTAATAGCAAAGTGAATTACAAGTTTTTTTTCTATTAGAACAAGAAAATTACTAACGAGCAATCTTGAAAAACCGATTCCGAATGATGCAATGCATAAACCAACCATTCCAATCACGAGAAGAGTTTTTCTGCCAGCTCGTTCAATTATAACTGTACATGCCAAATTCGTTATAACATGTACAAGACCAAGTAAAATAGTTGCATATAGAGGCCATTGTTCTTGTAGACCTATATTGGCAAATATTCTTGTTGAGTAAAATGTAACCTTAATAAAAATTTGTCTATGATAAAGTATTTTATTTTATTTAATGTTTTACTGCATTTATTCCTGAAAATTGTTGTGCTATATGTATACAAACTGCAATAATTAATGGATGTCTAAGTGATGGCTTAAAAAATACATCATGCCATCTGACTTGTTCACGGCTAAGCATTTCAATTCTCTCTTTTTCTAGTTCTCTAATTTCATTATCAACTAAGTTAGTGTCATGATTTCTAAGTCTAAATAAAGCTTAAATTAAAAAAAAAATTAAAACAAAATTCCTAATTGTATATCAGCTTTTAAGTTACCTTGAAAAGCTTTATTTTTGTCATGTTTTTTAATGTACAAGTACTTAGGACTCTCAACAGCAAATATCATGCCAAGATGAGACAATGCGATTATAATCATTACACCAACCAAAAATGTCCACTTTTGCTCAGTACCAAAAATTTCTCTTATACCAAATACATTTGTGACAAATATACCAAACACTAAAATAAGCTGATTAAGTGAACCAGCAAGTCCTCTTAAATTTTGAGGGGCAACTTCGGTCAAATATAAAGGCACAATGCCGGTAAATAGACCACAAAACAGTCCACAAATAAATCTGGCTACTATTAATGTTTCATATAACGAAAAAAATTTAGAAATCATATTCAAAATAAAACAAATAATAACTAGAATATTAGTTAATAGCATGCCATTTTTTCTTCCAAATTTATCTCCCACAAAACCTGACATCAAGCCTCCAAAAGCGGCACCTAGAGGCAATAGACCATTTGTAATCGACCACAACAAATCAAATTTTGCATCACTAATTGGTCGACCTTCTCTTTTGAAATGTGTTGCATTAAAAAAATCTTTAATTACCTTTTATTTTTTTCAAAAATACATAATACATAATAAATATGCAATATTTTTTATTTACATCAAAGGGTGTATTGAAAATTCCGATATTCCAACCAACTTGGAATGCTGAACCTATAACTGCTACCGTAAGACAATATATCAAATAAAATGTTGCTTTCTAATTAAATTTAAAAAAAAATCTACAATTTATTATTGTAAAATTTTATAATACGCCATTTAAATTTTTTTTTTGTTCTGGATTATTTTCATCTTTGGAATGAACATTGAACATTTTGAAATCATTATCAGATTTTGATTTTGAGTCGATTTTCATTCTAGATAATCTAAGTTAATCTAAGTTAGTTTTAAAAAACATTAAGATAATGTTATAAAAAAATTTGTATTAAATTTAAATTATTATTTTCTGACTTATTGTAAAATAAAATTAAAGAACTATTTTGTTCTTTGTAATTTAAAGCAAGGATTTTGTAATAAAAAGCCCAAGGGTCTGAATTTGACAAATTCAAAAAATCTGATTGACTTTTAGTGCTAATAATGCTATCTTTAATTTTCCTAAAAAATTTGAATGGGAAAGCGGATTTTTTTTGCAAAATATTTTATTTATTTAAATATACATTAGAACATGATCTTTAATTAATTTCAATATTTAGTTAGTTTGGTCATAAGATGAATATTTTTTGAAATTTTTATCTTTACAAAAAAAGATAATATTAGAATGTTCTTTTAATTAATTAGCCTTGAATTTTATTCTTTAAAAAAAGATTAAAAAAAATTGATATATTCATATAATCTCATAAAGCAAAATTTTATATTATAATTATAATTGTTCATCTCGAATAAATAAGTTTATGCAGAATTAAATTCAGTTTTTTGAAAAACTTTGAATTTTAAGGTTTTATAGTTCATCTCAATTTGATTGATTTTTCAATTCAATTAAATTCAAAAATTTTTTTTTGTCCTACTTAGACATTTTAAAAGATCATTTTTTGATAGAAATAAAAATTTTAGCAAATCTAAGCATTTTGTTTGATTTTTTTTCAATTTTATTCAAATTTTTTCTTTATCTATTAGAAAATAACCTTTTAAAGATTGAAAAATATGAATAATTTATTTTTATTTGATATTACAATTGACTCTTGCTATCATTGACAGTCGGAAAACTAAGAAATTGAAGGAATGAAAGAGGAATTGCGTTGTAAAATCCACAAAATACATAGTCAAGAAGGCTGCCAAGAGGGCAATGTGAAATCTTAGTACAAAAATTACAATACAAGAAGGAAAAACTCTATAATTTTTTTTCTAGCTGCGCAAGAATGGTTCCGTAAACAGTACAATGTTATACAAATTTGTACAAAAGAATTCTAAATTTTACAAATACTCTTTATTTTTCTGTAAAATAAACATCGTAAAAAAAATTTGATAAAATTTGTACTAAATAGCAGAGTTCTTGCAGAGGTTAGAATTCGTTTGGACAAATTTGTACAATATTGTACTTTTTACAGAATCATTTTTGCAAGAAAAAAAATTATATTGTTTTTCCTTCTTGTACTGTAATTTTTTGTACTAAGATTTCATATTGCCGTCAAGAGATATTTCGTTCTTAATTGATTAAATATGTGGAAAAGAGGACTGATTATCTAGCCACTTCATTCGTGAAAATGATGTCTTTTAAATCTCAATAAAATGATCAAATAACAAATAAAAAAAAAATATGAGTATGTTAGGTGTAAAAAATGCAACACACATTCTTTAAAGTTCAAATACCACGCTCAATCAAATATACCAAATCTCAACTTGACAAGAATTGCTATTATTGTCATACTAATACAAAACAATGAAATGTGAATGTTATTTATATTTATTTTTAATAAACTTTTTGTAATAAAAAAAAAATTCTAAAATAACTTATCGGTGTAGAATTAAAAATTGCAGATAATTAATTTGATCAGAAAAATTATATTTAATTATATTCATTAAATAGAATTTTAAATTTTTTTTTCTTGAATTGTTGCTGAATTCTTGTATTTTTAAAAAATAATGTCATATATTTATAAATATACTATGCGTTGTATTATTCAACCTTTAGACCAATATTGCCAAGGCAGGCTCGAATTTTTTTTCTTTTCCTTTTAGTTGTAAGTTTGGTACATTTGCTGGATTCTCTTCTTTAGCAAAATACCTATTTAATTATATTTTTTAATTTTTATAACTAATTTCTATTTGAACTAAAGGCCAAATTTATGAAAAAAATTAATTATAAAAAATGTTTTACAGATATATCAATCGAGTACAAAATATTATTTACAATTCAACATTTTAGTATTTCAATATTTTGTTCTATTTAATCAGTAGTTGGTAATCAAAGTTTTAAATTAGATATTATTTTAGAGTGAAGCCAAATGTGAAAGAAATTATTAAATTATAAATTTATTTAAAGTTGATATATAACACCAAATCCAAAAAATTGATGAAGACTAATATTCCGGGTACTAGCAGTTTTGAGTGATAAATTTGATAAAATACAAATTATGATTATTATATTAAAGATGATGGAATTTCTGTTCGAAATTATTTAATCTAAATTTTGATCTTAAAGTGTGTAAACTTTGGTTTAAATTATTGTAAATGGAATAAAAATATTGTTATATGAATTCAGATGAGAGAATTTATTTTATTTATTTCCTTTTTTGTTGGAATTATAAAAAAAAATATCGAAAATCTGTATAAAACGGAAAATAATTTAATATTAGAAACAGAGAATAATTCGAAAAATTATTATTCATATTTTATTAAAATTTCAAAATCATTTTCTTCATTATTTTACAATTTTTTGGAAATTATAAGCCTTTTGTTTAAATAATCTTATTTTTTTTAATATATTCTAAATAAATATAAAATAATTTTAGATAAATATTTTATGATTTTAAATTTTATTACATTATTTTAAAATTTAGAAATGATAATTCCAATCATTTTAATTGTAGTAACTATAGGTTTCTTTTTATCTATACCAATCAATATTTTAATCATAAACTATTTGTCTTCATTAATGTTTTTTATTTACAAAATAAAGAACTCAAATAAAGTTAGTTTGGTTTTTTTTTTTTTAAATTTTAATCTAATTAATTTATTATTATAATTATTTTTTTGTTTGCCAGTACATTAGTTTAAGTCCAAGAGACTTTTGGAACAAGCCTTGTTCTTTCATAGCAAGATTTTGGTATCTTTTTGGCAAAATTTATCACGGTATTTAAAAAAATATTTGTATAATTTGGCTTTTTTTTTTTAAATATTTTTAATGTATTAGGCTACGAAATAGAAGGAATAGAACAAATACCGAGTGATGGTCCAGCCATATTGATTCTCTATCATCCACCCAGTCCAATCGATGCTTTTTTTATAATTTCAACTTTGTTTATTAAAGCAAAAAGAAAAACAATTGCCATTACGGACAGAATGATGTTCAAAATTCCGGGTAAATATTACAAACACTTTATATGCTATTCAATTATTCAAAATTTAATGTTTTATATTTGTTCAAATTAAATTTTTGTTATAAAGTTCGGAAAAAGTTATAGACTAAAATTTTAAATATACGCTAAACAAAAATCATAAGAAATTGAAATTTTAAATCATAGTTTGTTAATAGCTACATTTGAAAATATTTTGCTTGTTGTAATAAACTTTATATTTTAAAAAATTTTAGGATACCAGACTTTTCTAGAGGCTGTTGAGCACATTTCTGGAACTGTTGAATCTTGTGTTTCAATGCTAGAGAAAGGTGAACTGTTTCTTATTTATCCAGGCGGGATGAAAGAAGGCTTGACATCTAATGGCTATAATCTTTTGTGGAAACCAAATGCAGGTTTTGCAAAAGTTGCTCAAAAGGCCAAAGTCGTAAGAATTCATTCAATCAGTCTAAAATTTTGTCATTTTCAATTTACTTTTCTAAGCCTGTTATTCCTTTGTTTACCAAAAATACTAGGCAAGTATCTGCCGAAATATCATTTTTTGGTAAACTATTACCAATTGGATGGTTTCCAGTTAAATTAAAGTATTTAAATAAATATCAGTTTTTTTTAGTTTAATTTTTTTCAATTATAAGAACTTATGTTGGAGAAAAAATTGAATTTGATGAAAATAGAAGTGTAGAAGAGCTTGTTTCATTGGTATTTATTTTTTTTAATTCAAAAATTTAAATTTAATTTTTTAATTAAGACAAAATCATCTCTGGAAAATTTAATTAAAAAATATCAAGTATTGCCTTCTGGTGTAATCTACTCAACTTTCGAAAGATTTATATCAGACAATATAGTGTAAATAGTTAAATAAGAAAAAATAATATTATTTTAAATAAAAAATAAAATCAAAGTTTTTTTTTTTGATCTTTTTTGCACATTCGCTCTTTTACCGACAATTCTCTTTTAAATAAAAAAATATTTTATCACAGTTTATAATTGTAAAAAATACTCTGTAAAAAATAATAAGCAAAAATGAATATATTATGTTTAATCTTTTCTCAATTATTTTTTTATTTAAAATAAAAATTAGTTTCGTAATTTTATTTTCTTGATTAAAAAGGATTTTAATAACTATAATCTATTTGTACATTTAATGAAGAATGATTATGTTTTTTTTTTTGGTGACCGGGTGTTATCTATTAGCACCGTTTTTTTTCTTTTTTCAATCATTTTTCCAGCATTTTTATTTTACTTATACAAAATAATTAATTCAAATAAAGTTTGTCTTTACTTTTTTGAACACTTCTATTTTTAATTTAACCTAAAAAAAAAAGTATGAAACCAATAGTCATAGGCATTTTTGGGATTTACCATGTACAAATTAAGCAAAATTTTGGTTTTTATTTGGAAAAATTTTTCATGGTAAATTTAAATAATTTTGCTTAAAAATAATCAAAAGTATTATTTTTGAAAGGATATGAAATTACCGGTATAGAAAAAATACCTAAAAATGGTCCAGCTATATTGGTTCTCTATCATCCACCTAGTCCAATTGATGCATTTTTCATAATATCAGCAATTTTTCTCAAAAGGAAAAGAAAATTAATTGCTATAGTAGAGAGAATGAATTTCGAATTTCCAGGTAAGAATTAAAATTTTTTCAACTTAACAAATATTGAATCAGTTTAATTGCGAAAAAATAGTACTTTTTTAAAATCTTTTCGAAAAAGTTAAGTTTAATATTTTACATGCAAAACTAGAATAACGAAATAATTTTTGAAAGTATTATTTTTAAAAATCACATTAATTCTCAATTTAAACAATTTTGATTTTGAGGAATATTTCTTTTAATCAGCTAAATACCAGAAACCAAAATAAATCAAAAATGTTAAGCATAAACTGACAAAAAAATTTAAGTTTTTTTTGATGTTCCTTTTTTTCGGTTGACAAATTTCATCTCCATTTGCTTGAGAAGCTTGGCTATAAAAAAATAGTTGGAGAAAGAAATTGAGTCCTTTAATTTTTATTAAAAATAAACATATTTGTCTTTTTAGATTAATAAAAGTAATAATACCATTATAAAAGTATTCCCTAAATATAAAATTAATTGTGTTTCTAAAAATTCGCTTTAGCTTTGCCTGTTCCCTAGCCATAGGTATTCAGACACTTAAATGGGGATTTATTAATTAAAAGAAAAAATAATATATTTTGGGATAAAATCTTTTATTCGGAATGTATTATTTAAAAAAATGCAAGTGAATCAATAATAAAATAATAAATACAAAAAATAAATTAACCAAAGAAAACAAAATATAAAAACAGCTACACTTTAGCCTCTTATTTAAAAAGCTTTTACTATTTACTTAAATTTTTTTAAAGGATTCAAAACATATCTTGACGGTTTGGAGCAAATAGCAGGAACTGTTGAATCATGTGTGTCGTTATTAAACAAGGGAGAAATTCTTCTTATTTATCCTGGTGGATTAAAAGAAGGCTTATCTTCATCAGGTTATAATCTTAGTTGGAAACAAAATGCTGGCTTTGGTAAAGTGGCCCGACAAGCTAAAGTTGTAAGTCAAAACTATTAAAAAAAAACAATTTCTTTTTCACTAATTTTTAAAAAAGCCTGTAATTCCAGTATTTACAAAAAATACAAGAGAAGTATTTGGCTCATTATCGCTTGGAACAAGTTACTTATTGAATAATTAAATAACAATTTTAAATTAAAAAAAAAAATTAAAAAAAGGCTTTCGCTTACCATTTGGCTGGTTTCCTGTAAAACTAAAGTATATTTAAAATAGAAATAAATTAAATAAACCCTTATTAATTTATTTCGAAATAGAACTTTTGTTGGAGAAAAAATTTATTTTGAAGAAAATACAAATGTTGAAGAAATTGTCTTTAAAGTAATGAAAAAATTGTTAGCCTTATATTTTTGGCTAAATTATTTTTAAAATTAAATTCTAAAATATTTATACATTAAAAGGCGAATTGTTCTCTTCAAAATTTGATAAGACAACATCAACTACTCCCTCCAAGTATTATTAGAGCTGTATTAGAGCGTCTAAAGAACGATTAATTAAATAAAATATTTGAATAAAATGATTTAGTTTTATTTAAAAAAAAAAGAAGCAATATAACTCAATTTTATTTATTGACCCACACACATAAAGTATATACAGGCTTCTATAATAAATTAAAAAAATTTTATTTCTATAACTTATTTTATTATTCGATTAAAATTTTTAAAGTAAATGCATAAAATAAAAAAAAACTAAAAATTATTGAAACTCAACCCTTAAAATTTGTTTAGTGTCATACAATAATAATTAATAAGCAATTGATTAAAATAAATTTGATTATAATATAATTTCGTTTTTATAACTATGATTTAGTTCTTTATGAGGCAAAATAATTGAATTTCTGACCAATATTTCTGCAGGCACATTGACATTGGAGCCAATAATGGTTATTGAGGGATTTAATTTTCCTTTAGTAAACAAATCCTGATGTTCGATTTTCGCATATGGTTTGTTTGGATCTGGGTCTGACGGAGTGCCCTCAATTCTGGCCCAAGCACCAACTATTGAATTCCAGCCAATTATACTATACAGTACACAGCAATTATTTTGCAAAACACTATTTCCTAGAATAATTGACTCACGAATTCTAACACCAGGTCCTACGGTTACTCCGAAACCGATCGAAACATTGGGACCTAAAACCGCACTTGGATCGACGTTGGCTGATGGATGAATAAAAACGTCGCCAATTATTGTCGGCTGACCTTGGCCGTTTTTTGCCAATCGATTCAAATTGCATTTTTTGTACAAATTGAGGTAGAGTCGATTGGCAAATATTGCAGAGCCAGCTGATTTAATTGAACTCCATGCATTTTCTGTTTTAAAAACGTAGAATTTTTTTGTCGAACTCAAAATTGGAAATACTTTATTCTCGATCATAATTGAATCACGAGCATAATTTACATCTGGCGGAAAAACACCTCTTTAAAATTTAATTTTTTAAAGATAGTAAACTAATTTTATTAAAAAAATAAAATAAAATTTTTAGCTAAAAATGGTTTTGTGAAATTTGGTACAAAATAAAAAAATAGAACAAAAATTAATGCTTAAAAAGCTAATAACTTTTTTTCTGAAGGCTTTTAATTAGCCAACCTGCAACATACTTAGTTGCACCAAAAGTCAAGGTCTGCTAATGATGTGCAAAGTATCTACAAAATGCACTATAG
>PJRA01000443.1:41860-53057 GCA_016987375.1 Brachionus koreanus | reverse complement strand
ATTGAAAAATTTAAATCACAATTTGATTTTGTTATTTTGACAGAATTTTTCAACGAAGGACTAATTTTGTTAAAGAAAATTCTCAATTTGTCCTATCAAGACATTGTTTGTTTGAGTGTTAATCAAGGAACAAAGAAAAAAGAACCAAAAGATCGAAAATGGGCTGAGAGTTTGATTCATAAAGTGAGCAATGCAGACGTTATTTTGTACAATTATTTCCTCAAAATATATAAGCAATTGTCTCCTTTGTTAAAAGATGAAGTAGACGAATTGAAAAGACAGATTGAGCTGTATGAAAATGAATGCACAAATGGTAGAGTGAAAAAATATTTTTACGACCATGTGCCTTACATTGGCTATAAGCTTAAAACAAATTTAACTGATCAATTAAAAAACTTTTGTGTTAAATTAACAAGCACCGAAATTCATATGAGAAATTTTATTATAAAAAAATCTCAAAAAATTTGGGGCATGTGATTTATTAACTGAAAATTTTTTTATCTATAATTTTTTAATTTAAATAAAAAAAATTTCTATAAAAAAACATATCATTAAATTCAATTGTCAATTAATTAGTCTTTACCTTTTTTTTAAGCATTTTTTAAAATTTTTTATATAAAAATATTTTTGTTATTTTTTTTAATTCAAAAGCAAATCAATTATAGTTCTAGCAAATTTATTTCTCAAAAAATAAAAAAGAGTTAAATTAAAAAATTCAATGTTAAACTTAATTTTTATGTATCCAAATTTGATAACTTGAAACTTCAATTTAAAATAACTTTGAAAAAATATCTGTTATAAATTAAATAAAAAATAATTTTTGAACATAATTATTAGCTTTAATTTGGCTCTTAAATATTACCTTTCGCAGTGGTCTACTCGAATTATGATGCATGTAATCAACAAATTTTAACAATTTTTAATTTGTAACACAAGAATTTTTAACTTAGACAAAAATTTTTAATCAGATTTTCTTGTCATTTTTAATGTTTAATTAAATTTTACAAATAACCAAATAACTGAGTTTTTTTATTCTTTATTTAAACAAAAATGTAAATTGATTCAACACTTTTAATTCATAAAAATTAGAAGCATTTTTAATCTCCATTAGTTTCTTCTTCTCCACTTTCAACTTCCTCCTCTTCTTCAATCTCAACGCATTCACACTTTTCATAGAGCCCGGACTCCAAATCATCTGGATTCATCTCACTTTCATCGATATATTCATATTGGTCATCATCAGCTTCATTACAATATTCCAAATTGCATTCTTCTCCTGATTCGATTGCTATCTTTGACACCATACGAGGCTCTGACTCAACAGCTTCGGCCTTTTTTTTTCTATATTTCTTGTTCAAAAAAAAATTAAAAATAAAACAAAAAAAAAACCCTAAAAAAAATTACTATTGATGAATTTACTATTTTTCGAGTAATAAGACCTGCAGCTATCTTTAATTTTAATTTGTAGAAATTTTTCTTAATGCAAAAGTTTAAAATTACGCCTGCTATTGCACCAGTTATTATGGCTCTTCTTTTTGAGATTTTTTTCTAATTATTTAAATGAAAATTATTCAAATTAAAAAAAATTTCGAAAAAAATTACCATTTTTAAAAAAAATATTTTTCAAGTAAGAGAATTTATTACGTTTAGAAATGAGTAATCTAAAATGCATAGATTAAATTTTGAAATTATTTACAGAAACATTACCTTAAAAAAAGAATAGAAAGGTATTCATTAAAATAATTTGAGAGGCAAAATTGTTCCATAATTTTGAAATTATTTTGAAAATAATAGGATTTTTTTACAATAAGAAATCATAATCTTGTTTGTTGTTGTTTTATTAACAGGTTATTTATAAATTTTAAATTTTGAAAAAATATTTACTCAAATTCCAGATATCTTTTTATATCAATAAAAAAAAAATATATATATTATAAAAAATTGTAACAAAATTTTATTAGCACTAGAGCTTTTAAGATTTCAGCCAAGTAAAATGTTTGATTATTTCTCAATTTTCTCTTTTTGCTTAAAAATTTTAAATACGCAATTTAATTGCAATGAAATTTACACAGTCTTTTAATTTCTTTAACTTTCAAATTTGAACTTCTTGGAAATACGGAAAATATTTAATCAGAAGTCTCTGATGAAAAAGATAATGATTATGAGAACAATTATGACATTGATAATTATTTTGAAGAAGAAATGGAGCCAATAAATCACCCTATTCTGAATATATGACTTAGATGAACGCCCAGATAATGAAGAACCTGAACACGAAGAAGAAACTAGCGTTGATAAAACTAAAAAAAATGAAACAATATGCGTAAGATTGAACGAGAAGAGACAAGTCTAAGAAAAAAAATGTTGTTTTATGTTGCTTCAAATTTTCATAAAACAATCAAACGAAAATATTTACTAAAATTCGACTTTTCTATCCTTTAGGACGTAAATTATTTTAAAACACCTCTAACTCCAAAATCATTCCCAAATTACATTTTTTTTCATTTCTTCAATACCTCTTGTTTTTTTAGAGATTGAATTGCAAATGAAGATTGAAGCCAGATTAAGAAATTTTAGTAGAAAAATAATATAATTTTCTATTTTTCTTTAATCACCAATTTGGAGAGTTTTACATTTGATTTTCTTCCATTCTCTTTGATATTAAAATCAATGAATCAGTTTGTCACAAAAATACTTAATCATTACTCATGTTTGCTAGTACTGTGCACAAGCATTGTGAATTTTGAAATAAAAAACAAAAAAAAAATGTAGAATAAACATGAAGACAAATAAAAGTGTCTATTTAAATTTTGATTGAATAATTTATTTGATTTACATGTGTCAATTATTTTTTTCAAATTTTATTCAACGAAACTAAAAACAACTTGAGTTAAAAATGCCAACAAAAACATGGATCATACTACATACATTCAGTTTATGATCCGATCAAGTATCTATTTTAAAAAAGTCGTTCATGCATTCATTTATCTTATTTAAAAATTCATTTTATTTATAAAAATAAAATTTTTTAAGAAATGAAAATTTTGATTAGTTTATCAGCTGCACTAGTAGGTGCATTTTCTTACTATTCATTTAAAATTTTTCTTCTTCGCCGAAAGTACCGACATTTGCCAGGGCCTAGCTCTAAAGGTCTAATCGGCTTCTATTTTGGTCAATATTTTCGAATTGTGAAACACATATCTGCTAAAAAAATTCTACAGGATCTTCATTTTGAATGGTTTAAAGCATATGGACCTGTTTATGCATACCAAGTTTTGAACACAATGGTTGTAATTGTTAACGATGAAAGCGCAGTCAAAACAGCTTTGATTGAAGAAGACTTGCCAAAAAAAGGCATCGGAGCTTTTCCTTTAGGCGAAAGATTTCTGGGCATCGGCCTGTTGACTGAAATTGACAAGATAAAATGGCGAAATAGGCGAGCTATGATGAACAATGGATTTAAGAAAGAGTAAATGTGAAAAAAAAAATTTTTATTTAAATTAAAATTTGAAAAAAAAATAGCATTTTAATGCAAAGTTTAGACGAATTTAATTCAAAAGGAGATTTGTTATTACAGCGACTAAATAATTTGAGTAAATCGAATGAATGTATTAGTCTGTTTAATGAAATTAATCACATGACTTTGGATGTGATTGCCAAGGTGGCGTTTGATTTGGACACCGATTCGCTTAACAATCCAGAGTCTAAGCTAAATAACTACATTTGTCGTGGCCTGGAGGCTGTAACTCTTGATTTGACAGATCCCCTATGCTTTCTTAAGCCTTCTAAACGCAAACATATTAAAAGTCTTAAACAGTCAATTCGCAACTTGAGGCATTTTTCAATTGAAAGTCTCCAAATTAAACTGAAAGAGCTACAAGAGAATAATTTTATGGCCCATAATATTTTGTCTCTAATGATCAAAAATTTTAGTAAAATTTAGAAAAAAAAAATTTTTTTTTTTGAGCTTTTTTTTCTTTATTAGAAACTGATGATGATTTTGATTTTGATAAACTTGTTGATGATTTTATTACGTTTTTTGTTGGAGGACAAGAAACCACAGCAAATGCTCTTTCATTTTGTTTCCTTGAACTTGGACAAAATCCACAAGTATTAAAAAAGTAAATATGAATTAAATTTTCAATAACATTAATTTAATCTAAAAAGATTTTAACACTCAATTGTTAAATCAAACACTTTGTTAAATTTTACAAAATTTTTTAAAAAAATTTTTGTTTATTTTTGAATTTAAAAATGCCAAAAAAAAACAAATTAAATTTTACAATTAGACAGAAATGTAGATTAAAATGATTATTTATTGAAGAATTAGACAAAGTTTTTTCTTACTTTAATTTAAAAACAAAACTATTTTGTTAATTGATTTAAATTTTATTCCTGAAATTTATTTCTAAAAATTATGACTTTTAAAAGGCTAAAAGAAGAAATCGATCATGTCTTAGGAAAAAAGTCAACAATTGATCAAGATGATTTGGCACGTTTAGAATATACAAGCGCTGTTTTTAATGAATCAATGCGAAAGTGGCCCCCAGTTCCATCTTTTTCAAGATTGTCAGCACAAGAGTGCGAAATACTTGGCTACAAGATACCAAAAAATTCCTGGTTTATTGTAATATTGATTTTTTTTTGATAAATATTTATTTGAAAAAAAAATTTATAAATTTTATTCTTAGATGCCAGTTTACATAATGGGTCGAAACGAAAATTACTTTTCGCGACCAAAAGAATTTATTCCGGAAAGATTTCTAAAAAATCATCCATTCTCGAAGGAAAATAAAATAAATAGTTACACATTTTTTCCATTTTCTTTAGGGCCAAGAAATTGCATTGGACAAAATTTTGCCAAGGTATTAGTAGAATAAATAATATGAATTTTTAATATTTTTTGTTGTTTAAGATCGAAGGTAAGTTAATACTTGCCAAGTTAATACAACATTTTGATTTTAAATTGGATCCGGATCAATCGTTCGATGTAGTTCAATACACAACTTTGAGGCCTGTTGATGGTGTCAAGGTTTTTCTTACTCCAAGGTTTTAATAATTAAATTTTCTTTTTTTTTTAAATTTTTTAGAAAAAAAAAATTTAACAATTTTTATTTCAATTTAAAATTTTTCTTTTTGATCTGTTTTTCAAAAATAAATTTCAGAAAGAATTTTTATTTTTTGTTGTGCTAAAAGATGCTAAAAGAAATATTTATTTTAAAATTTGGAAAATAAATCTCTAAAATTTAATAACTTCAGCATTTCTTGACGGAAACAGCTGAAATTAGAGGTGGTTCATGTTGTTTTTTATTAGAAGTCAAAGCTCAAATATTTTTTGCATTTATCTGTTATGAGATTTACGCATTTATTTATGCGTTGCTAAAAATCACTATACTGTTTTAAATTTATATGAAAAGCTAGATCGCCCAAAAATGCACTAATCCAGAATCATGCTTAAAAGAAAATACAAAGATAATATGTTTAGAATTTTTTAGAATTTCAGCCTTTATTTGAAAATTTTGCAAAACATTATGGCTAACAGGTGATTTATTGTTTTTTTAAGAAATGGTAAATTTTAAGAATATTAGCATGGAAATTCCATTGAAAAACAAACCAAAAAAAAGGGGCAAACAAATAAAACTAGACCTTATTTACAGTATTCAAACGGCTGATTGTGTCCAATTTTAATACAGCAACCAGACGATGAATCAAGTGATAAAGAGTTAGAAATCCCTTCAAAAAAAGCGAAGTTTTACAGAAAATGCTGAAACATCGCATTAATGAAAAAGGAAAAAGGTTATTATTGTCCAAACGGTTGCACAAAAAAATTATTTTATATAAATTACTTTTTTTTATTAATTAATTAAATTTTTTGGTAAATGTTAACAAAAAAAATTTTGCTCTATCTTTTTTTTTCTCAAAACATATACTTTATTTCATTAAATAAATTTATTAATAATTGAATAAATTTGTTTGGAATTTAAAAAATTAGTTATATTAAAATATTATAAAAGATTATTAAATGATAGTTTTAAAAAGTCTTCTTCTTCATTGGGGTAACATTTTTTACTTATTTTGTCATTAATCTTAGAAGTAAGTACTTTGTGACAATGCACAATTCCTCTTAGAGCATGTATAACTCAAACGTTTTTATAACACAAATTAGCTAGCATTTATAAGGAATATATGTTACCCTGAATTATCGCCCAATCATCAGCTTATCAACTGGTGCACAAAGATAACTAAGAGTATGCTTGTCATGTATCTCATAAACTAGACGCATCGAAATGTCGACTGATCCATTTATCACCTAAAGCATATCTTGACTTAATTATAGAACTGTGTTATTTTAATTTGGGCCTCATTCACAAAAGAATTTTAAATCTATTCTGAATGTATTTATAAAACATTCATTCATTCATTCATTCATTGCATTTATAAAAACTAAGCAAATTAATCGTTTATAATCATTCATTTGCTTAATTTAAAAAAAAATAAAAAAAAAAGTAAATTTTTTTAATTTTTAGCATCAAAAAATATTTTAAAAAAATGTAATTTTTTAATTTTTTTTTATTTGTAAAAAATTTTTTTGATCATTTTTTTGCCAAAATTCCATTAGTAATATCTAATATTTGATTCATATCAAGACACTGGCCGAACTCAATTCCATATCCATGTTTTAAGCCGTTTAGATTTGAAGGAGTGACAAAATCCAAATCTGGCTCTTTTCTCAAACATCTATCAATATCAACACCGCTGAAAAATGCAACAGACTAAGCAAATTAAAATTAATTAAAATTAAAAAATAAATCTATTTCATAGTATATACCATTGGTAGATCATCGAACCCCATTTTGTAGGAAAACATTGCTCTAGTGTACAAATTAGTCAATTGTAGTGCCAAAGCTGCTCTATACCTTAATTAAAATTAATTTAATTTTTGTCTGTTTTCTTTTTTCAAATTTTTATTCAATTTGTACCTGTCCTCCTTTTTAACTATGTATCTTACTTCATCATGAATGCTAATTGAGAATCTTGCTTGAATTTCATAGTGTTGAATTAACCAGTTCATGCAAACCAACATTATATGAAGATAATCAACAGCTGAACTTTGAACAACCCAATTTATTCTTGATGTGATAAACTAAAATAAAATAGACTAAAGATGCTTTTAATCTTTAGCTTTAGCTGTTTTTAATATTTACATTTTTGTCTACTACATCTGGCTCAAGAGCCTGACTAATTCTTGCATTTAGAACCGGTGTTTTTGGATGTTGCGATACAGCAATTTCTTCCAGTTTGTTAAACATTTCCGATTCAGTTCCACCAACCCATTTTCCAGCATTTACATCCTCTTCTGCATCATTTGCATCATTTGACAATTGGCTCAATTGTTTGTTCAAGCTTTCATCTTGAATTGCTTTTGGCTTCAATTTGCTTCTTACTCCTTTTGTTTCACTGTACAATTTTGAAGCTTTGATAAAAGCTTCTCGATCGGTTATTTTAGGATCAAACTGCATTAACAACTTTTGGGCAAACTTTTTTCCAGCTCCATAAATTCGTCCGTAATTAAAAACTTTCGCTTGATCTCGGCTAATTCCAATCAAAGAAGCAGTCTTACTGTGCATATCTGTACCGTCTGATTTTTTGCCTTGTAAGTTCATCTGAAATTAAAATTTTTAATTAAGAAAAAATTTTAATTTATTATTTATGGAATAAAAACATTCAAGAAATTATATTTTTTAATTTTCAATTTTCATTTATGAAGATTTTTTTGATAATGCGGATAGGGAAAAGTCTATTGAATGCATGGTTTTTCAAAAGCTTAATGATGTGTTAATTTAAGCTTTATGTTTTAAAAGCAGTTAGACTTTTGTTTGCCAATATATGAAAAAATAAATAAATGTCAAAATAATAGTCAAATTTATATGTGTTTGTTTTTATTAAATAATTTTTTTCTATAAAATATTAAAAATATGATCAATTTCTAATTTAAAAAGGTTTTTTTCAAAATGTGATTAGCTGACCGGTGTTGATGAACATGACTGATCAGCAAACCGTTGCCTCGTTGAAAGAAATGTCTCATTAACGCTCAAAGATCGGCTCAGAGATCAACCCATTTTATTAGACTCGTTTTTTTACTTATTTTAAATGAAAATAAAATTATTTTCTAATAAAAATTAAAAAATTTTAAAATATTTTTGATTTAAGATATGATTGAAATAAAAAATTAAAAAAAGCGATTTAATTTATTGAATAAAAACCAATAAAAGGAAGTAACAGAAGACCCCTCCGACCTTTGGAGTCTTAAATATTTTCAAAAAAAATGCTTTTCTAATTGAGAAAATGTCCCATGAAATACTAAAGACTGGTAATGAAGTTGGTCAATCTGTAGATGTTTTATTAAATAAAAATAAAGAAGTCAAAACTGATGGGATTTTATTAAATTTAAAATTAGAATAACTTTTTTACTTAGAGTCTAAAAACCGTTCTGCAAAGTGTATCAGTTAATACAAGGCTTTGCATCACTCAAATTTAGTCGGTGCAAAAGCTGTGCAATTTAATTTTAATAATTTTTTAATTCATATAGTTTTTGCACCATTGCAGAGTTTGTACACAGACTAAATTTGGGTGATACAAGCCTTGTATCAGCTGATACATTTTGCAGAACGGTTTTTAGACTCTAAGTAAAAAAGTTATTCTAATTTAAAATTTTTTTTTTTTTTGTTCCAAAGTTCACAATTCCGTCCAAAAATGGTCATTTGAAAAAAAAATTGTTTTTTGATAAATTAGACTTATTTGGATCCCACTGAAAATGACTTGAAGTTAGCTTTTAATTAGAAAATAAATATATAAATTCTCTCCGAATCCAGGAAATATTTAATTTCAAAAATTATGTTTAAAATTTTTTTTTTTTTTTATTTTGACTTTCTTATTTAAATTTAATAACTTATTAATTTATTTAAACTTTGAAGCAAAGATTATGATTTATAATTTTATATCAAAATTGCGTTTTTGAATGAAAATAATCAAAAATAACAAAAATATTCGCTCAAAATAAGCTATGATCAATGAGCTCAAAATCAAGTGAAAATAATTAATTTTTAAAAATTTTGGCAGTTCATTTATATTGTGCATTAATTTATATTTCACTATGCTTAAATTTTTCTATATTAAATAACTTGAAAAAAAAAATTTTTATGAAATTATGAAGTTTTTCGATTGATTTTCTTCCTACTTTAAACTTACCCATCCAAGAGGGCTTGACCCATGTATTTTATACTCAGAATCTCCTAGAGTGGCTGCTATCCACAATTCTTGTGAATCAACATCTGCGCCAATAAAAAAATATTCATCTGGCGACTGAATCATTGCTTTTAGTTCACTTCCAATTCTTTCTTTCTTAAAAAAAAAATTAATAATTAGAAAATATCCATTGAAACTGGTCTGGAAATTTACAGAATAATTAGTAGCAGTTAACCAAGTGGGTTCAACAGCTCGTCTTGTTACTGTGCCACTTACAACCGAAATAGGCAAAATGGCTCCAGAGTCATTTTTATTAAAAATAGCCTTTTGATCTCTTAATAAGCAAAAAAAATTAATAATCTTCAATTCTATTTTTATCGAGTTTGATAATGAAACCTAATTCTTTTTTGATTCATTTCCCAATAAGATATTTGAGTGTGAATTCTAAGAGCTAATCCAGCCGCTTTCTCCGGTATAGAGCTAATTACTCCTTGATTTATTTTAGATAAAAACGATTTGGCTAATGGGTTACCAACATTAAATTTTTCACCATACTTTTTTTTTCAAGTAAATTAAATTTTAAAAAAGTATATAATTTTTTAATACTTTGTGAGGAATTTTCTGAAATACATAAGTTGTTTTGCATATGTCAACTTTGTTCAAATCTAATTTTTTCTTGTTTTTTTTGTCACTATTTATCTGAGCTGTATTTAAAAAAAATAATTAAGTTCAACAAATAATTGGGCAATATATACTGCAATTTTGTTCTTCGATTAAATATCCCCAAGCTTGTTTGCTTTGATAATGCATCGGATAGCCATCCCAAGTCAATCGAAGCAAGTATGGAGTCGACCTTGTCTTGGTTGAAATCAAACTTGGACCTGGTTCCCAGTTTTCTTCATTCGATTTTGTACACAAGTCTCGGTACCAACTTGATTTATTTTTTTTAAAATTATTTGCATTTTTTTTATTCATAAAATAAATAAAACGAAACACTTTAAATTGATCAAGTTAAAAAATCAAAATTAAAAAAAATTTAACCCGCTTTTAATTTTGAAAATTTTTTTATTTAATTAATATTTATCTTTCTTGATATTTTAAGTTAAAAAATTACTCGATTCTAACTTAAAATTCTAACAAACTTTATTTAATCTATATACACATGTATTTACAAACTTACTAGTTTCATGTCACTTCAACGTGCCATTCTATAATACTTTCATGATATAAAGAAGCTTTGCTTACAAGTTCACTTTATTTTTACAATTTATATTTTTCAAATTCAGTGACTCCCAGTAAGGTGACGCCACTTTTTTAATCCTTAAATTTAGAAATGAACTATCTGAAAACATAAATTTATATATTCGTAAATGACACATTGGTGAGTCTCCTAAAACCGAGATATGACAATAATAGAAAAAAATTTAGTTTAAAAAAGGGAATATATTATAATGTCACAACAATGTATTTAATGTAACATAAAAAAATTAATTTTTTCATAAATGTATTAATTTGTCATTAAAAATCTTAAAATGTCACAGTCAAAATTGTATTAGCCCAGAATTATTTAAAGTACCATTAATTTTTATAAATTATCACATATATGTATTAAATATCAAAAGACTACGTAATTTTCTAAAGCTTGTATTGAACTCGTTTTATATTTTTGTATTAGTTTCGATAAAAATACTTTTTTAAACTTGAGCAAAGTAAAATTTTAGATCAAATTTCATTTTTCAAAAATGATCAAAATATTTTAAATGCGCAACAAAATTTCAATGCATTTTCAGCAGTTCAAAAATAAAGCTTTGAAATAGACAAATTTTTATTTAAATTGTCAGATATTGCCTTTAGTAAAAAAGAAAAATCGTCAAATTTCAAAAAAATAAATGTAAAATAAAAAAAATTTCCTATTACCGCATTAAATTAAATTTGAAGGAATTTGACTTAA
>PJRA01000443.1:24673-38141 GCA_016987375.1 Brachionus koreanus | reverse complement strand
AATTTTCAAATTAGTGCTTTTATTTTTTTTTCTTTTGCACTCTAATATTTGTAAAATTCAATATATAAAAAAATTTAGATAAATAAAATAATTAATTTCTAAACTTTTGCAATATACTGTATAAAGATTAGCGGTTGTAGCTGGATAAGCGTATCTATCATCAACTAACTCTAGCAGTAACTGGTGAATTATGTCTAAATGGAAAGTAGAAATGTGTTAAAGTAAGAAGGATACAAGATTGATTTTAAAAAAATTCAAAAATGCTGATAAGAGCTCTTTGAGAAGAAGAGTGCGTCAGGTAGACCAGTCATTCTTGATCAGAATTCTATGCGTAACTTAAATTAATTAATCATAATGTAGATGAGCTTATTTATCGCCATTTATCAAATGACCTTCACCTATCACAATAGATAATTTATGTTCTTAGTTGATTTTCATGATTCAATGCATTGAAATTTGTATGAAACTACTTAAAAAATCCTCTAGATGAACTTGATTTTCAAAAGAATCATTATTTGTGATGAGAAGTGAAGCTATTTTTGAAATTTTTGCAACGCAATACAACCATAACCAACTTCATCCTCTTCTTACATATAGTTCAAATATTTTTCGATCTCAATGACTTAATTTTTTAGAACAACTTGCTGATGAAATGTTTCAATTTTCAAAAAATTTCAATTTGTCTAAACAAAAATAGATCGATTAAAATAAAAATTCCTACTTGAACAAAATTTTTCATTTATGTCAATTATTAAAATAAAAATTTTTAAAACCTCGTTATCTTTTCATCAAAAATTTTTCAAATTTGGCCAAAATCCATTTTTCATTTATTATATTCTAAATGACCAGAAACAATCTTAAAAAAAAATTATCTACCTGAAACTGATCAATTATGTCTGCAGGCTCGCCATTCACAAACAAATTACGGCTTTCTTTTTTCATTTTAATTCTAGAATCAGCACAATAAAATTTATGAACATCTTTTAAATTATTCAAAGAGCCCATAGAGCGCCACAAAAATCCCTTAGTAAAAAAAAATAAAAATAATTGTTTCTTATTTAGCTAAACAAACTGGACGCATGCTTCGATTAAAATCGTCGTTGTGCGACTCATTTAATTCGTTCTCCAAGTCTCCCCTCATATTTAACATAACATCACGCTGTTCATGCGTAAACCCAGAACAAGCAATATGCATACTCATTGTATCCAAAAATCTCATTGCACTTTTCTATTAAAATAAAATAAAAATTTTTTTTCTATTTATTTAATTAAAACCAAAAAACACTACTTCTAAGTAGTACTGCTGTTTGATAAACGAACGATCAAATCCAACATTGTGTCCTATGACAATTCTTTTACGGGTTTTACGCTCTTCATTGCATTCGCTTTCCAAAGGTATCAGATCATTTAACTGCAAGTTTTTCACATATTTGAAATCATTTTTGACCAGGCGTTCACTGCACCATGAATACCAGGCTTTTGGCGACACAGCCGTAGCCATTACTGGCATGTTTTTGTACTTGACCAAACACTCGACATCAAAAACTAGCGCATCTTCGTCTGGGTAATCGACTCGACTATCTTTTCCTGTCAAAGAATCATATCTGAATAGAAATAGTTGATAATTATGAATTTGTGTCCAGTTTGATGTTTTTAAATTACTTGGTCCATCCGGATTCAAATTTAAAACTTGAAGGTACTTGTGGAAGATGTTGATTTGAGAAATGGTTAAGTATTGTTAAATAGGATTTGATTTGAGCGAAAGCAGTGTTGTGTATGTGCTCGTCAATATTTTTTCCCATAAGTCTGGGAAGTTCGAGTTCTTCAACAATTTTTTCATTAATCGATTTGTCAGTATTGAGAGGTTTTTGTGGATCGATTAGATCAAATTTGATTAGGGTGTTGCGTACTTTTTCTTCTATTTGAGGATTTATTTTGTTACGATGATTGAATAGGTATTTTCTTAGCTTCGGATTCAACATCCGAATACCTAGATTATTTATTTGTGAACTCATTTTTGAAATAAATTAAAAAAAAATTTTTTTCTAAATTTTATTTTAAATCGTATGTACAAAATAATTTGACTTTTCAATTGCATTTGTTTTAACTTTTTTTTGAATAAATATTTAAAAGAAAAAATTCAGCTCACAATCATAGATTCTTTGACAGAGACAATTTTGTAGGCACTTTAAAAAAAAAGACATTTTAAATGCCGGTAAATTAATTAAGTCAATTTATTTTTCCTTCTTTTTTTCTTGACTCTACTGGTGTCAGATTATTGTCACTCAACAAAAAAAAAAAAAGTTTAATCAAAAGTTTACCTATTAAATTATTTTTTTTTATTCTTTGAATTGAATCAATTTATTTAAAATTTTATCAAGTTAATGAAATAATGTTTTATTTAAAAAATTTTTAAATCTAGAAGAACTAGTTTGGGGTGATACCAAAAGCACAAATCCGGTTGATTAAGTTGAGATGTTTAATAGTTGCTTTTCATTTATTACTTCTTCTTTTTTGTCCGGTAAAAATGACTCTAAACTGAAAATAAAAAATTATATTTGACGGTTTTCTCATTTCATGAAATTTTTTATGGATTAAATCAAACAAACTTTAGATTAGTTACCCTCTTCTAGCTCAACCGGGTTCATAGGAATTCATCCAAAAATATTAAAAAGTCTTCTCAACTTTTTCGTCCCTTTGCTTCATTATCTTTTTAATGAATGCTTAATACCAGATATTTTGAATCAAACAATGTCAACATGGTTTATGAATATTTAAGTGAAATAAATCAAATTTAAATTCAAATTTGTAGTTAATAACTTTAATAATTTTTTGGAAAAATATGGCTTATATGCTTTTCAGTCTATAACTCTTGATAGGATGTTATCTTTTGCCAATAAAACATAATATTTTCATAATTCACCTGAAATTTAAGATTGAATTAGAAGAAAACTAACTCAAGAAATTTAAAATACAATTGAACCTAATTCAAAAACCGCCACGCAATGGTTAAAAACTTTTGAATATTTTTATACAAGAGTGTTGAATAGCTTTGTGATCAAGGGATCAGTGATGAAGTTTTCAAAATTCAAGCTTTCTATATTCAATAATATCAATTTGATCTTCACAGGTTTAAACAAAAAAATAAAAAATTTAAATTAAATGTTTCAATGTTTAACTATTTTAAATAATCTTATTTTCACTATTTTTTAATTTGTTACAATTATTTTTATTAAAATGAATAAATGAAGTGTTAATCGGTCATTAAAATCATTAGCACTGGCCGGTTGATTAACCTTGAAATTGGATTCTTAGAAATGAATCAATTAATTTAAAATTTTTTGTTTATTCTTACCAGAAAAACTCTCTAGACTCTTTAAAAGATGAATCGTAGTTATCTATTTAAAATGAGTAAATGTTTTTTTGTCAAATAAAAAATATAATTGTCAAATAAAAAAAAAATAATTCGTCAAATAAAATTTGTTTTTTGTCTAATAACAAGACGTCAAATAAAAAATAAAGACGTCAAATTTATTTGAAAAGTGTCAAATGTATATGTGTCAAATAAAAAAAAATAAATGTCAAATTATATAAAAAAATATTGCCAAATATTACATATTAAAATTGTCAAATGTATAAAAAAAAATTCAATGACCTGCAATGATGTCTTCAGCGTTGTCGTCAGTTTCTTGGCCTTGCTCTTCGTCGTTTTAATGGGTCGGATTACGCGCATGTGCAGAGCTACTTGACTGTGTGCAGTCTAGATCGTAAATGTTCGGAAATATATTCATTAGAAAAAGATTTGAAATTTTTGGATTATTTATTTAAAATTTAAAAATTATTTAATAAAATTAAACACGCATTTATTTGTATAAAATTTATAATTTTTCAAATTCAATTTGACATTTTTTTTTATATTTGACTTATAATTTTTTTTTATTTGACACTTTTTTTATTTATTTGACTAAAGCTAATTTGACGCTTATATTTGACAATTATTTTTTTTAATTGACAAATATTATTTTTATTTGACGTTTTGAATTTGACAATAATTCATTTGACAAAATCTCTATTTGACAAAATTCATTTTTATTTGACGGTTTTTCCCCCAGCCAACTTAAAATATGAGAAAATTATTGCACATTAGGTTTAGTCGTTCCTAGTTTGTATCAGCTAATTGATGACCTTAATCATTATGAGCCAAAAAATAAGAATCTTAGATCTTTCAAGCAAGAATTTGAAATCAATTTAAAGAACATTTTTTAAAAATGAATGTATTATGAATTTAGATGTAAGTGAGGAACGAAAGTTAATAATGAATCTCAAGTTGAAGAATACTTAAATATGGAATATGATTCTTGTTTTGCTATAGATTAATGTGATTTGCTTGCTATTGATTAGATAAAATTTTGGCTGTTATTGAAAAATTACTTGAATTATGATATAAATCGAAAATAACATGAAGATGTTTGATTCTAGTACGAACATTAGCCAGCGATGTTAGGGCAAATTGAAGTTTATGATCAAATTAAAGTGATCATGCTCAAGAGTTATCATTGAAAAAAGATTTTAAAATATTTTTCAGTAAAAAATTTATTGCAGAAGCATGTTTTCAAACATTCAATGCTCAACTTAATTTTTTATGTCTGAAAGTTTCTGCAAAAGATTTCTAAATGCAGAATTATGCACAATAGATGGGCATCGTTTAATATGTTATGCTAAGCATGAAAACATTTTTCTGCATTTAATTTTTCATTTAAAAAACTTCTTAGAAATTTGTAAAAATATTATATTTGAGCATGATCAAAAAATTTTGATCAAAAACTTCAATTTGCCGATGTTAGCATGGCCTCCTTAACAGCCGTTTAGATTTTTTTTATATTTTTTAGTTTATTTTTTAAATTAGTTTATTTTTTGTATATTTTATTCATTTTATTATTTAAATTATTTAGTTTAATAAATATTTTTAAAAAATCGTTTATTCAATTTATAAGTTTTCATAGAAGCTTTTCCCTTAAAAATAAATTTTTAATCTAAATTGAATCTTTGAATCTTTTTTAAAGAAATTTTTTATAGCATAGGATCCAAGTAACTTTTCTTGTTTTTATGGAATCATATACTTAGTTGGATCAGGATTTTGGTCCGGAATGTGGCCAGATTCTTGAGAGTAGATTCCTGCTAAGTTCCTTATTGGGATCCAATCTGTGAAGTTGCTCTTTTCGAGTCTAAAGAAAAAAATAACTTTATTTTCTTAAACGTTGTTTATTTCTTTTTTCCCTTCCCCGTTCGACTCCAAAACCTTCAATATATATAACTACTCGTGTCACGCCGTATCACTGTCATATGTTGGTAGCGTGACCGAGCACATGCAAAATAAATTAGTGCAGAGTAAAATAAAAAGATGTCATAAATAATTTGACTCTCACATAAGTAATAATTATATAAATAAGCATCTGTGGTGGACACCACACTATCAAGAAGGGGTTGCTGGGTTCGCTGTACTTGAAACATTATCAATGCTATTACACTATAGCATTGGTAGTCAATCAAAATTGTCCAAGAACTCCCAATCGCTATATTATGGTATCAATTGAATTTAAGAAAAAAGCTGGCAAGGCGGCCAAGTTAAAAAAAACCTTTAATTAATTTTAGTTTAGAATTTTTTTAGGGAAAGGATCGTAGGACTTTTAAAAAAAATATCCCAATTAAAGACTTCAATCTTGATAAGAAAAAATATTATCACTCAAAAAATGTATGATATCATTGATGATTGCCATTTTTAGTTTGTTTTGTATTTTGTTTGGGCAAGGGGTTTTATGTTGAACAAGAATTAGCATATAATAAATGCTTGCCATTTAAAGATTAAAGTTTATTTGTATTTTTTTTACAGACTTTTTCTCAAGGAGCCCTCAAATTTAAGAGCAATACTTGTTACTATCTAGGATATTGGGCAAATTGAAGTTTACGATCAAATTAAAATGATCATGCTCAAGAGTTATCATTGAAAAAAGATTTTTGAATATTTTTGAGTAAAAAATTTATTGCAGAAGCATGTTTTCAAAGTAAACATTCAATGCTTAACTTGATTTTTTATGTCTGCAAGTTTATGCAAATGATTTTTGAATGCAGAGAAATGCACAATAGATGGGCATCGTTTAACATGTTATATTATGCTGTTGTAGTGGTCTGTTCTTAAATTATTCAGGATAAGTATAAAGGATTATCTACAAATGTTGGTATTTTTGGATTTTTTCCAATTTTTTTTTTGTGTGACCACTTTTGTTTTAATTATATTAACTTTTTTATTTTTTTGTTTATATCCCAGAAAAAAAAAAATTTTACAATAAACTCTTTAAATTAATGAGAAAAAATTTAAAATTTTAAAATTCTTTACAATCAAAAAAATCTTATTTATCTAATCTATATTAAAAATCTTACAAATTAATTTGAATTTGATGAAAATTTTCTGCTAAAATTTTTTGCTTTTTATGAATATTTGCCTATGCATTAAAAAGATTTTAAAAATTAAATTTTATTTTTATTAAGTTTTATATTTAAATGAAATCGTTTCCCCAAGTATTTATTTTCAAAAAGAAGAAAAAACTTGATGTTAACTTCAATTAAAGATTAAATAAATAAAACATTTTAATTTTATTCATTTTTTACCTGATTTTTCGAATTGTATTTTAAATATTTGTTTAACAAATCGTTTTAAAAATTTTAAAATGTAATGAAAAAATTTAAAAATCATAATGAATTCAAAATGTCATATATATTTGATATAAATAGAATAAACTTGCTTTGACAAAAATTTAAAATAAAAAGGATTAATCCAAAAGATCAAATCTTTATTTAAATAATCTTAAGATCATTTTTTAGCATTATTTAATTGTAAATAATCAAGAATAAAGCTTTTTCCTGATGAAAAATAAATTAGGTATAAAATTGAATAATATAAGAAATTTTTGAATTTAATCGAGAAAAAAATGAAGAATTTTTTACTTTTTGCTTTTGTTTTGATGGTTGACTTAATAAAAAATTGTTATTCGATAAATAATGAACAAATAATAGAAAATTGCAAAAGCATAAATTTTTTTAAACAAAAAGTAAAAATAGAAAAAAAAATTTAAATTTTACTTTAAAAAGTTGATCTAGGTTGATAACTTTAATTATGATTCAAATCAACAAAATTTTTTTCAACACAGATACATCATATATGATAAATATTTCAAAGGTAAAGGAAGTCCAATTATGTTTTGTACCGGTTATGAAGCTGATATAGTTGATTTATGCCACGAAAATGTAAGTTTTATAAAATTCTTCAATTAAATTACTATTGACAATGGATGCTTATAATTACTCTTTAAAATTAAAGAATTTTCTTTTTAATAAGCTGAATGCAATCAATAAAAATTTATTTAAATTTACTATAAAACACAGGGAATGAGAAAAAATAAAGAAAGCAAGGTTAAGTCGTTAGGATTTGCATAAAATCTAGAAAATTTAAGTTCTAAAAGATGAAGTGAAAGCCAAATTAGAGCTAGCATTAATTTTAATTAATTAATTTTTTAAACACCAAAATTGGTGTTTTAGTTTTTCGCTTGGCAATTGAGCGAAAAACTTGGTGCTCTTGTTGTTTTTGCAGAACATCGTTACTTTGGCGAATCGTTGCCATTTGGAAATCAATCGCATACATACCCATATCACAATTACTTGAATTTAGACCAAGTATTAAAAGATTATGCAAATATAATAAAATTCATAAAAAGTAATGTAAACAATGCTGAAAATTCTCCTGTAATAGCTTTTGGTGGAAGTTATGGAGGTAAAAAAAATAACAAAAAAAGAAAAAATTTTTGCATTGAGTTTTTTGTCTTATTTGAAAATTTGAGAGATCATTTTTATTTTTTTCTAAAATAAATCATAAAAATTTGTAATCTAGTAGAATTAGGGGTATAGATGAGTCCCATTAACCTCAATTTTGTCATGTATCCTCGGATACATAAAATATGTATCCGAAAATACATTTTGATGTATTCTCGGATACAAAATGTATCTCGGGATACCAAAAATATGTACTTTATGAATCAAAAAAATACAATTTTTTTTTTTTTTGTATCCGAGAATACATATTTTAAATATTCTTTAAAAAATATTTTGTAGAAAAATACATATATGTAATATATTATGTATCTCAGGATACATATATGTAATATATTATGTATCTCAGGATACATATAAGGATACATTTAAGGATACAGACTATTAAACTTATGTTAACAGACTTTTTAAAGTCAAAGTCACTAAAATTAAAAGTTCAAGTTCAAGTAAAAGTTCTAAAAATTGATAAATTATTTTTAATTATTCTAAAAAAACTTTAGTTCTGTAGGAAATTTGTGAATAAATGGCCATATGTAGAGTTTGAAAGTATCGTTTCTTAGAAACATAGATTAAGTGGGAGAGAACAACTTTGCATTTCTTGAACCTTAATTACAATTTTTTGTATGTAAATATGTTTTAAAAAATTTATAAAGAATTAAATAGTTAGAAAACTCAATTCAGTGTTATGAAATTTTTAAAAACTTGAAGGAAAAATTATTTAAAATTCATCTACTTGTTGCCCTAAATTATCACTCAGTCATCAGCTTATCAACTGATACACAAAGATAACTAATTATACTTGCCACGTAACTAAGAAGCTAGACGCTTCGAAATATTAACAAATATATTTAATACCAAAAGCACATTATCTATGTTATCAACACGAGCAAACAGGTTTAAGTAGAGATTCAATTCTTAGATCTTCAGAACGTTCAATTAGTTAAATTAAATTTTTATAACTAGAGCAACTAATCAATTTTTATAAAAATTACTATTTTTTGTTCTTTTTTCTCTCTTCTAACATCGCCAAATATGGTCTGTCCCTAGTCAACTAAATTTTAAAGGATCTTTAAAGAAATTTGTAGAAATTTTTTAGAGGCTATCTTACATTTTTCTCTAAATATCTTAAAAAAATTTCTCTAATTGGTTTCTAACATATATTTTTAAAAATTTCAATGATTGATCTCTAAAATATCGTTATTTCTAGAATTAGGGTTTGTTTATCTCAAAATTTAAGAACATGACTTTAAAGTTGGGATACTCGCTTTAAAGGCAAACAAGTGTTTCTTTTATTCAAATTTGGCCTAAACAATTTTTGAAAAATCTCACTTATTGATAAAATTTTTCTTAAATCATCGTTAACTCAAATTAAAGTAAATTATTTTGTTAGGAAAAATAAAGAAAATTAAGTGTAATCTTATTTCTTATTAAAATATTTTTAAGATCCAAAACCGTTTTTTCTAGCTTTTTTTTCGTTTATCTAGTTCTTCATTTCTTGATTTTAATATTTGAGCAGTTTCAAATAATTCAATTGATTTTTCTTTTAACGAAAATTATCTTTTGACTGGCTAAGTTATTTCTTTTTTTTTTTTTATTTCACTTGCAATAATACCTCCTTGCGATTTTGCAGTTAACAATTTCTTGGAATCATTGATCTGGTACATCTTTGCATCTCTTTGAATTTTTGCTTGCAACTGTGTCAAAAGCTCTCAATTTTGTTTGTGCATGCGCTTTATATTAAGATAAAGAAACTAATTAAATTCTAAATTTTTTTTTCCAAACGAGAATTAAGGTCAATAAAAAAAATTAAATGTGTGATTGTGTTTAAAATTTTTCAATTCTTAATTTTTTTTTAATATGAGCTCCAACAATCAGGGTATATAATTGAGCCTTCTCTACACGTATTGTTAATTATTTCGAGTAGAGTTACTGTCTCTCTATCTGGTACAATTAACATAAAACACTTCCTATTTTGTTCATTACGCTCCACTAATCCAAAGACCCTAACTTGAGACCGTTTCATGTCTTTGCCTCTATCATATTTGACGCGGACATAGGAACTTCCGTCTATTTCTACAATCTTTCCATCTCCTCCAAGCAACAAGTTTTTTTGTATATTCCTAGACTAGCCAAATATCTTAAGCGATAAAAAAGATTTGATACAACTTCTTTACTAATTTTTTCCTCTATGTTCATTTGAATCATACTTATAGATTTTGAAATTGTCAACTAGACCAACATTTTATCAAGTTTGTAATAATTTTCGGCGATTTTTTAAACAATGAAATAAAGGACTCATCATAGCCTGTTTTGGATCTTCCATAACTCGAACATCTCCGATACAATGGTGTATTTTTTGCATTTTTTTGCGCTTTCCTAACCATGGTGACATCTCTTGATCATATTTTTTACAATTAAAATTAGAAATATCCGGAATGAGTGCACAACACCATATTCCAATATTCTTTAATTTTCAATTTGATTTTCTTCAATTTTGTTGAATCATTGATGTATGCAATTTTTAAAAAGAATTCTTTAAATTTTATAAATTTCCCATAACTATAATGACAAAAACTTTTTTAAAAAAGAACAATTAATAAAAATTTTATTTATGTTTACGGGGTTAGGGCTGATGTTATCATCACACTAAAAATATTATATTAGAGTTTTTTTTGTTTTAATTGATTTTTTTATAGTATCATTTTCTATTCACCTGTTGATAACATATTATGCCATATATCATCTGATCTCACAATCGACTAGACCCGAAAATTTATTTTCTTATTATGAAATTGATCCATAGTTTCAGTACGTCAATTTTTCTTATTCACTTATGCTTAAAAAGTTCGGTTCCATAGCTACACAATTGAAGTTTTGCTAAATAAGGAAGGCTACCATACTTCTTGCGTAATGAGAAGACACTAAGTCTTTCTAGAACAATGGAAAGTGCTACTTGATGGAAAGAATCAATCGCTTTTTGTTGTATTCATTTAATTACACATGTTGGTTAATTGCAATTCGGCTTTCTTTGCAGAAAATTAATTTTTAGAAGCCTTTAAGTGATGCTTCTAAGGATTTTTTTCAAATTTTTCTTTATTTTATTTTTAACATCTAGTAGATATTGAGAAATGTCATTTAAATAAAATTTTCTTAATACGACAATAATTCAATTTAATGTCCTAGTTTTTACAAATTTAATTTTTTTATATTTTTTATAAAATCGCCAGAATATGGTACTAATTGAATATAATATAACAAAAATAATTAATATAATTAATCAAGCAATATTTAGTAATTTTAGTACAAAATTTCCAGTTCAAAGAGGAAATCGATTTTTTTTTCTAATTGTGCGAAACTGGACAGTATTGTGCAACAAAATTCAAAGCTCTGCAAATTCTCTACCTTTTAAATTAGCTTTAAACGCATTTATCTACAGAATGATATTTAAACATAAAATCATATATTGAACACATGTTGACATAAGTTTATTAGAATTTGTAAACAAAGACAAAAAACTTGAAGCAAAATGTATTCATACTTTGCTCTAAATGTTATAGTAAAACAATAATTATATAGGAATGCTTGCTGCCTGGTTTAGAATAAAATATCCCCATCTGGTTGAAGGCTCATTGGCCTCATCAGCTCCAGTTTCTCAAAAAGATTGCTATGATTATGGTCGTATTCTGACCGATATACTCAGAGACACGAATGAAGAATGTCCTCTAGTTATAAGCAAAATATGGAATGTAATCAATAAAATGAGTAAAAGTCAAAATGGATTAGAGAAATTGACCAAAGCTTTTCAAATATGTAATAAAATTAGCTCAGATCAAATTCCTGACTTAAAAAGAAAGATTGTTGATGCAATTATTTTTATTGTTCAGTCAAACTATTATCATGAAACAAAGATAGTAAAACCATTACCAGCTCAACCAGTTAAAGTAATTGTTTGATTTAGTGTCGGACGTCATTTTTGATGTCCAGTGTATTTCAAAAGCTAATAGTTAAATTGTGAAATTTTTTTTTTCAAAGAGCAGTCACCCGTCATCAATGACGCCCGTCAAATAATACTTTACAACAAAAAATTTTAAATTTACTTAATGAAAAAATTAAATTATCAAAGGTTTTCTGCAATAGAGTAGTAAATTATTTGAGGAGTGAAAATTTAGACGATGAAGATAATATACTAAATTCTGTAGCAAATGGCATTCAATTGTTCTACAACTATACTGGTGAAAATAAGTGTATTTCTATTGAAAATGAATTTTCTCGTGATGCATTGTCACTCGAAATTTTAGTAACATATTTTTGACTAATGTTAATTTATCTAATTTAATTGGTTTATTTTAAAGGAATGCAAAGAAAGATTCTTTACTTATTGCTTCAATGGCAGAACAGACATATTTGAAGAAAATCAAGTTAGTTTTGAAGAATATTATGATTCTTGCAAAACGAGACTAAATATAACAGCCATAAGAGATTCGTTTCAAACATCTTATCCATTTACTCACGACGAATACAAGTCTATTTCAAATATTATATTTTCCAATGGATGTAATTAAAACTTTTGTTATTTATTATACATCAAATGAAAATTTTTCAAAACTTTTGAATTAATTAAGTTAAAGTTTTGATCCCGTTTCTAAATTTTCTTCAAATTTTTAATACCTTTGAAAAAAATTTCATTTCTTTTCCCAGGTTTACATGCAAAAATTAAGCTTTATTGATATCACATTAATTTTTTAGTAAAGAACACTTTGGGTTATTTGGATTTTACATTGAAGAATCACTCTGCTCAAAAAGAAAAAATGTCGGACAATCTCAGCTCATGCAAAAAATCTTTCGTAATTTAACAAGAAAGCTTTCTCTGTAAGGTTCACCAAGTCATAAACCCGAGTTAAGAATTTGGGAATTTATTCTAAAAAAAAATGAATTCTAAGGTAATTTTTATTGAATTTTCTGAATTTTTAGCCGTTGACTTGATATCTTTTACTAATTTTGGGTTTTCAAGCATCCATATTATTGCTTAAAGGAGGTTTTTTAAACCAAAAATACATGGACCGATTAAATACAAATGGTTAATTCTTTTTGTCGATTAATTAAAAATGATCTGAAAAACGTAAAAAAAATCATTTAAAGATTAGTTCAATGATCCGAATGATAGTAGTGAGGTTTTTGTTTTATGTATAATGAACTTTATTTAATTAATTTAAACCCTATAAACTCTTGTTATACAACGAATATTTTTTTTTTTTTTAAAGAAGTTAATTTTACGCTGAATAAAAGTTGGTAGCCTTTTTGCTTTCGGATTATTAAATTGTCTTAATTTTTTTCCTTAGAAGAAACCCTTTTATTTAAAAAATAAAATCGATTCTGACCTTAAGTATTTAATTTTTGACAAGAATCATAAGATTTTAAGCTTTCTAATAAAAAAGAAGATATTTTAAAAAATAGTCTTGTTTTTTGCAAAAAAAATTTGAATTAAACTTGATTCTTTTCAAAACATTTAAGAATTGTCTATTGAAATTTTGTTCAACTATAATAAGTGTTATCACATGATTCATAGAATTGTTTGATTGAATATTTT
>PJRA01000443.1:9860-20094 GCA_016987375.1 Brachionus koreanus | reverse complement strand
TGAAATGAAACTTTTATACAACAAAAAAAAAACAAAAATTACTTATGAAGGGTACCCGTCTTTAACAATTGGTACAAAAGACAATAAAAGAGTTTACTTCACTTTAGAATTGAAATAACGACGAACGAAAACAAGAGGATTTTATTTTTATATTTAGAACAGTCAAGAAAACGTAGAAAGGGTAGAAGGATAGGAATTTGAACGTGACGCTCTGATAGCACACAATTCCTCTAAAATTACAAACGCATTAGCAAAATAGACAGTTAAATTTCAAGCAATCAAGGAGATTCTATGGTTTTTCAATAATTACTCAATCTAAATAAAATTGCAAGTTAGGTAAATTATGCTTGAAATGGGCCAAGTGATTTGCATTCGGAAAAGGAATAAAGAAAGAAAGGAATAATAGGAGTAAAATGAACATTATTTAATGATATATAGATGGGATAGTCTTTGGTGGTTGGAACGTATTCAAATAAATGTATTAATTTAATCTTTTTGTTTTCTGTACCGAGCTGACGCTCCTTCAGATAAAAAAAAATTAAATAAAAAAATAAAAAAATAATTAAAATCAAAATAAAGTAAAATAAAGTTAAAATAATTTTTAAAAAATAGAAAAATAAAAAAAATAGTAAAAATAGATATAATGAAATAGAGAGTTATAGGATGAGCTACATATGATTAACTATCTGCTGTATCAGGAAAAAATTAAAAATGGTCAAGTAGCAATTACACAATGGAGTAGGATATTCGATATATCTTGATTCGATACGTGAGATCATTTTGAAATAAATTAAAATGTGAGTGACTGATTATATAGTTTTGTGATGGTATGGGCTGATTTGCTTAATCAGATGCGCACCGCCTATTATCCAAATTAAACCATAAAAATCAAACCATAATGCATATTTATTGTAAAACTTATTAAAACTTTATTACTTTAAAAAACTTGATAACCTAGGTAAATTTTACTTCTTTACAAGTTAAAACAAAAAAAATATGTCNCATTTTCTCATCCGGACTTGGGAACGGCAATGGTATGGTTGCGACTCCACAGTCACCCGCCAAAGTTTGCAAAGCATTTGACAATGCTTCACACATTAATAAAAAAGGTTCAGGTATAGCGATAAAATTATAAGGCTTTCCTATTTTTTGATTAGCATGAAGCAGCGTGTTGTACTCGGCCAAAATGTCTTAGAGTTGAGTGAAATGTTGTAATTTAATGTCTTGTTACATGAGTCAAAAACATGAACATGCAACGAGACCCTATCCTATTTTAAATGTTTGTTGTTTAGTGTTTTGCACACGTTACTAAGTTTTATTTGTATTTATAATTAGTAATTTTATTAGTTTAATATTTTTGTTTAAAGAATCTCATTTTATTTTGTTTTCTACATTTTTATTTTACTTAACCATTTTGGCTACTTAGAGTGGCCACTTTCATTTAGAATAAAAATAAAAAAAAGGAAATAAACTTGTTTAATTTATTTATTTCTTTTTGAATACTTTATTGGCGACGAGGAACAAGAGAACTAAAAGCGTTTACAATGGGTATTGAAGATCAGTTTATGACGTTGTTCAATGTTGAAGAAGAAGAGAATAGGGTTCAAAGATGGGAAGAATGAGTATCTAGACTTGAACGCTTAATGTCCATCAAGTCAATTACTGAAGACAATCAAAAACAAGACTACTTATTTTTCTTTGGAGGTACAGAACTAGAGAAGGTATACAATAAGTATGCTAACGAAAAGGATGTTTATGAGAACATCAAGATTAAAATCGGAGAGCATTTTAAATCAAAGTTCAATCCGAAATTGAATGTCCTTCATTTTAGAGACTTATATCAACATGATGGAGAACCTTTTGAAGACATTGTAAATCGCTTGAAAGAAAAAGTTGTGTTCGTTTAAAGACGAGAATCATGAAATTGCGCTTCAAATTATTCATAGATGTAAATCTACTTCATTAAAACGCAGAGCTTTGGAAGCAGAAAAAGAGCTTATGCTTGACGAATTGGTCAAATTTGGAAAACTAGAAGAATCAGTTAACCTCCAAATGAAAGAGTTTAGAAAATATAATGAAGACGAAATAAGAAAAATTGAGATAAATAGATTACAGAAAACTGGTCGTAGTGGTATAGACAAATTTGAGAAAACTGGATGGCAAAATAATAAAAGAAATGGTGAAGGAAATTCTAATAATAAGTCAAAGAAAACATGTTTTAAATGTGGAAAAGAATACCCGCATGAGAAAGTCTGCCCGGCAAAGGCTAAAAGGTGTCATAAGTGTAGTAGTTATGATCATTTTGCGAAATTTTGTAGAAAATTTAGTAGTAATAAGAGACAAATTAAGGCAATTGAGGAAGAATCTGAATCAGATGTTAATTCAAGTTATGGTAATATTTGGCGTATTGGAGTGAGAAACAAAATAATGTCAATTAAAGATTGGTTGATGCCGATGGTTGTACTTTGGTTGTCCGGTATAAGTTTAGGTTTTGGAGTAGATACAGGGGCACATGTTAACATTATGGATGAGGGTAGCTTCAAGAAATTGAAGTTTAGACCTAAATTATATAAGGCGAACTCAAGACTTTATGCATATGGACAACAGTGTTGTATTGATACAGTAGGACAGTTTTGAATACTTTATTGAGGCATTTTCTAAGCCTCGTTCCGTTAGGATCTGTACTTGGCCCTCTTTTTTACGGAATTTTTAGTAAACAACATACCAAACGCTGCAACAAACTTTATCAAACTGTTTGCAGATGATACCAAAGTGATTAACATCACTAGAAACCGTCTTGACGTTGAACAGTTGCAAACGGACATTGACATAATTGATAAATGGTCGGATGATTGGAAATTTAAATTTAACGAAGACAAATGCAAATTTGTGTTCTCCAAAAATAAAACTATTAATGAAATCGAATTATCAATGAACAACTTAGCGATTACTCATACAAGAGTTGAAGAAGATCTTGGAATTTATTTAACAGATGACTTGAAATGGAAACACCAAGCTACTCAAGCGGCCAACAAAGCCAATGCAGTTCTAGGTCAATTAAAGATAGCCTTCAAATGCTGGTCCTAAAATACATTCAAACAATTTTACTTTCGTTTATTGGAACACATCTTGAATATGCATCAACAGCTTGGAGTGGTAAACGAGTAGAACATGTTACCAGTTAAAGTTGCTAATGAAATATCTAAAAATGAATTTAAAAACAAACTAAATATGTCATGCGCATTAAGTGAAGCTAATTAAAAAATTAGCTAATTAAATAATATTATTATTATTTATTTATTCAATTGACGCCTTTAAGGCGATGTAAAAAAAAAAAAGTAAATAAATAAAATGTAAATATGTAAAATGTAATATGTGAAGCTCCGTTTGATTTGCAAATGGACAATGGTCGAGAATTTGTATTTGAAGGAATTCAAGAATTAAAGAAGCTATGATCTGGAATGACCATTGTCCGTGGTAAACCACGGCATCCACGACACCAAGTAAAGGTTGAGCGAGCTAATGAAGACGTAAAAACGCTTGGAAGTTCATTTATTTGACCACATTACAGTTAATTTTGTTTAATTAGGCTCAATTTATTCAAATTTAAATAGAGAAAATATAGATGAAACATTTAAAATCTTTTTAAGCTCAAGTCAAGGGTCATAAAGTATTGCATCAACAACTTATGTTAAGAAAATTAAAATTTGCAAAAAAAAATGTTTTTGGTCTTGAAATTTAAGTGTAAAAATTAGGTGATCAAAAAGAACTTTATTTGATAAGCAAAATAAATATGTGATCGCAAAAATTTTTATGTTATGCTTGTATCCAATTATAGACACGCTTGGTTTGTGGTTCCAAGCTAGTCTAAATAGTTGTCGAGTTCGCAGCCATTGACTGCTCGGATGAGTCAGACGTCCTAAAGAAACTTTGGCGGGTGACTGTGGAGTCGCAACCATACCATTGCCGTTCCCAAGTCCGGATGAGAAAATGGGAGAGTAAGGACTAAACAAACACACAAATACTTTCAAAGATTTTTTGAAAATTCAAAAGGCAGAAACTTTAAAGTTAATTTATAATTAACAAATATCAAAACTTTGTATGATGCAACCGAAGCTGAAGTGGGAATAGACGGCTAGCCAAAATCCATATTCATTTTAACTGAGATAACTCAAATAATATAAAAAATAATTTTTTATGAATTTATTTATTTTCCTAAAAACATTTTTCTTTATTGAAATAAAAAAAGCTTAATAAATTTAAACTATGATTAATGAAATGAAAGAAAAATATTAAAATTGTAAGAGATAAAGTAGACTTATTGATGAATGCTTTGTTTAAATTTAGAATGAGCCAAAAGATGAAAATTGAGCTGATGAACCTAAAGTGGAGAATGAAGGTAATGGAGCAGATAGCTGAGCAGCACCGAATGAAGCTGAACCACATGGTGATGGACATGGAGCTGGGCATGGTGGTGGGCAAGTTTGAACTGGTACTGGAGTTGGAATTGGAACTGGTTGTGGGCATGGTACAGGTTGTGGAACTGGCACTGGTTGTGGACATGGTTGAGGAACTGGTTGTGGTACTGGTACTGGTACTGGTTGAGGAACTGGACATGGCAATGGAACTGGGCATGGTTGTGGAGTTCTAACTGGAATTGGTACTTCGACTGGCACTGGAACTGGTCTTGGAATTCTAATTCTAATTGGAATACGAACTGGACATGCTACTGGTACAGGTTGTGGCACTGGGTATGGTTGTGGAACTGGTACTCTAACTGGAATTCTAACTGGTGTTGGAACAGCTACTGGTTGTGGTACTTGATATGGCAATGGAACTTGAACACGGTTTATTTGTGGAACTGGTTGTGGAATTTGTACTGGTTGGGGAACTGGAGTTGGTACTGGAATTTTGAATGGAGCTGGAACTGGAACTCTCTGTGGAATTGATACTGGATATGGGCATGGTTGTGGTACTGGTACTGGAACTGGTCTTGGGCATGGAGTTGGTACTGGTACCTTTTATTAAATTTAGAATTAATTTAAAATTTTGAATTAAATTTAAGCTTTTTATCATTACAGTTACGTGTTGTGGTACTGGTACTGGAGTTGGTACTGGGGTTGGGACTGGTACTGGTATTCTGCATGGAGCTTGACATGGTGGTGGTGGAGGTGGGGCGCATGATGATCCGCATGATGAACCGAATGATGGTAAAGATAAAGGAGCTGAAAATTCAGCACCGGCAAATAATGATGAGTTAAATGAAGCCATTTTAAACGTTATCTTGGTATCTTATTGATAAATTAGAATAGAAAAATTATGTATTGATAGTATTAGTTATTTCTGGCATATTTATATCGAAATATTTTATTAGAAAAAATATTTAATCGCTTTTTTCGATCTCTAATTTGGAAAAAGAAAGATTTCTCTTTGCCAATTGTTGAATGTATTAATTGGTAACAATAAAAATCAATCATTTAGGTAATTGATCATAATCAATAAATTTACATATATATTTGAATTTAAATAAATATTAAACAAATAAAAGACATATTAAGTTAGCTTTCGATAAATTGTGGACAAAAGAAAGATTATCAACAATAAAAACGCCAATTAGACAAAATAAAAGGAAAAATGTATTCAAATATTTTGTTTATTTTTAAATTTATTGATAGAATTTATCATAATTATATTTGAAACGATTTCTAATACTCAGATCTATTGAAGCAGAAAAAATGGAATCACATATAAATTTGGTAGATATTTGGTTAAAAAATAAAACATTCAATTTGTTATTAATTCTTATTAAATAAAAAGATAAAACTTAATATGTTCGGTAATAATTAATTAAAGCTATTTTAACCATTTTTTAATGAAAAAATAAAATTTTTAAGGTTCATTCGGATCTTCATCATTTGGTTCATCATGTGGATCATGTGAAACTTCATGCTGTCCACCACCACCACCACCACAACCAGTACCAGTGCCAGTTCCAGTACCACAACCTGTACCAGTACCAGTAAGAATTCCACGTCATGTTCCACATCCAATTCCAACTCCAGTTCCACAACCAGTACCAATGCCAATTAGAGTACCAGTACCAAGAGCAGTTCCAGTTCCAACTCCAGTACCAGTACCACAACCATGTCCAGTACCAGTTCCATTCAAAGTACCAGTCAGAGTACCAGTACCAGTTCAATTAACTGTTCACGAACCAGTACCACAAGCTCAAACTGTTCAAGTTCCAATCAGAGTACCAGTTCCACAACCATGCCCTGTACCAACCCCAGTTCCAACTCCAGTACCAGTTAGAGTACCAATTAGAATTCCAGTACCACAACCATACCCAGTTGTTGAACATGTCGATGTTCCATACAGAGTTCCAGTACCAAAGCTTTATCCAGGTAAATTTCTTTTTCTTAATTCCCGATTTATTAATTTAATTTATTTATTCTGTGTTTAACAGTGCCAGAAAGATTCCCAGTTCCAGTAAGAGTACCAGTTCCACACAGATATCCAGTACCACAACCAGTACCAGTTCCAGTTAAAATTCCAACTCCAGTTCCAGTACCACAAAGAGTTCCAATTCCAACTCCAGTTCCTCAACCAGTTCCAGTTCCTGTTCCAGTACCACCACCATGCCCAGCTCCATGTCCATCACCATGTGGTTCAGCTTCATTCGGTGCTGCTCAGCTATCTGCGCCATTACCTTCATTCTCCACTTTAGGTTCATCAGCTCAATTTTCATCTTTTGGCTCATTCTAAATTTAAACATAGCATTCATCAATAAGTCTACTTTATCTCTTACAATTTTAATATTTTTCTTTCATTTCATTAATCATAGTTTAAATTTATTAAGCTTTTTTTATTTCAATAAAGAAAAATGTTTTTAGGAAAATAAATAAATTCATAAAAATTTATTTTTTATATTATTTGAATTATCTCAAAAATTGAATTTCTAACATGTTCATTTGTTTAAAGAGAAAAAATTTCACTCGTCATTCGAATTTGTTCATCAAGCATTAAAAAATGATCTCCACTTATGAACAAATTCTGATTAATGAAATGATAAAAAAGCCATCATTTGTAACAATTTGAAGATCTTTTTTGGTCAAAAGCTGAAATCCAGACAAATTTTCAATTATTTGAAACATTTTTCCTCCATTAGTAGCATATCTTTTTTTCTTAACTAACAGATATACTCGCTGGATAAGTCTGATTTATTTTTACTTAACTCAAGCGGAGAGAATTCTAGGAAGGCAACTTAGAGAACAACTAAATAAACTTAACGAACAAGAACTACTTAAAAACTCATAAATCCGTTGGGGAATCAAAGACTCAAAATTTATCAAGTATAAAATCAAAGTCACCCGAAACTTTGCTTCAGAATCAAGGAGATCTTCTCAAATCGGTAGAAGATCAAATCTATAATAGTCAAAACTTAAAATTAGTCAATTTAAGCCGATTAAAATGTTTTTACACGAACTCGACATCGCTTGTAAATAAAATTGATGAACTCATCAGTATCATCCAGCTGTTTGATTCTTATGATGTCTGTTTGATAACAGAAACATGGTTACCGATCAATTTAGTCCATCTTTTCCAGGATACACTCTATACAACGCAAATCGAAAATCTCGTGTTGGCGGAGGAGTCTGTATCTGTTATAGAGATAATTTGATTTTATATCCAATAGATGATCAGATACTGAATTTAGACAAAATTGAACAGGTATGGTGCTCAATCAGGTTTGGAAAAGAAAACATTTAAAAAAGTTGTATCTAAAGATCTCCAGATCTAAACGATCAAGAGGTTCTAACATCTTGTTTTTTAAGAGTTGGTGAATTTTCGACTCGTGGTACTTTTACTGTAGTTCTTATATGTGGTGATTTTAATTTGCCTAACACTGATTGGAGTAGCGAATTCTATGATATGGTAAACGACTCATTAAATTCTTTCTCAGTGAGATTTTGCGATTCTTTGATTATTTGTTTTTAATACAAAACGTTCATTCACCCTCTTATCAATTATGTTCAGGGGTTATGGGTAATATTTTGGATTTGGTTATTACAGAAGGGCAAAACCGTATTATTGCCATAGCTTCGAAGAAGCTTAACCCGATAGGGTCGCAGTATTTACTACTAAGAACTTTTTGTGTAATGTTTAAGAAATTTTTTAATTTTTTTTTTGTTTATCAAATAATTTGAGAGAGTTTATTTTTTTTTTCTGAAAAATTGCACAAAAAATCAAAAAATATGAAAATTTAAAAATGTAAAATTATTTTCATTTTGCCGTAAATTTTTATATTTTTTGGTAAATAATAAATTAATGTGAATTATTTTGTTTTAAGTTTTCATGAAACAGCAAAGTTCAGATGGAAAAACGTGCGACTAAATATTTTTTAAAAACATCGCAGGTTCGATTCCTGCAAAATTTCCCAAATAATTAATGAATTTTGTTTTTTTCTAATAAAAAATATTTTGACATTTGTTAATTAATTTAAAAAAAATTATTCAAAAAACTTTTTCTAAATACCCTAAAAAAAATATATACCGAGAAGGACTAAAGGGGTCAAAATGACCCCCAACTAAAAATTAATGTTTTCCTGTATTTAAGATTAATTTTTCCAATCTAATATTAAAAATTATGAATCGAGAGGCTGCTAAAAAGGCTTTAGAAGCGCTACGTCAGATTCCAGATAACAAATCTGATGAATCAGAGAAGTCAGATGATGATTTTGAGGACAATGATGAGTGGGATAATAAATTAGAAAAAATTGAACTTGACGAAACGATTTATTCAGGTGATGACGACGATTATGAAGATGAAGATGAATATGTTTTTGATGAGGAAAATGATGACTCGAATGCGACTACTCAGAATGACAACAATGCCGAAAATAATGCAAATTTAGATCGTACGTCGAAAGATAATATTGAGTGGGAGAGAATGAAAATAGGTGGCAATACACGAATAAGAAATCGTATACCGTCAAAGAGAAGGGCGGTATAACTAGCTATGCGGCAATAAGATCGATGATACAGCATTATCGGCGTTTTTGTGTATTTTTGACATGACAATGATAAAGTTAACACTTGAATATACAAATTTATTTGCAAAAGATTCATCTTACGAAGTAAATTGCGATGACATGTTATTATTTAAAGCTGTTTTATTATGTCGAGGTGTTTTTGGTCAAAGTATTCCAGTAAAACTATGTGGTCAAGAATGTATGGAATTAAAATGGTAAGAGACCTAATGTCAAGGTTAAAATTTCTCAAAATTATGAAGTTTTTACGGTTTGACGATAAAAATTCTAGGATAAGAAGAGCTGATTCTGATAAGTTTTGCCATGTTAGGGATCTCTGGAATAAATTTATTGAAAATTCTAAGGCTTGTTTTAGGCCATTTCAGTTCCTTACTATAGATGAGCAATTGCTTCCTTGTAAAACTCGATGAAGTTTTATACAATACATGCCAAACAAACCAGATAAATTTGAGATTAAATTTTGTATAATGTCTAATATTAAAACTAAATATGTTTGCAATGGTGAATATGTGGTTAAAAAATTAATAGAACAATATTTTAACAAAGGATATTCTGTCACTACTGACAATTTTTTTTCCACATTTAAACTCTGCGAAGATCTTTTAAAAAACAAGACCTTTTCTATTGGTACGGTGAAAAAAAATAAACGATTTTTGCCTAAAATAGTTAAAAATAATCAAAATTTGCATACAAGTTTATTTTACGAAAATAAAATTGGGTGTATTTTGAATATTTATCAGGGGAAAAAAGATAAAAACGTATGTATTTTATCTTCTTATCATGAAAAAGCAGAAATTGATCTTAAGACCCAAAAAAAAAACCTTTGCCCATTATTGATTATAACAAAACTAAAGTAGGCGTTGACTCGGTTGATCAGATGGCTAGAATTTACACTGTTAAGGCGCCTACAAGGAGATGGCCTGTTCAAGTTTTTTATAATATTTTAAATTTGGCAATAATAAATAGTTGGGTCATTTACAAATCTGCAAATAATTCGAATATTTCGAGAAGAAATTTTATGAAAAAGTTAATCGAAGATATTTACAATTCTCTGAGAAAAAAAAGTGAGGAAAGAACAAATCTTTCGATGACCCCTACTAGTAGTCGTAAGAGAAAAAGCCGTTCAACGACTCCAAGTTCAATTGATGTTGCTCAATCAGATAATGATGCAAATAGGAAAAAATG
>PJRA01000274.1:1154519-1237915 GCA_016987375.1 Brachionus koreanus | reverse complement strand
ATTTATTTATTTGTTCAATCTATATCCATCTAATCTATATCCAGCTAATATATTTTTGTAATCCAACTGTTTTATGCTGTATTTTTTTTTTGTCCTCTTATCTTTCAGATTTTTTTTCCAATTTACTCAATTAAAATAAAATGTTTTTATCTTTTTTAAATTTGATTGTTAGTATTTTTGTGTCCTTAATTTAAATCATAAATTATTTTTAGCTTTAATTTTTAATTATCATGATAATTTTAATTATAAATTTTTTTTCTAAAGCTTTAAAATTAACTCTCAAATAATTAAGTATAAAATTAATATTTGATTAGAAAAAGAAAAATGTATTCATCGTATTTTAAGACCATATTATTATGTACAATTTTCTTTTTTCATTGTGGTTTTATTGACTCTTCATTAAGCAAAATAAAAACTAAATCTAATTGGTTTATTGACCAAAATGATCGTATAATTCTTTTTCATGGATTCAATGCAGTTAGCAAACAATTTCCATGGGTACCTGATCATTCTAATCTTAATCTTAAAAATGAAACTCATCTTTCTTTATTCAAAAAATGGGGATTTAACTCAGTAAGACTTGGATTAATGTGGACAGGCCTCTATCCTAGAAAAAATCAACTTAATCTTACTTACGTGAATGAAATTTTAAGTATTGTTAAAGGTCTAGAAAAATATGGAATTTACACTATTCTTGACCTCCATCAAGATATGATGTCATCAAAATTGTAATCACAAGCAATTGTATTTAATAGATTTTAATTTAATATTTTAAGTGCTTCTTATGATGGCTTTCCACTTTGGTTTTTGGACGAACTTCCTGATTCAAAGCTTAAATTTCCATGGCCTATTACAAATAAGACAATTGAATTCAATATTTTCGCATCTTATATTACTGAAGCATGTGGTTTTGCTTTTCAGTGTCTGTATGATAACATTAATAACGTGCAAGAACATTTTTTCAATTACTGGAGAACTGTTTCACAAATATTTTCAAATTCAACATCTATTTTAGCTTATGAGCTAATAAACGAACCATGGGTTTATTTAAAAATAAAGTTTATTTTTTTAACCTTAAAATTTGTTTAAAGGCAGGAAATATATATCAAAATCCTTTTCTTTTGCTTCCAGGTATTTCAGACAAAGTAAATCTACTTCCTTTGTATGATAAAACCTATGCAGAAATTAGAAAATATGATAAACAAACAATTGTTTTCTATGAACCAGTTACTTGGGGTCTGGTAACTTCAAAAGGTGCATTTGGAACCGGTTTTGATAGAGCACCGAGTAATGACTCGTCGGGAACTGCTTTGTCCTGGCATTTTTATTGCTGGCTACTTGATGTTGATCCAAATTTGCTAGTGAATGGAACTTTTCCTGAGTTTGTTCGAGAAATCTGCTCTGATTGGCAATTGAATTCTTTTTTTAAATCGGTAAAAGACGAAAGCGAAAAACTGGGTGGATCAGCATCTTTTTTGACCGAATTTGGAACTTGTGTTTATCAGGATCCAGTAACGCAACAATTAAACTTAGATAATTGTAAATTTGTTTTAGATGCATCAGATGATCACTTTCAGTCATGGACTTATTGGGATTCCAATTTTTTCGGTCCCAATATCCAAATTGATGATGAAATTATAAAAATATTTAGCAGAGTGTATCCAATGGCTACAAACGGAATACCGATACATTATTCATACAATACAACTACAAAATATTTTATTTATAATTATCAAATTGATATTAGCAATTATAATCAAGCAATGCAAGCGACAGAAATTTTTGTTCCAGAATTTGCGTATCCAAATGGTTTCAAAGTCGATCTTTCTGATGGTTTAAGATGGACTTATAATCAAAGTTTAAGTCGCGTTGAAGTCACTGTTGACTTTGAAATAAGAAATAAATTTTTTAAAATTAATGATTTTAACTACCAGAAACTTGTTTCGGTAAAAATATTTCCGAAAGAATAAAAGACAAAAAAATATACTATTTAATATAATTATTAAAAACATAAATTTTTGATAAATTTATTTTTATTTTTTTATCATATGACTTAAAAAAATATAATTTTTAAAAATTCAGCATAGTATTTTAAATTATTAAAGATATTTATTTTAGACTGGCCATTTTGAAAGATAAAAATGGTAAGTCTTCGTTAAATTTAAGAAATAATGTTATATTCAAATTCTATGATTTAATAGTTAGTTTTAGTTATTGGAGATTTTCATATTCCGTATAGATCTCATGGTTTACCCAAACGATTTAAAAGTCTGCTAGTACCAGGAAAAATTCAGCATATACTCAGCACTGGTAATCTATGTAACAAAGAGACTTATGACTTTTTGAAGACTTTAGCAAATGATGTCCATGTAGTTAGAGGAGATTTTGATGATGTAAAAATTTTGAATGTTTTTACGGATGTGTCTACAGCTAATATTTTATTTTAGGTGATAGATTTTCCGGAGCAAAAAATTGTCACAGTTGGGCAATTTCGAATCGGTTTAACTCATGGACATCAAATAGTACCATGGGGTGATAAAGAAAGCTTAACAATGCTTCAACGTCAACTTGATGTTGATGTACTTATAACAGGACACACGCATCAATTCGAAGCATTTGAAGAAGATAACAAATTTTTCATTAATCCTGGCTCTGCAACTGGGGCATACAGTCCTTTAAGACAGTAATTGTAACAAATGTTTGAGACATCTAATTAATATTTAAATTTTAAGTTCATCTATACCATCGTTTGTTTTGATGGATATTCAAACTTCAACTATTACTATTTATATTTACAAATATTTAGAGAATGAATTAAAAGTTGAAAAAATGGAATATTCAAAAAAATAGTTTCGCTTTATTATAATATATATTTTAGTTTATATTCAACTTTAATATCATGTTTTTAAATTTTATTTTAAGTTAAAAAGACACAAATAAATATTTTTGTTTAATTTGGCTTATGAAAAGAAGAATTTTTTTAATTATTTAAAAGTGATTTTTAAATAAAAATATTTTCAAACTTCCTATTAATCAAAAATTAAATTTCGAAGAAAAATAATTGTTAACCGAGGATCCTCAGATAGGCTATTCCAAAAATTATCAATTCGATTTTTTAGGAAGTAATAACACTGCATATACAGCTCTTAACTTCTTCCCTTGCTTAATTTTTTGTATGTCTCCTTAAATTATACACCTTATTTGGTGAAAAATTTATTATTAAGATAAACAATTTCATGGTCATTTATGGTTTTAAACATCTTAATAAATCTCATCCTATTCGTCTTATCTTCAGATCAGTTAATTTAAAAAATCAAGTGTTGTGGAGTACTTATATTAACTAAGTGCAGAGACTATCATTTTTGTTTTCTTTTCTATTTAAGAAATTTATTATCTAGATCATTAAGCATGTTTAATAAAATAAATTTTCAAATTAATAATAAAATGAATAAAAATTTTTTCTCATATTATGCAAAATATTAATTTAAATTTAAAATTTCAAATAAATGGTTGAAAAAGAGGAAAAACTCGTATAAACTATTCCAACATAATATGTAAGAATAAGATAATCCAAAATTATATTTTTGAACAAAACATTGAATTTAGATTTTTTAAATTGATGAAATAAGTAATTTAAATTAGCATAAAAAAATTTTAGTTTCTTGTTTATTTTAAAAATTATTGAAAAAAAATCATTTAGTCATTCGACAAATTAAATTCTTTTCATTTTTCAAATAGAACAATCACGATTAGTAAATAGCTATTAACTGCTTTTATAAAATCAGTTTTTTGCTTACTGATTGAAATCGAATGATTTTCTTAAAATTTTAAAAAATTTCTGTCTGAAAAGCTAATTAAAATATTTCCATCTAGTCACTATAAAAGCAAGTTTCGAAAAAAAAAACTTGATCAAAAATCAAAAATGTTTAAACTTTTCATAGCTGGTAAACTTTGCTAAATTATTCATATTATAAATCTACTTAATGATTATTAAATAAGCTTTACTTGTTATTTTCGTGACGGTTGAGTCAAAGAAATTCCATGGTTTGTTTGGATCAAGTGAATCTCGGGAATCTTGGGGTAAAACATTCGAAAATGGAGGTTTTAATCAATCATGCATTGTCAAAAGATGGAAAACATTTTGTAAGGATAATTTGGAATGTCAATCTAATATATGCTTGTGCCCTTCAAACTCTACATGGAATGGAAGATATTGTGGTATGAATTAAATAATATCGAAAATATCGATGAAATTTTTTTATATAGATAGATTTCAAATGGCATGTAGCAAAAATTACCAATGTAAAGTTCAAGGTTTAATATGTTCTAATGGAATTTGCGAGTAGGCAATAAAATATGAATTTAATTTATTATTCAACCAGGATTTTTTTTTAAGATGCCCAGGTGACTCTGTTTGGGATGGACAAAGATGCGGTACTGAATAAAATTTTTATTATAAAAAATGCAAATTTTAAATTTAAGATTTTTACAACAAATCATGTGATAATTCTCGTGTTTGTAAAAAACAAGAATTAAAGTGTACACAAACTGATACTGGAAATAAATGCTTGTAAATAAACGTCGAATTCATGGTTATTTTTGACTTTTTTCATTTAGATGTCCAGCTGGAGAATGGAATGGAATATTTTGTGATACTTTTAATGTCTCATGTAGTTTCAGATTTAGAGACAGAACATGCAACCGTGGACTATGTTGCTTGTCAGAAAGCTGTCAGTAAGAAAATTAATTAAATTTTTCCAATTAAGATTATTATTAAATTAACTTTTAAAAATTATGGGTGTCCTGTGGGAAATTGGAATTCTATTTTAGGAATATGCGGTAATTCAAATTATTTTCAAAAGAACGATTTTAATTAAAATTTCAAATCAGATTCTTTACCATACAAAGCAAAATGCAAACTATCAAAGAAGTTTCATTCAAATGAAAATGATGACGATGGTGATGAAGATCGATGCGATTCTGATGCAAATTTAGAATGCAATGGACACAGATGTGTTTGCAAGCAAGGGTTTTCTTTTTCCAACGGTGTTTGTGCATAAGCTTCATATTTAATATTTTTTTACTATTACGTAAATCAAAAACTTGTTTAAATTTAGCTTTTTTTAACTTAGCAAAACTAATATTTTTAGTAAATAAATAATCAGATATTTACTCTTAAATTTAAATTTAATGTTCATTATTATGACAAAAGTTGATATCGAAATTCTTTTGAGCTAAGTTTTCTCAGTATTAATTACTTAGAAAAATAAAGACGAGAAAAAATATTTAATAAGATCAATAAAAAATACATAACTAATATTAGTCTAATATTTTGAATTTGGCTAAATATTAGCATTCAACAAAATAATTGAATTTTGTCTATGTGCTTCAATTATTTTAATATTTAAAATTAAATAACATGTTTTATTTGAAAAAAAATCCCAAGATTACACATTTTTGAAAACTAAATAAGAAAAATAACATATAAAAAATATAATAATTTTATTTTTAATAATATTTTTAAACAAATATAGTTTTTTTTTTCTTTTTTAATATCACCAGAACATGGCGTTAGTTGAATTAAATAAATAAAAATATAATTTTAGTTATATTTTTTCTGAAAAATAGTTTGACATCCTGTTCTAAATAGAACACGTATATTTTTGTAATAGATACTTTTTTACAATTTTTTTACTGAAATCACTTAGTATTATTCGGACAATTAGATACATTACTATTTGAAAGGCAAAAAATTGATTTATTTTAAAAGAGACTAAAACAAAATTATCATATCTCTTCAATACCAAATTGAGCACAAAAAGATTTTGTTCAGAACGACAATTTTAAATCACATTAGTTTATAAACTTCTTTTTTACTATGTGTACAAAAATACACTCTTTAATCGATTAAAAATTTAAGAATAAATATTTCAATTATGAATAAAAACCATATTAAAAATTAAATTTAAATAAAAATCTTTTAGATTGAGGCCAAATTAGTTTTTTTTAAGCAATTATTTGGTAAATTTGAAGTTATTTTACTAAGCTTGGTGTTTAATTCAAGTTTGCAAGTTTACAATAAGTACATGTAAACAGTGGAAATTAACAAAGTGCATAATTAACATAATATGTTTCTTATTTTAACTTAAAGACAATTTATACGTCTATTCTTATTCATAGAATAAAATGGATATGCTGAATTCAAAGTCTATGAATGAATTTTAAAAATTATAAATAAAGATTAGACTAAACGTCTTATTGTCAGGTTTATTTTGTTTAAAAATTTAATAATTGATTCATTTATAAATTAAATATGAATGCAATTTTTCATAAAATATAATTTATTAATAATAAATATTGTTAAATTTCTAAGCGATAACGTAAATGAACTTTTTATAAAATTTTCCCTATTTTATTTTGTAATGAGAATGAGTTACTAAAATGATCAATATAAAATGAACGATTATATCGAATTTAAACCAATTGAAACAGATGTTTCATCTGAAATCCATTCATTTCAAATACGCTCATTTTTAAAGCCTATTATTTGCTTTTATTGTAATGACTTTATATGGGGCGAAGGCTTTGTCGGCTATTCATGTTTAAAATGTTCACAATGTGTTCACATCAAGTGTAAACTATTTGTAAATAATACAAAATGTTTTGAAAACGACACAGAAACAGTTGATAAGATTACACGAAAAACTCTATTTCCTGTAGAGAATTGGTGCGTCAACACAGTCAAAGAATGGATGGCTGTTGTAAATTTACATCGTTATTCGGAAATTTTCGGAAATTATAGTATCAATGGAGTTAAATTGCTGAGCCTAGATGTTTATCAGCTATATGCTTTTAGAATTAGAGATCCTTTTCACCATGCTGCCATTTTACAAGCCAAAGAAGAGCTTATATACAAATCTAAGCTTTATTCAAATATTCAACAAATAGTTTTAGAACAAGAAGATACAAAAAAAAATCTTATTGAAAATCAATTTAAGGCTGATAACCATTATTTTTTTCTAAAAACTGTTTCTAAGTTAACTGATTGTAGTGTTTGTAAGCGTCCATTGCTTGGCATTCTTCATCAAGGACTTCAATGTCAAAAATGTGGTCTTCTCTGTCACAGACAATGCTCTCAAATAGGACTTCCTCAGTGTAAACACAATCCTGAGAATTATAAGCCAAAAAAAAATGTAATTTTTGGTGCGAATTTAATTGAGACAATGAGTCAGGACGGCTCTGAAGAAGCACCTTCATTTTTAGCCCACCTCTTTAAGAACATTGAAGATAGAGCTTCAAAAAATAGTGAAGATTTATACGATGTGTATCGCCTAAGCGCTGACAGCTGTAAAATTGATAATTTAAAAGATTTTATAAATGAAAATGGAATTGAATTGGTTAATTTGGATACTTATGATTTAAACACTGTAGCTGCGTTGGTAAAAAGTTTTTTAAGAGATCTACAAGACAGTTTAATACCTGAATATTTATATGATAAACTAGTTTCGAGAATTCAGACAATAAAGCTTGATGAGCTTAAACAAATTGTATATGAGCAATTAAATCCTGTTAATTATAGGTGCCTGAAGTTTGTTATGACACATTTGATTCGAGTGTGGAATTTTCAGCACAAAGTTCGAGGTTGTCAATACTTACCGGACAAGTTGTTTCACATTTTTCGAAGTATTCTGATACGGCCAGAATGGAAAAATATTACCAAAATTGTCTACAATATTGATAATCAAACATTAGTTATTCAGAGATTGATGCTTGAAATCGACTGGGAGATTGAACTGCCCGAATACAAAATACGACCCAAACGCCCCGCAGCACCAATTGATCACGAAATGAGTAGATCAATCAATAGTGAGAAAATAGATTCGATAAATGAAAATCAATGGTTTTGGGGTGATATAAATAGAGATGAAACTTATCTAGTTCTGAAAAACTGTCCAGATGGAAGTTTTCTTGTGCGCAATTCAACAGATAAAAGTTTTGATTCACCTTATACTCTGTGTGTAATGAAATCAGGGTTGGTCAAGTCGATAAAAATTTTTCGCCATGAACAACCAAATGGTGATTTTTATGACATAGAAAAACCTTGTCGATTTGACTCGGTTTCCAATTTAGTATCATATTATTCAAGAGTTTCTCTACGAGAATATAATCACAATTTAAATTTAGTACTCACATATGGTGTTTCTAAATACAAATTTGGCAAAACTAATCAATGGAGCATTGATAAGTTATATTCATCGTTCCAGGATGCTTTTAATCACTTTGAACAGCTGACTAAAAAATATGATAACTTAGAAATCGAAATAAATTGTGTTAGAGAAGACTTGTCAAATAAAAAATTAGCCATAGAAGCACTTGATAAAATCATTGAAATGTATAATCAACAAATTAACCAAGTCGATAGAATAATTAATAATAATCTTTACAAAAAAACAAATGCTATTTCTACTACTAGACTTTTGGTATCTCAATTGATGCCAATGAATTTGAGTGGCAAGTCACATGGAGATGCAAATGATGATGAAGCAAGTCAATTAGATGCTCTGATGAAAAAAAATAAGGAAAAACTAGAATCGAGAATTAAAGAATTCAATATTAAAAGAGAAAATTTGAAAGATGAGGTTGACTATTGCAATACTTTTTTAAGTCAACTTCAGGAAGAATTGGATCTGCTAAGACCAGAATTGGTTGAAATGCGCAAAAAGAGAGAAAACTATCACATGTGGCTAATTCAAAGAGGAGAAAATGATGACAAAATTCAAAATAACTTAGAGCGAATGTCTAAATCAAATTTAAAAGAATCTTTTGAATTGCCCCAAGAAACTGGTATGGTCTTTTCTGAAAGTCAAGATTTTAGCGATAAAACTCAAGATTGTCATGGAAATTCATTAAATTGGTTTTTAGCCGATTGCACTAGAGAACAAGCAATTGAAATTCTCAAGTCTGAACCGAATGGAACTTATTTAGTACGGTCAAATGCAAAACCTAATTCAAAATATATTCTAAGCATGGTGTGTAATGAAGAAATTAAGCATATTTTAATTGAAGAAAATAATTCAGGCTGTTTTTTAAAATCAAGTTATGCTAGAAGAAAGATGGCATTTAATTCAGTTCGAGATGAACAAGATTATTTAAATTCATCAACAATGAGTTTAAATAGTTCATTGGAAGAAACAAAATTTGGCGATAATAGATCTGAGGAAGAGATTAAATTTAAAACATTAAGTGAATTAATTTTATTCTATTCAAAAAACCCGATTAAGTTAGCAAATTTAACGTTAGATTATAATTTATCTAAACCAGCTTTTTTAAAACAATGATTTTATTTTTAAACTTAATTTTTGAATAAATTTTTAAATTTTTGCATTCAATTTTATGAATTTCTTGATGAGAAATTAAATTAAATCATCAAGTTTATCCAAAATAATTCATCAATAGCTAATACAACTTTTTAATTTTAGGAAAATTTTAAATCAATTAATTAAAATTAAAAATAAAATTCTACATAGTTAAAAATTACATTAGAATCATAATTTATTCGATTGCGGATTTAAAATTTAAAACAAAGCAAATATTTAAAACCAAATAATAATTGAATATTTGGTACCTATGTAGTGTTTTTAAGAAATATTTCAATCACATAAAAATCGAAAGCATTTCAATTCTTCGCACCTTTTATTGAAAATACCATATTTAAAAATTTTATTTAATTTTTATTTTTGAAAATTTTAGTTGTCTTAAAACATAGATTTTAAATCTACTAACTGGATTTATTTCACGCTTGAATGCTTTCAAAAAAAAAAAATTTATCTATACTATACTGTTATTATTAAGAGATAAAAAATCAGTCGCTTTATAAGAGAATAGATTTTTGAATCGATTACCAACGCTATGTGTAATTTATTATTCTAATGAAATTTCGACAAAAGGTCTAGAAAACTTTGGTCTAGAATTCTTATTATTTTTTAATTTTAAAAAGTATCATGTATTGTCTTTAAATGCTTTATTTGTCTTGTTTAACAAAATCAAATTAAATTATGAATTTCACAAATTTCGATCAACTTAAACCCTAAAAAAATTTGACAATTTTAGAAAAATTATAACAATGTAAAAAAAAGAAAACAATTTACGAAAACTTTTTTGATGCATAAATTGGCAATTTTGCAATAAAATCTCGATAAGAAATAAAATAAGATACTAGAGTCTAAAAAAAGTTTTATCTATCCTTGATATTGATATTTTCATTAGCATTAAAAATATTTTAAATATGACAAATATAAATTTTTGAATAGTGTTGAGTACCGTAAGTGACGGTACTTAGAAGTAAAAACTCGAAAATGTTACCTTTATCAATATATTATAAAAGAAATCTATTCATTTTTTTTCTTCTATTGAAAACAAGAAATTACATGTTTTACATGACAAGCGATTGGTGAATTTTTTTTTAAAGAGTCACATTTTTTTGAGAAAAGCAATTCAAATAAAGGGAAAATTTTGACTCACATACTAGCAAGTTTCTTCTATTTGTGTTTGCTTGTATTTAAGATTTTCATGTAATAATAAAAACTGATGCAGAATAAAAATAAAATGAATATTAATTTAAGGCGAATCTTTCTATTAATTAGCTTACTAAATAATAAATTAATAAAATAAAATTAGAATATTTTTTTTATTTAATTAATTTTTTCAAAATCAATTTCTAATTCTGTTAAATAAAAAAATACTTTAACCGAATTCGAAGATATCCATTTATTGAGCTAAGTTTGAAAAAAAATTAATACATTTTTTAATTTTATTTTTATAAATTACTTTGTCGAATTTTCCTTCTGAGTTGATATTCAAAGTCCTCACTAAGTGGTTTTGGCGGTCTCGGTTCTGGGAATTCGTTCAATTTTTCGTTATAATAATTTAATTTGTTGAAAACCTTTAGACACCACGCAACACTTTCATCAAATTTTCTCAGTTCCACACCCAAGTCTTTAAGAGTTGGGTTTCTCGAATCAGAAGAAAGCTGATCACTAATAAATTCCTAAAAAAATAATAATACTAAAATAGATTCCTTTTTTAAAGTAAAAATAAATACTCTTTCAAAAAGATCCAAATTGAATTGCGGTCGTTTCATCACTTTTTCATATAAATAAACCATTCCTCTTAAAACTTAAAATAGAATTTCATTTAAAAAAGTTAACTTGCTCTTAAACAATGGAAATTATAAGAGAATCTTATTCAATATAATAGCAAGTCTAACTTTCATATTTTCTTTATAACTCTAATTACAGTCTTGCCGGAGTCAAATGGCTTCTTCGAATAGTTGGTTGTTGAAGAAGTTGAAATATGTAATCAACAATTTCGCTCAATAAAAATCGGTCAGGTCTACCATATTTTAATTCAAAAAATAAATTAAACAAAAATGCATTCATTATTTACCCAACAAAATCATAAGTAACACCTTTTATATCTTTATTATTCAAAATCTTCATAACACCATCAGCTACGTCCCTTTGCTAAAAAAAATGATCTAAACTAAAAATTTTGTCTTCTAGTAAAATACATGAACAGGCATCTTAATAGTCATTTCTCCTTTTTTCCACAATGGAATAGAATTGAAATTACGCCTTAAATCATTTGCGTAATAGTACAAAAATCTGTCTGTTTCACCATAAATATTAGATGGTCTAATGATTACTGCATCTTCAAATTCATCTCTAACAGCTTCCTCTCCTTCGTACTTTAATAAATCAATAAAAAATTGAGAAAAAATTCAATAAAATATTTTTACTTTAGAAATCAAAAATTGAGATGGCTTCAAAAAAATTTTTTGAGGATAAGGAGATGCATTCAAAGCAGAAAAATGAATAAATTTTTCAACACCACATTCTTTTGAAATCCGGGCCAAACGTCTCGGTCCGTCAACATGAACGTCGTTATAGTTGAAATTTCTTTAAAATTTTCTCTATTATTAAATTCTCAGAGGATGATTATTTATTTTTTTTAGTTTTTAAACTATTTTTCAATAATTTTTTAGTGCTATATTTTACTCTTAATTTTTTACTTAATTTTTTAACATTCAAAGGACCGGTGACAATTTGAAACTTTTTTTTATTCTCATATATCTCAAAATAGATAAGTCATGTTCAACTTAAGCTATCTGCATTTGTTACTTTAAATATATATTTTAAAATAAAATTGAATTTTTTGAAATCTGATGAACGGTTCCAAAGAAATAGAGCATAAAAAAACGTGTCAAATTAACACCAGTACATTGAATACTAACATATTTATTTTTAAACCCTAAAATGTTGAAAAAAAATTATTTGACAAGTTAAAATTAATTTTAGATAATTTTTTCAACAAAGAAAAAAGCTGTCTTACGATGTCTCGTAATCAGCTCCTATACAATTGATTACTACATTTGAGTACTGAACTGCTCGACGAATCTTCTCTTCATCTCTTAAATCATAGTCCTTTTAAAGAAATTCGAAAATTTTTCAAAATTGAATTTAGATTTATCCTACCAAAAAAATGACTTGACCTAAGTCTCCTGTCAATTTTAATGTCCGAGCAGTCCACATGTCACCACGAGTAGGTATAATCATTTGACTACCTTCTTTTCCAAGTCTATTGCAGATAATACGACCCATCATACCTGTTGCTCCAAAAACAGTAACAACATTTCCATTAACACTTGATCTTCCACCAGTTCCGCGTGCATATCTTGATAGATTGAGAGAAGCAAGTAAGTCATTGCTTGGTGGGTTTGGATTAGTAGTGTCTGTGCTATAATTTGAATTTAGATTTATTGTTGAACCAAATGTTTCTAAAAAATTTTATAAAATTTCAAGTTAAACTTTGAATTTTAATAGTATTACTTGGATTAAAGTTTTTCAAGTTAAAACACACTCGTATGTTTTTACCAAGCATTTTGTTAGATCAATTGGACCTAGATTGTACAAAAATTAGAAGGATTATGAAAAATTTATTGATGGAATTGAAAAAATAGAATAGAAGGACAATAAGAAAGTTTATATATTACAGCACGCAAACATAATACATATATGCAAATATTTTTAATTTTTGATAGCTTGGTATATAGAATCTTTATTAATTCATATGCAAAGATTTGAATTGGATTCAGTGAATAAAATTTATTATTCAAATTGCAAAATTAACTTTTAGTTAAACTTTAAATTTTTTTTTTAGATTTGAACATAAAAATAAGTGATAAATTTGAATGGATTTAATTTCAAAAAAAAATTTTTAAATAATTTAAAAAAATGCATTTGCGGTATCTTACAATATTTTAAATTTGATTATTTAGTTTAATTTTCATAAAATCAAAACGATGCTGTGAAATTTTTAAAAACAAATTAAACTTTTTGATAAATTTTAATTAAATCAAATAAAATACATTCGATAGGATTACTTTTTTATCTAAAATAATTTTTCTAATTTAAAAAATAAAAAAAAATAAAGCATGAATAAGAATTAAAATGATTCTTGATTTTTGATTAAAAAAAAATGAAAAAAAAGATTTATTCTGGTTAAAGATGCAAAAAAAGTATGTTGTATCATTTTATCATATGTATTTTATTCGTATTTATTAAAAAAGAAATATTTTTGTTCAATTTTTATTTAAATATCTCAAAACTAACCAAACATATGTTTTCCTTCGAGACTGAAATTTTTAGATTAAAATAAAAGTTAAATTTATTTGGATTAACAAGGCTACATTCTTCATTTAATATACAAAAAAATCATCTATTTTTATTGTTTTATTTTCAAACGAAAAAACAATTTAAAAAATTTGATTCCAAGAAATCTAGACATATTTGTTTTAAAATTAAAATGTTTAAGAAAAAAAATTTATTTTAAATTTAAATTTTTGATTAATGTTTTGTCTTTCAAAAAGTTAGAAACTTGCTCATTACTAAAATTGTGATAACTGAGAAGAGCAGTTTACCAAAATTGATTGAACTGATTTAATTCTAGAAATCAATGTTTCGCTATTAATCATATCACTTGATTTTAATTTTTGTTCTAATATTTTTTTTTCTTCGTTATATTTTAAATCATTATTTTGATTTATAGCCTTAAATTTTTTACAAATTATTTCGAATGATAAAATGCTTATATTTTTTGATATTTTTTTAGATTTGCCTTCTAAAGCTATCGTAGACAGTTGAGAATCGGTTTCAAAAAGCCATGGGCACCAGCTTTGATGTTCTAGTAATGGATTGAATAATTTCTTATCTGTTTTAGAATTGGAATAAAATGAACTTTGAAAATGGTGTGATTTTCTTTTTGAGCATGCTTCGTTTTCTTCATTAATTGTTTTATTAGAGTAGTTTTCTTCATTTATCGAGATCAAATTTACAATTTTGTTTAATATATTTTTAACTACTAGTTCATCTGAATTTGATTTATTTTTAGTTTTAGAATTCTCAAATTGAGAATTTTTCTGATTTATTGCTGATTCTGAATTTTCTAGATGATTGTTTACACGGTTGTAGAGCCACAATCCTATTTTTCTAAGACACTTTTCACAGTTAAGAGTATCTTTGCTTTCACTTAAAAATATTGCTAGAAAGTTTTTTCTGAATAATTTAAAAAAACCAACTTATAGGTCCAACCACAACAAGAAAGAATATGCTTAATTTCTAATGATTCTTTGAATTCATCAGTTTCATCTGAATCTAAAATACTATCTTTATTCATCAGCTTTTTGATGAAATAAAAAAAATTTAGATTGTTTACAATATAAATTGAATTCAATAATTTACAATGAGTATTTTTTCATCTAAACAAGGCAATAAAGCACACTTTTTATATGTTTTTAGGCGGTCAATAAAATTTCTATAGAGATTTTCTTCATCATATATATCAATTAGAATAAACCGATCTAAAATATTATTTTTATCTAAGAATTTTTAAATCTTAAGTAAGAAAAAAAACCTGGAATTTTATAAGCTCTCCAGGGACAAAAATTGTCATGTTTTTCAGCAAGTGATTTAGGATTTGTCGAACATTTCTCATCATATTTAGCTGCTAATGATCAAATTAAATTCTAATAAAATATTTCATAATTTCATTTATTGTTTACATGAAAACTTTGCCATTTTTACAGTAGCCAAAGGTGATTGTGAGTGATGGTACAAAATATTTGAACAAAGCTCACATTTTAAAGTATCCTTATTTAAGTTGAACCAACCACGCCGGGCACATTCAATTGGCGAAAATTCCGAAGGTTTAGCAAACCATTTATGCAACTGAATAAATGATTGAAAAGCATGATAAAAAAATTATTTTGTGTATCATTTTTACTTGATAAGTTTGAAGTCTCTGTATATATTTGTCATAGGATTGAATTGCTTTTGAATTAGGTTTTATTTTTCTGTATTCCGTCAATGAATTGTTTAAAGATTCCATTATTTTTTAATTTATTCAGTTTAATTTGGGGAATTTATTTAAATAAATAAATTATTTTGAATAAAACAATGGGAAAAGCAAAATTAATTTATTAAAAGAATAGTAATTATTGTTCAAAAAGACGTAAAATTTTTAAGACTTGGCTTATTAGAATACTTGGAAATGACATAATTTATTGATTTTTTTTCAAATAGAAGACTCAACAAAAAAATCATAATGCAGTTAACATTTTCATTTATAAAGTGTTTGACTCTCATGCCTAATTGTCTCAAGGTAAGCATAGTTTGTTTAAAGCCAAAAATTTATCATTCCGGCTTTTAAAGCTAGTTGAATAGATTCTGGATTATTTTATTATTAAAAAAAGAATAAAGCTTTTGAATTTGAATTGAATTTATTAATTGAATTGAAAAATGCAAACTCAATTTCGATTTTAAGTATAGTCAACAAGTTATATATTGAACCGGTTTGAAAAGAAAAAACTGCAAAATTAGTTCTAAACTGAAAAGAAAAGAAAATATTTTTTTTTATATTTCTAATCCAATTTAAAAATAAATTTGATTTAATTTTGGCTATAGAGTAATTAAATATTGCATGTTGGCTGCAAATATTGAAGGCATTAAATTATGAAATTAGATTTTGGATTATTCGATTGTATTTTAATTAGATCAAGTGAAGGTTAGTTTTAAATTAAGTCTAAAATGGAGCAAGTCTTTGGTATGGGAGCTAATTAATTGCTCGGGCAAGAATTAAGTTAACATAAATCTTCACACAAAGTTAACTTGGAACGCTTCAAATTTCATTGCAAAATTTAAATTATGCTATTTTCATTCAACTTTTTTTTTTTTTAAATTAAGTACAATAAATTAGCAAGCACTTAAGCACATTTTTTGCCAATAATTAATTATGGTAGCTATAAACTTTGGGCTCGGATTTAAATTATGATAATTTCTGGGTGTATTTAATAAAACACCTTAATAATAAAAAGATAAGCAAATGTGCGCTAGCACACGGCAAATAAAGGCTTTATTTTGCTTTATATTAGATATGAAAGAATTAAAAAAGTCTACTTGAAACCCAGGTGAAGCACAAGTCAAATTCATGCTTATTTTAAAATGACTAGTTTATTTATTTTAAGACCTATCAAGCATCTTTTTCAAATTTCGAAAATTAAGCTTGGCGAAATTTTTTTTTTGTTTTAAATTTCATAAGTTTCGTTAATTTCGTGTTTAAATTAAATAAATGATAAAAATTGTCCCAAATAGCGAGCGCATGCTCAAAACGCTATCTAGGTCTTTAAATATTTATTATATTAAAAAAACACCTTCAATTATAAAAAAATTTTATAGGGCTTAGAATATTTTTAAATAATAATTTTAAAAAAAAGTGGGCGTCAAGACTTTTTAGTACTTTTTTAGACAAAAATTTTAGAATCCAAAGCCCACATAATCCCACATTATTTGCCTAATAAATTTGGTAAATTATTGTCATGGTTATAGCTTAGTTTTAACTTAAGTTTTAAATGAAAAATTCTGGACATTCTAAAAAAAATTTTAGAATTAATTCGACATGAGTTCGACATCGGCCTCGCACGCTCAAAAGTGCTTCTCCGAAAGTCCAGAGAGGCAAGCTAGTTTAGTTGATTTGAAAGTCAAGCGCATATCAACTGATGGCTCATCGTCTTCGAGCCTTTTCGTTAGAGAAAATAGTCACAAATTTAGCAATAGCGATTTGTACGATTATACCAACGAGGCCTTTAAAACGCCCGAGATCAGCCGTTCCGATGAAGTATTTGACAGTAATGATCAAAATTTCGACGGACTTCTCTTTGTTGACTCGAACAATTTTAATCAAACGCTTAAAATTTTGAATGCCTTGAGAAAAAATCGCCAATTATGCGACCTAATCCTTCAATTGGACAATGACACCCGTGATATCTATTGTCACCAAATTATACTAGCTTGCAATTCTAAATTTTTTATGGAAATCTTTACCAATTATGAGTTTGAACAGTCTAACGATCAGTCAAACGGATCGACAGAGAGTCTGAAAGAAGAAGCAATGAGCGAGCACAAAATAAAGCTGAATCAAATTCGCAAAAAATCTCTTCAAACTTTAGTCAACAAAAATGTGAACAGCACACAGCGTCAATTGGTTTTTTGCCTTTCGGGCTTTTTAAAGTATTTTTTGAAAGATACCAACCATCACCATTTCGCCAAAATGAATTCGGCAATTAACCACAACAGCCCATTTCATCATCATTACAACCACAATAATAAAAGCGTTGATCCAAGCTCGAGTACACATGAAGAAAAGAATCAACAATTCAACCATAATATGGATTATGAGGCACTAAAAGTTTGCATTGATTACATGTATACCTCAAAACTGCGCGTTCCATCTTATCTAATACCACACGTGTACACTCTAGCCTATCATTTGTCTTTTGAAAACATTGTGTCTGCGTGTGCGCAACATTTGACCAAAAATCTGTGCGTTGACAACTGCCTCAGCATTAGAAGCTTTGCATTGGATGAAAAACTCATACAAGCCTCAACACAATGCATCGAAACCAACATCGAGTACATACTCGAATTAAAGCGAGGACTGTCCTCAGCCTACTCTTCTAGTCAAGACTTGATTTCTCAAGAATTTAGCACAGAGAGCAATTGCAAATCTTCAATTAATTTAGCTAATAAAGAATTCAATAATTTACCTCGAATAAGCATTGAACTGGTCGGCATAAAGCGAAATAAAGCCAAGCTTCCGGACAATATAGTCAATCTGACTCAAATGTGCATGAAATGGCTAATTTGTCAGCTGTCTGAAAAGAATAATTGCGACCTAAACAATCTATGTGATAATTTGAACATGCTTTACATGAACACAAGTGATCACACCTTACATGATTGCTGTTATATGGATTCGTCGGACACAAACTATACGGACCATATAAATGATTATCAAAAAATGCACAGCCAGACTATTGGTAAATATTTACCTTTTTTATCAGCTTAATTAAGAGTACTTTACCTTAAAATTTGCTATGTAATCATATATTTAAACTTTGTAACTATAAACTAATCTAACATAAGTAAAGACAATAATGTGCAAAAATCTAATCTATTTAATTTTAAAATAAATTATTCAATTTTAAAATTTAGAGTAAAAATAAGAGTTCATTTTTTTATTGTTAAAATATATTATTATTATATTGTATAAAATTAATAAATGATATAAAATGTCTAAGAACAATGCTATTTAACATCGCACTAGAAGCTAATGAACTTGGTTTCGAAACTCAAAAAAAAGCACAAAGCTAATCAATTAATTAATTAATTAAAAATAAAAAAATACTAGTATTAAATATACCTTTAACAAAAGTATAAATGCACAAATTCTCTTTTTTTTTTTAATATCGAGATTAGCAATACCAGGATAGTTTTATTCATATGGCTTTCATTTTTAATCTTTGTTTCTTTAACTGCAAAAAAAAAAATTTTTGAAAAGAAATCATCTAATTTTAAAAGAATATTGCGATCATCAAAATTTAATATTTATGAAGCCATACCACTAAAATTTCTGTCCTAAAGAAATTTTTTTTGCTTTCATTTTTAATGTGTAATGAACTTAAGATTTTTTGAAAAGCATCCAATTTTTGAATTTATCGATGTTTATTTTTTTTAATTAAATTCTGCTTTTACTTTGTATTAAAAATAAATAAAATTCAATTTGAATATATCTTATTTTCTCTGAACGCAGGAAGCGTGAAATTTTACTACAAAAAGGAAAAACGATGTAATTTTTTTTCTAATTGAGGTAAAATGGTCTGCAAACACTACATTATTGTACAAATTTTTACAAACGAATTCTAAGCTCTGCAAAAACTTGCAATTTATTTCAAAGTTTATTCAATATTTTTTTAATGATATGCATTTTACAGAAAAATGAAGAGTTTTTGCACAGTTCTTTTGTACAAATTTGTAATAATATACTGTTTGCAGAAGAATTTTTGCAAAAAAAAATTATATCATATTTTCTGTTTTTCATTTAGTACTAAAATTTCAACTACTTAAACGCAGAATTTTTAAAACATTCAAAATTATCTTCTTCTGTCTTATTATTGTTTTAAAAGATTCAAATTCCCCTCTATCAAACAAATCATTCCAGCATCAACTATCTACCGGATCAAATTCAAAACTGAAAACTTTCAAAATAACCGATCAAGAGCTAAATGCGATAGGAAATGGAACCCCAATTAAATTAAAAATTTTACATGACAATGAAATAATCTGTACTCATCAAGTTAATGAAAATACATTTATTACCATATGTACATTGACTGGAAAGTTGGTAACTCTTTCAGTTCATATGCTGCCAACAAATGAGAGCTCGAGCGATAGCGATTCAAAACCTGAGATGCGTTTTGAATCAAAAACTTCTATAAACAATGATACTGAATCAATGTCGTCCCTTGATCATTGCATTCAATCAAATGGCGTGGAATATGAACGCTTGGCAAAAATGAAGCTGGCTCGCTGCAGCCATGGAGTAATTGGATATGAAAATAAACTATATATTATTGGAGGTTATGAACGAGGTGAATGTCTAAATTTATGTGAAGTTTATGACCCAAAAAGCAATATCATTGAAGAAATAAAACCTATGCAGCATAGACGTGGTCGTGCTGCTGTTACATTTTTAGAAAAAACCCAGTCAATTTATGTTATGGGCGGTTCGGATGGTCACGAAGATTTAAACTCAATAGAAACATTTGATTTGGAAAAAAATACTTGGAAATTAACCAAATTTGACTTAGAGCTTGGCTTTACTAATTTAGCTGCTATAGGATGCGACAAATATATTTATTTAGTTGGGCTTAAGGCCGATTCAAGCTCGAATCGGTCAAGAACTTGCTGTTTAAGATATGAGCCAGAAACAAATGAGTTTACTCGTATGGCTGAACTTAATTACGGAAGATCACAGAGTGCTTTAATTTGGACGACATTGTCTAATAATAATGATAACCAAAAAGAATTCGTTTTGTTTGTATTTGGAGGTAATGATTCTATGCGATGTTTGGCTTCATGTGAAATCTATAATGTTCGGGAAGATAGATGGCTACCTATTGCTAGTATGTTTGAACCAAGACGTAGTGCAGGTGCAGCTATACACAAAAAAACTCAAATGATATATGTAGTGGGTGGCACTAATGGAACTCAATCTTTAAAAAGTATTGAAATATATGATATTAAAAATAAAAAGTGGAGCACTGGACCTGAGCTAAACATAGCACGAAACAATGTCACAGTTGAATTTATTGGTTAGCAAATTTTTTTAAAATTCTTTTTATTAAAATATTTTTAAATTTTATTCTCAAGGTGATATTTTATTTGCAATTGGTGGCTTTGATGGAAAATCGTTCCTAAAAACTATTGAGTATTTGAATTGCAATAATTTAGAACAAGGATGGTCATTATACCATAAATATAATGATTTTGACTTTCTGAGAAACTAGCATAGTTTAAAAAAAACTTTCATCACTTTTTTCATATTTTTTGCAATTATCACATCAAAAAAAAAAACAAAAAACCAAATTTTAAATTAACCGGTTATGCAAATTTTCAAAAATGCCTTTTCAGAACTTTTTTAAAAATATTTTTAAAGCTATCAAATTAGATTAACATGATTTTTTTTCTCTAATTTATTTTGTTTTGACTTATTTTAAAACCGATTCTTTTCTTTTCGGTTAAAGATTTCTGTTTAACATTCACAATTATATTTAATTATTTTAAATTACAAAGATATTTAATAAAAAACCTATTAGAAAAATTTATTTTTGTTGTTTTAAAAATCTAACATCCAAGACATAATTATAATTTTAAAACTTAGATAACTTTAAGTATATATATTAGGGTGAGTCAGCAAATTTTGCATGTTTTTTAACTTTTATTAATTTATCAATATAAAAAAGCAATATTTAGTTAATCATCGAAATATAGACCTTCATTCTGAAAAGTTTTTAGCCATCTATGCATTCTACATTTATAGTACAACCGTCTGGAACCAGTTCAAAGTGTATTCCCCTTGGAGATTCTACTTAACATGCAACATCATCAGTTTATCAAAAGGTCCTATTTTCAAGACTAGCTGAGCTGGTTCAAATAGGCCAACCATTTATTTCTGCAATCATAATTTTGAAAATAGATCCACTTCTAATCACAAGTGTTCAAATGATCGGTTTGAAATACCTTTTATCTAGAAGATCTTGTAAGAATTTCTAGCAAATTTCAATTTGTTAGCTTTGTTAATCAAATTAAGATGACAAGATATCGTCGATTGTGGTTTGTATAGGCCATTTGATAATTGGCAAGAACTAAGCATGGTCTTGCTCTCAGCCGTATTCTGATCAAGAGTGGTTAGTCTACCTCACTCTCTCTTCCTCTGAAGACTCCTATTACCACTATTAAATTTTTAAAATCAATCTTGTAATCTTCTACTTTAAGAAAAATTTCAGAAGTTACTGCTTCTGTTGATAAGCCTTTTTCCAATAACGATGTAATATTACCAAAATTTAAAAATTTTCATTAACAAGTTTCATTTTAAAAAATTTTTTTTAGAATTAAATAAACAAAGAGTTAGACATATCATTTTGAAGAGCATTTATCACTAGAAGCACCAAACATTTTTTCAGGTTTTTTTAATTCATAAATATTATATAAAAAAACTAAAATAATTCCATAAAGTAATATCATTTTTTAAAGAAAATTTTAAAAACTACAAAATTCAAAAAAAATATATCTATTTGAAAAATCCATTCAAAAGATATGAGGATAAAAAAAACCTGAAAAAATGCTTGGTGCTTCTAGTGTTCATTCATTTTATTTAACATATAATTTGACATTAAGTTTTATAATGCAAAGATGCTTAAATCAAATATTATTATATTGATTAGTAAAATGATTTTGTCAAGAACTTGATTTAATCTCTTTCTCTCTCTTTTTTCAATAAGCAATTAGGTACACTGAAAAAATTTCTTATCTATCAGCATTCATAGAAAATATATAGGGAAAATACTATGTAGAAAATATAAGAAATTTGGAATCAATGATCTTGTTAATAAAAAAATTATTTTTAATCAGACACTTTTCTGTGAGTAAATAAATACAATATTTAAGATAAAAAACCTTACTAAAGTTATATATTAATATAAGAAAAAGTTTTCAATGTAAAAAATATTTTTGTTTTTTATTCAGATATTTTTTCATAAGCTAAGTGAAGTTAAAATTTTATTTTTTAAAAATACTAAAAAATTTAAAAAAAATTTAATCTGATGTGGCTGAAATGAAATTGCTTATTACAATATTGATTGTGCCACATCAAGTTTATTTATTTTATTTAGAGGTCTAATGGGCGCACTTTCTGGAATTTTTGTTTTATTTAATTGTTCAACCCTTTCATCAATAATATTTATATATCTTTGAACATAAACAGCTGACAATTCTTCATATAAATCCGTATAGAATAATTTATCGAATTCTTTCTCACCTAGAGTTAAAAATTCGCTGAATTTGGCCTTGTACATCGGATACAGAAACTCGATTGCTTCTTTTAATTTGATTGTATTAAAAAAATTGTTTTTTAAATTATAGCTATTTAAAATCTCTGAATATATTGCATGTTTTGTTTCGAATCCGTGAATCAGCATTCTTAAACCCAACAGCCAATTGTGAAGATGTGCACCGGGAAAATCACATTTATACAAAGAAATTAACTCTTGTACAGTTAGCTGAGGTTTTGTATAATTATTTACACTAGTTGGGTCAAGTATAAATCCTGCTCCATGACCACTGTAATCACAGTTTATTATTTTTTTTGTTTCTTCATAAACCAAGTCTGCTTCTTCCTGGTAGTTAAGCAAAGTTTGCAGACAAAGTGTCATTGACGGTATTGAAGCTGGTAGTATTTCACAGACAGCTTGCATGTGGTCATATCTATAATAACTTTATGTTATAGGTCCATTTTGATTAGAGAATTTTTTAATTACCTTGACCATCCTGTTAAAATCATTCCTTTAATTTTGTGAGTGCTTGGAAAATTTCTGATTATGTTTAACCATGAAAGGTGGTTTAATCGATGAAGCTCAGCATTTGGGATTATTTCCAAATGACGTGTGGCTCCTTTGAAGGCACTTGCAAACCAAATTTCGGAAAATAAATCGTCGTATCTTTAAATATAATATTAATTTTTTAATAGTGTTGCTTTTTGATAATTTTTTTCCTTTAAAAACTACTCTTTAAAGAAATAATAAATTCGAAAGTCTTTCTGATTTAAAATTAAAATTTTTAAAATTTTTTTTATTCTTTTGATTAAATTTAAAAAATATTGACTTACATTTTAAATACACTGCTATCGATTTCAACTTGAGCTTTGTAATTCCAAACAACTGGTACAACTTTTTTGGCAAAAGTTTTAATGGAATAGTCGTTCTAAAAATTTGAATATGAAATGGATTTGAAAAAAAATTGAAATTTACATTATTCAGCATATTTTTTCTTATCATGTCTTCCCAAATCATTACCACTAAGTTAGGTCTTTTTGTTTTGATATAATTGACTAAGTTAGTTACATGACTAATGAATAAATAAATTTAAAAAATTCACAAAAATAAAATTTAGCTTTTACTAAATAAAAAAATCTTTTGTTGACTGTAAATGTGGCATTTTTTTACATGCAGGGTTTTGATTTATTAAAAATACTTCATCACAGCCAATATGAATATACTCGAGTTCTTCTGGATGTGATTCAAGAATTTGATCGATCATTTTAAAGAGCACTTTTCCATACGATTCGTTCAGACATGGTGTAATCACTTGATAATGTTCAGATGATTCTCTTAAATGAGAGAATTCTTTTATCTTAAGAACAAATTCCATGTGTCCATATGTTTGTATTAGAGGTATGAGACTCATCTGATTCTGTTTTAAAAGATCAAAAATCTGCTTTAGTTCCTGATTGGTATAATGGTTTTGATTTGTGATGCTTTCTAAATCATCTTTATAAGGAAAAAAATCTTCATATTCAATGATGACACCAGTCGCTCCAGATTTTTTCATAAATGGTATAAGCTCTTTTAAGTAGTTTAACTTTGGAGGAGAACCTTTCAAGTCCAAATGAACCAATTTGTGCATTGACTTCATAGTCCGTGCAAGTTCACTCCTACTTGGAACATCTTTTATTTCTTCGTTGTTATCTTCATTTTGTCTAAATTGGTCTTCTAATAGGTTTTTTTCTTTAACTTTTTTCCGATAACTATCACGTCTTCTATTATAATCTCGATCGGAATCTTCAATTGATTTTGTCTGACTTATTAACAGGAAAAAAAATACAAATAACAATATCAAGCCGATTGTCAGCCAAAAACGCATCTTTTGTCGCCTCCTAATTGTATACATTCCTTAAGCTGAAAAATTTTTTAATTTTTTTTTATTGTCTTAAATAGTAAGTAACCTTATAAGTAAAAAATAAATGTTAAATGTACATATTTAAAAAATGCTAATACTAAAATAAAATTAGAAAAACCAAAATTATGCATCTGAATATTTAATGATCACTTCGATTTACTTATAGAAGGAATTAAAAAAATATGAAGAATGCTTTGCAGCATAAAATTGAAACGTAAATGTTTAGTCTAATCGAGAAATAAATTATTAATATTTGAAAAAAAATTAATTGATGGAAACTAAAACTAGAATATGTAGAATTTATTAATAAAATTAATTTTATACTGAATCGTTCAAGTCTAGAAATTTATATTTTTCTAAATTTAAAAAAAAATGTAAATATAATCTATCTAAATTATAAAACTAATAATTGGATAAATTTCTGCTGAAAATTATTAAACTCAATTGATTAACAAGGTTCTCTAAATAATTTTGTTAGAAAATATTTTTTAAATCGCTAAATTTAAAATAGTAGTAGTAGTAGTAGTAGTTACTGCGGTATGGTGCTCTATACCAGCGCAAATTTTGCGCTTAGTCATTAAGGCTATTACAGTCCTTATGGTTTCCATTTGAATATGAACCTAAACAAAATTTACTCGGCTAATAATTTAATTTATTAAAAATCTTAATTATTTTATTAATATTTCCTATATTTTGTAATCTTCTTCATATTTTAATTCATAGAATATTTTATTGATAAATTAAATTAGATGGTTAAAATGAAGTTTAATATTTTAAAAATTACTTAATTTAGTGAATTTTTTTCTCAATAATTTTATTTAATATTTGAAACAGTATCTTTCAAAAAATTTTTGACAAAAAAAAAAGATTTATAATAAAAGCTAAGACAAAGTAGACTTTTCTTACTAGGAAGACATTTAAGGTAACTAGATACACCGAAATCCAGGTTCAAAAAAATACACTAAAGGTTTGTCAATAATCAAAATTAGAACACGAATAATTAGTGTCATGCTTACAAATAATGCTAATGAAAAAGAATTATATGTGAAACATTAACAAAATTTTATTCTCTTTTTGTTAAATAGTTTGTTCTTAATAAACAAAAATATTTCTGAAAATATCTTTGGTTACTATTGTAAAATTCAAAAAAATGACAATGGCCAATTTCATGTAGCCTAATTTGAGAAAATGGCTTAGAAGGATTAAAAAATGAACTAGTTTTATAATTTTTTATTTAAATAGTCTATAAATCAATGCTAATAAAATAATTTTAAAATAAAAAAAACTTGAACTTAAATTATCACTTAGAAACAAATCTTAAAATATTATATTTTGATTTAAAATCATTGATATGAGAATCAATAATTAAAAAAACAATTGGAATGTCAAATCAGATCCGTCCATTTAAATATATACACTTTATTTTTAAATGCATATCATTATAAACAAATAAGCATAGAACAATTTATAAATTTAGTAAAGCCAGTTTACAGGTACCCATTGAGGTTCAGCTTTGAGAGCATCAATAGCCTCAACGAGACTGTTAAAACAACGACCCATTTCTTCATTCATTATGGTCAGATCAAAATAAGCGTGATAATCTCTTTCAATCGTTTCACTGTCTTCTATAACTGAAAAGAATTCGCTTTCGTCAATATTCAATATAGATTGATTAACTGTAACATTTTTGAATTTGCTTGGGTTCAAACTTTTCAATTTCATTGAATATAAATCATCAACTGTAGGTGGACATTTAATGAATACAATATAGGGCATAAATTCTTGATTGCTTAGCAATTTCAAAGCTTTTGGCGAACAGTCTATTATACACATCTTTCCCGTTTGAATCACTTGTCTAATTGTACTTAACTTGGTACCATACAAATTGCCATTATATTCTCCCCATTCTAAATACTCTCCCTTTTTAATATCTGCCTCCATTGCTTGTCGATCTTCGAAAAAGTATCCTCGACCATTTTCTTCATTATCGCGCATAAGCCTTGAGGTATCTAACAAAAAAAAAAATATTTTTAATTTTATATTTAGAAAAAAATCGATTATTTTAATTAGCTTAAAAATTTAAATAAACATATTTCTGAATTTACTTACGAGGTATTGTTATACCAAACTTGTCTGGATCTAAATTCATTAGTTTAATTTTAAGAGTACGTCTGCCAATTCCTTCTGCTCCGATTAGAACAAGACTCTTTCGCTGAAAAGGAGGCATACTAGCCACTTCTTCATAAAGTTTTAGATCAGCTTTATCTAATATTGCGTGATCCTTAGCACTGAACAAAATTTTCTTTTTTTTCTTACGATCTATCAGACCACATACCCATGACGATTGTGAAAAATTGTGCTCATGCGGCACAAATGCTTTTCTCCTCTCTTCCAAATAAAGCGATGGTATAAGACCTTTCTGATTAGTCTTTAAATTTTTTGCCTGCCACCAATGTATATCTTCTTGGCTAATTATTTGTAAAATATCGCCTTCAAAAAAAGTTAAACCGGCTGCTTTAGCTGGAATAAGTTTATCTTTATTCGGATCATAGTTGAACAAGGCTTTCATGTAGACCTGAGATGCCAATGGAATTTCATAATAAGATGGCACTACTTTGAGAGTTATACTTCCTTTAGCTTCTTTTAATTTTTCCTGTAATTCTTCAGGTGTGGATACCGAGTGGCCATTAACCTCTTTAATTATATCACCTTCATGTAATAAGCCTTGTTTGTCGATCATGCCACCGTGCATAATCCGAGCTATTTCTAAATCTCCATTCTCATTTATTCGAACAGTAATGCCCAATGGTTCATCATTAACTTTACGAATGCCTATCATGCGAATGGCATCAATGGGAGGGCTAGCATAGTACGGAAGCTGAGAAAGCTCATCCGGACCTTCATTTTCTAATTCTTGATCTTGCTTTTTCAAAATACTCTCTAATATATTTTCATCATTATCATAGTCTTGCTCAGCTATTGTATCATGAGCCTCAATCAATGATTTAACATTTAATGATAGGAGAATTTTAAAAAGCTCAGCTGCATCTCGATTTTGAGTCGATATCGGCTCAAGATCATTTAAAACAGATTTAATCAAAGAAATGTTATCTTTATTGTCTGGTTGTAAACTCACATCTTGAGTATTTACAATGGTATCAAAGCACTTAAAAAAATCTATAAATTTATTTTAGTTTGATTTATTATACTTTTCCTACATCTATGAGCTCTTTCAAAGCAGGACTATTAAGAAAAACTTGAAGAAATTTAAAATCTTGTTTGTTTGGTTCGACTGAGTCAGCTAAATTGCTTAAATTATTGCAAATGTATCTATGAGCCGTTGCGGTAAAATGTTGATTGTCACCAAATTGCTGTGGCTCCCTGCTAGTATAGTCTGGTTGTACATAATTGTTTTGAATTGGCATCACTTTAATTAGATTTAATATACATATATTCTAAACTAGAGAACAAAAAATTAGTTCGGCAGCTATATGTCAATATGCTACCTTTCAATTCTAAAAAATTTAATTAAAATTATTTTTTTAATTTTGGGTTGAGTTCAATAGTTCAGTCACTATTATTCGTCATATAGGATTTATAATAAATAGTTTGTAAAAATTATTTTTATTTTTATATACCTTTTTCGTTTATTGTGTTGTATTTGCTTAGCCAAGGTAAACATTATTATTATAATTTATTTATTTGATACAAAATATGAACTAAGACAATTTTTAATTTTAAAAAATAAATCTCAGTAGGCCATATCAACATTAGTAGAAAAAAAGTTAAAACCAAATTAGTTAAATACTTAAAAAATAGATTCTAGTGTACTTGTAGGAAATTGATTTATGTGGATTGTTCAACAAGAGTCTTTAGTTAAATTATCTCTGTTAATTTTTTTAGTTACTTAGGGAAAATTGAAAAATTATATCTCTTAGGAATTTTAGAGAGAGAGAGAGAGAGAAATTACTTAAGCACATAATTTAGCTAAACAAAACCGCTAGCTAGATTGATTGAGAAACTGCTAGTGCGATAGATTTTTCCGACTCTAAAGCCAGGTAACCTTGATTAATATTTTATTTTATCATAATTTTAAAATTGATACTGCGCTAGCTAAAGTTACAATGATTTGCGTCATAGGAAAAACTGGATTTTTAAGAAAGTTAGTTTCTAATATAAAAATAGAAAACTAAGAAAACAATTTTGTTTATAATCGTAATTGATTTTTATTAAAAGTGACAAGACCAAAGAGATCTAAATATCTCGAAATACCATGATCTTTAGTTAATTTATTGCCATAAATCAACATATGCCAAATACTTCTAACTCCACTGACTTGATTAATTATTAGCGGTTTAAACAATCAATGCAACATTTAAAATGGATTGCATAATTTAAAAGAAAAATTTATCTTATTAAAAACAAACTTGCATAAGAAAATTTTATTTTCCAACAGTGCTAATAAACAAACATATTTAACTTCTTAAAACTGATAAATTATTAATATCATTTTAATTTTAGTTCTATATATTGGACTTGATGATTATTTCATTTTGAAAATATTGATTTAAATAAAAGCCAATGTGGAATAAATTTCACTACAAGGTAACAAAGCTTTCTCAGTGACATGAAAGGCTAAAATAAAAATTTTTAAAAAATATAAAGAATAATATGCTTTTTTTTTGTTAAACACACAAAAAGCTTAATTAATTTTTACGGTAAAATTAACATCTTGAAACTGAATGGTTTAAATTATTATATTAGCTTGACAAATGTGAAAATTAATTTCAATTTCGCTTAAGTATTTAGACGAGTCATGCTCGATTTAAACTAGGTCTACCATGTATACTTTCTAAACTGTCCTCAATAAAAAGTTTTTTAAAATATTCACTTTTTCTAATTATGTTTCGGATCAAGTTGGGTTGAGTGAAAATTTTTAGGTTCTCAATTATTTAGGTATTCATAAGAAATGAATTTATATAAATTAAAGCTTTATTTTTGGGGTTAAAAGCTTAATAAAATAACAATTACTCACTCAATTTTACCAATTAAAAATTTTTATTTTTCAAAGTATTTGCTTTTTCATTCGTAATCCTTTTATTTTTCTTTAAGCTTAATTAAAATTGGAAATTTTACGCTCGAGTCTGCTTTAAATTGAAAAACTATTTAAATATATATCACATGATCATAAACAAATGCATTTAAGATTTAATCATTTATTTGAAAAATACAAATCGTATTATCAATTTATTTAATCGGAAAAATTCAAAAAATTTTGTCTCATCCAAAACGAAAATCAAATTTAGAAGATGAATAATGTCAAAAATGTTTTCATAGAATTATTATAAAATTGAAATTGTTGAAATTATAATTTTGTAAGATAAAAATTAAAACTGAAACTTTGATTGAGAATTTTATGAGAAATATTTAAAAAATTGTGAAATATTTTATTATAAACCTTAAATATTCTAATTTTTCGAATCAAAATGTACTCCTATTAAGAAATAAAAAATAATTTGGGTAATTAGAAATTTTCAAGCACTTAAAATTTTCTATTCAAATATAATTTTTTATGAAAAATGCTAAATAATAAAAAAATAATTTGATAAATTGCCATTTAGAAATGAAGAAAATGTATACTAAACTTTAAATAATTTAAATAATTTTGATAAAAAAATTGAAGAATTAAAAAAATAAAACTTAATTCACTAATTGATCTTAAATTTTCCTCAGATTGTTTTGATTTTTAATATGTAATTTTTTGAACTGTTTTAAAATTACAAAAAAAAATATATAAAATTGATTATTTCCATTTGAAATTCTATGCTTACTGAAATAATTATTGAAGTATCAAAAGATTTAGGTATTAAAAGCATTTAGTCAATAAAATGTAATTGAATGTTATATAGTAAAATGACGAACAATAATAGAAACAAATCAAAATTTCCTTTTTAAATAATCAAAGGAAATATTCAACACTAATCAAAAGGGAAAAACTTCCTTAATCTTTTGTTTGAAAAAGAAAATTTGCTTGGTTACCAAAATTATTTTAAATAGGAATCGTGTGTATTGTTTCCTTAATTTAGCCTATTATTTAATTACAGAATCGTTGCTTTTAATTTAGATATTCGCTCCGTTTTTTAAACAGTTGTTAGATTCTTATTTTTTAGCTTAGTTAATAATAAATAATTGTCACGAAAAGGATTTAATTAATTAATTGTTCTAACTTAAAAGCTTGAATCTTTCAAAATTTTTAAAATTATGACTGTGGATTTTTGTAGCTGTCAATAACTTAAATGAAAGAAAAATTTCAAATTAATTGAATATCCCAGGGAATTTATGTAAATTAAAATTTTAACAACAAAAGACCATTTTTTTATTAAAATTTAATAACTAAATTAAAAATTTGTTTGCATGCGAATATTGATCTAAATTATTGAAAATTTTTTTACTCAGAATGTTTGAAAAAGCTTTTATTAACTCTTTATTTTTGTCAAATAAATAGAGAAAATTTGCTAAAAGGTTTTATTTTCGATTTTAAAAGTAACAGTTATTTCCTTACATATAAACAAAAAATATCAAAATGTTCTCTCTATATGTTCCATCTGTAGACTCCATCGTCGAAGTACTAGTTTTGAATTGAAATTTAATGAAAAAAAATTATCATGATTTAATTTGTAATAATTTATCAAACACTTATTTAAATTTAAAATAAAATGAGTCAGTCGAAATTTTCCTTAATAGAGAAGTGCTATAGCAATTTATTATTTTGATTAGTCTGTTAGTTTAGACTGAGATAAGTAAATTGAAACTGGTTTTAAAAAAATAATTTATTGTTATTTTAATTGATTTTAAGAGATTTCAGCAACAACAACAACAACAGCATTGATAATTTTAGATAATTACTGTTATTTCATTTAAGTAGCTTTTAAGATGTAAATTAAAATTTGAAAATAAAAAACGTTTTGTTCAAAACCTAGAATTTTATCGATTTTTAACCTCAACAATTTAAATTTTTAATTTTTACATAATTCATTTAAAAAAAAATCTGAAATTCTAATTCAAACATGTAGCAGGTCAAAATAGTATTTTTTAAAATGAAAGAACAAGTATGCCTGAAAATGTCAGGGTTCATTCATTGATCAAACTTAAATATAAAAATCATAATTGTTTTATTATAATATTACAAGAATTTGAAATCGAAACTATCAAATAATTTCATTCTAAATAAAAAGAAATTATTCAAACTTGATTTATTTTCTAGTTCTTTTTGGAAGGCCTAAGCCAATAGAAGTTGGTTTTTAAGAAAAATCTTTTACAGATCATTAGAGTTTAATACCAAATATTAGCTTAGTTCAATTTCCATATGGGCGCTCACTTATTTTAACTCATTAATCCGATTCTGATATCTTTTGCCATATAAGTAAATTATCAAAATTTATTATAATTTTAGGTTCTTATTTTATTTTTTATAATTTAGTTTAAAGTTAGATTGGAAAATATTTCAAACTAGTTATTTTTTGGGGTTAATTACTTGTGAGTAGAACAATTTCCAAGATGAAAAATGACCCGTAATATTTTGCCAAAGAGTCAAAATATCAAGCTAAATGAAAATATGTCAGTTTCGCTTGGTGGCGAAAATTCCAACTTTTTTTTCATCGCCAAATCGGAGGACGAATCAACTGCACTATTTAAAAATAATCAAGTCCTAAATTTGTCAGTCGATCGACCATTTTCTACTCATCGGCTCAATCAATGGCACACAAATGAGGAGATCTTTAACATATTGAGCAAATGCAGGTACTTATTTGGCAATGATGAGCTAACACGTAAAGAACTGAGTTATTGGTTTACAGATGAAGTAGTCCAAAAGCCGAGAAATGGTTCGGTACTTATGTTCGATCGGCGCAAAGTCAAAAATTTCAAAAAAGATGGATTTAATTGGAAAAGAAGAAAAACTGGTGGAGCCAACTCGGTGAGAGAGGACCGAATGTATTTAAAAATAAATGGAGTAGATTGCATTTATGGTTGTTATTCACATTCTTCTATAATTCCTACTTTTCACAGACGATGCTATTGGCTTATAGATAAGCCAGACTTTGTTCTAGTTCACTATTTACAAACGCCAAATAACGAAACTGGTGAATGTTACATCAATTTAAACTTGGGTCATTTGGTCAATAATTCGGAAGAAAATGGTCTCAATACCGAAGAGCTGAAAACCGAAATAAAGTCAATGTTATGGCCTTATTATTTAAGTCAAATTTTTTTAAAAGAAAATTTAAAACATTTCAAACAAAATTATCACAGTCTTACTTTCAAGCCATTTTATCAGAATCCCGAGTCTTTTTTGAAAGATTTTTTGGATCAAATTTTTTTTAATGACAAAGTTAATTTGACGTCGTTTAGAGTTAACTTAATATGTCAAGATTTAAATGATCTTTTGGACCAAACTAAAGACGAACATATTCAAAATCAAGAGAATCAAAATCAAGCTAAAAATTATGATGCCATCAAATTGAGTATCCAACTTTCAACTTATCATTGTAGTTCAGATGTAAATTTTGTTAAGACTTTTTTTTTTTAAACTTTTTGTCGAATTTAGGCCGAAGAAAAGATTTTTTTCATAGCTAATTGGTCTGAAATTGCCATTGAACCAAATTCTAGATTTAAATTATTCATCTGTTCGAAAGAAATTATTCTAGAAAAGCTTAATTCAAATGTATTTGAATGTGTACTACCAAATTTTGATTTTGTTTTTGAAAATAAAAACCTAATGAGCTTTCACACAGAAATTGTAATCTTGTACAATGAGTCTCCAATTTGTGAACCTATACCATTTGAAATTAGAAAGCCAGAGAATTCTACTAGTAATTTTAATATTTTTTTTTAATAGAAAAAAGCTTAAATTTTATCTAGATTTTGAAATTTTACTTTTAATTTAATTTTTGATTAGTCTAAATTTTAAATCCAAAAAAGCTATGCAATTTTTATTTGAATATTAAAAATATTAGCCTATTTATAGTTAAATATTTTCAATTCAAAGAGATGTATTTTAGTTTTTAAAATTTTTTTGTCCTTTTTTACATTTTTTATTGAATTATTGAAAAAAGTGTTTGACAGTTTTTTTTATTCCAATTGAATCTAATTAGATTTCGAAAAATTTGTATTAGTATTTGTTTTGCATTTTTTTAAAGTGCTGACTTCAAAAAGTTCATTTATCTGATAGGAATATCAAGACTTAACAAATTCTTTATTTAGATAATTTTATTTCATTGTTTCTCTAAAAAAATAATATTTTTATTTTATCTAATTCGAAAAATGATATAATTACCAACTAAAAGTTTAAATAAGCAAAAATTTTGTTTTCTTTAGTTTAAAAATAATTGATATTTTTTAGGATTCAAAGGTATTTAAAAAAATTTTTTTAAATTAATTTATTTAAACTTTATTTTATCTTCAAACCATTCGGAAATGTTTGTATTAAAAGAATTATTAAAAAAGTCTAATTAATTTTAATATTCTTAGCTTTATTTCTTATTTTATTATCCTAAAACTAAGATCTAACAATCAAATAAAAATTTTAAGTTTACAAGACACAATTTCAAATTATGGAAAAGCTTCTTTTGATATCTAAGCAACTAAAACTGAATCTGGGTGAATTGTATTTCCACGAAAACTGCAAACATTTAAGCTTTGAAGAGAAAGTATTTTTCATTATCGAAAAATCATGTGCTGAAGCACAGCTTCCATTTGATTTTTATTACGATATCAGTCTTCTTAGTGAACATAAAACCATTCTTCATCTTTGTGCTCAAATCGGCTCCTACTCAATTTGTGAAAAATTAAAAAATATTTATCAATCAGATAGAAAATATTCGGTTTTAATTAGTGAATTAAATTTGGCATCAACTGATTTGAACGGTTATACACCCACATATTTAGCTCTTTTAAATAAGCATTTTGATTTGGTTATTTTTTTGTATACGTGGCATTTTGAGCAAAATCTGAGTAAAAAAAATTTCATTTCATGGACCGCAGATCATGATAAGATAGTTGAATTATGTAAATTAAACGGAAATAATACTCTAATGGAAAAAATTGAAAAACTTCAAGCCGAATTTAGATGTCAAATGGTCAATTCAAATCTTGAACAAGAGTCAATAGAAAAAATAAAGCAACAAATTATTCCATTTTCAATAACTAATCAAGATTTAAACTCATTGCCAAGCCCAAACATTAATGCTGTAATGGACGAGAATTTTAGTTTTATTGAAAATTTAGGAGACTTGTCCAGTTTATTATCTGAAGATACTAATTTTAATGATTTAAATAATGATAAGCCATCAATAAATGTTGATTTGAATAATTTTATTAATTTTGAGAATGATTTCATGGAACCTATTTCAGCTTCAATACTACCATGTCGTCCAAGCGATGATCAAGATGAAAAAATTAAAGCACTAGCAGATAACATAATCGCAGCAATGCCTCATAAAATTAAGTCTCATAGATACTCTAGTTCAAATTTGATGCAGCCCAAAACTCAATTTTTCGAAAATGAGAATACAAAAGAGTTTTTAATTCACAGAAATTCAACTAGTTTTGATGAGGGATATGAGGGTAGTTGTTCGGATCCGAAATTTTGTCTAAATAGCTGCCATTCATCTTCGACTAGATCCTCACTTAGTCCAACAACATCTGTTTCTTATCAATATGATTTAACAAAGCATTTAAACAATGAACAAAGTTTAGATGATAGTCCTGGAGATGAGTCAATTGGCTCTGGCTCTTTTCATATTGATTGTACACCAAGCACTGCTGAATTTTGCCAGTATTTTCATGCATCATCTTCATCAGTTTATTATAAAAATGCTATTGAAAAAGGATTTTCTCAGCTCACTTTGACAGATGACGAACAACGTGAGCTATACGAAGCGGCATTAGTCATCCAAAACGCATACAGAAGATATGTAATGAGGAAAAAGAAAAAAATTAGATTGGATTTGAAAAATTCAATCCAAGTGGAAGACATTCAGGGAAAAATTACAGAAAATTATGATGAAATCTCTCAAGTTTATCCTTCTTCATCATCTATGTCTTCTCTTCTTTCAGATTTATCAACTGCAAGGTCGAATTTGAGCTCACAAAATCATGATGAATTTTATGAAAATGTACCAAGAGAAGGTGAGGAAAATCGTCAGTATGAAGCAGCATGTATTATTCAGAAATATTATCGACGTTATAAACAAGTAAGGAAATTTCAGTACTTCCAATTTTAGATAATTATTTAAAAGCACCAATACATTGTTGAAAAAGATCTTAAATTTAAAAAAGTGTTAAGACACATTAGATATTTTTCAATGCTTATAAAGTAGTTTCGAACTTTATTTTGAAACAAATTTAAAAGATAATTTTTTTTTATCAAAATTTTTAGAGATAGATAAATAAATCTGATTTAATAAATTTTAAGTTTAAGTTTTAATTTATTAAAAAATATCAGAGTAGACATTTTTCAGAGAATTATACTATTTATTTTAATTGAAAAAGTAATTATTTCCGATATTTTCTGTTCCTGTTTTACTATTTACTTTCCAACATAATTTTTCAATAAGCTAAATCCAATAAAAAATGTCACATAAATAATTTTCATTAATCATAATCGTTAAAAAAAAATATCTTTTTGTATTAGTTTTAATTATTGGAGCTGTTGTATAGACGTTGTCTCAAATTTTAACAATAAATTAGATATTTTCTTTTAAACTAGTAAATTTTTCGAATCATCACGTCTTTTTTTTATAATAACATTATCAATTTAATTCTTTTTAGTATGAAAATTTACATAAATACACTGAAGCAGCAGTAAAGATACAAACAAGATACCGTGCTTACAAATCAACATCTATTAATTCACCAAAATTCAGAACTAACAATAAAATTATGAATGGTTATCAGCCATATAACCACAATTTGATTGATGAATCTTCCATAGGTGAATTTTCAAGTTTTTCTCCTAACGAAGAGAACCAACCAATGCTACAAAATGATAACAGTAAACAGCTTCTGAATCAAAAACAAGTTGCTAGAAAGCTTATCAATGTGAGACAAAGTTCCAGATTTTCACCAGCTTCAACAAATCATTCAAACAAAATATCAGCTTGTTTAAATAGAAAATCAAGCGCTTCAAATTTGATAAATCAACCTTGTATTAATAATCAAAATGAAAAAAATTTTAAATTTTTTGAAAAGTAAAAAAAAATAAATTTTCACTTTTAAGAAAAATGATTTTTTTTCTTAGTGATTCAGTGGAAATTGACGAAAAACAATTTACAATTGATAACTCAGAATTAAATTCAATTCCATTTCAGGATACATATTCTGTTGAAAATTTTGATTTTACTCAATTTTACCCAAATCAAAATATGGATCAAAAAAAGCTCCCTCAAAGGTAATTGTCAAAATTTTCTTTTTTTTTTAGTTTTTAAAATATTTAAAATAATAAACTGTTAAGTAACTTTTGGAATTATTTGATCCAAGTAAGTTATTAGTATAATATTTAATGTTGTGAAAAATTTTAAATATTTCGTAAAAATAAATTCTGTACAATCAGTTAATTATATTGAAAAAAAATTCAAATAATTTTTACTTTATTTTTAAGTCCAATTATCCGTTGAAATACAAAGCTGCTAAAAACAATTGGCGAACGAATCTTGGAAGCAAATCTAAATTTGATAAATAATTAATCAAACAGTCACAAAGTTATGCTTCCATTAGTGTGAATATACCTTCTATTAGTGTTGAACTTCAAAATCCTTCTTTCGAAAAAGACAAAAATTTAGCTTAATAATGAATTTAATGAGCTGAAGGTTGTTTTTATTTTTAAATTTTTATCCGGTTTAGTTCAAAAGTATTTTTTATATTGAATCAAGCTGCAAAATGTGGTATTTAAAACCTAATAAAAAACTATGTAATGATTTTTCAACATTTATTCAGGTTAATTTTTTTTTTACTTCAATTACTTTAATAACAAACCTATAATTGTTTCAAAACTAATATTTTTAATCATTTTTAAATAAAAATTAAAAAAAAATTTTTTTATAAATATTATTAAAATCTAGATAATTTCGTCTTAATTAGTGATCTAAATAAAAACAATTGCTCATAAATATTACAAACTTCGATAAAAATAATTGAAGCTGAATAAATTTAGAGGCAATTTTGTTTGAAATGGTTCATTTGTTCGCCTCTGTTTTATCTTTTTTTTTAATCAAGAATAGATAAATTAATAATGACGTCCTGGACACATGACCGAGTTATAGCAATTAAGCATTAAGTTTGTGTCAGTTGGTATCGTTTTTTTTTTGTTTTTTCTAAAATTACTAACAATGCTTGATGTTAATACTATTATTTTCTACTTAATATTGATTTCGCAATCTCCAATTTTTAAAACAGAACCGATTTTTTCTGAAAACACTATAAAAAAAGCAGAAAATGTTGTCTTGTATGAAAACATTCCTTTAAATACTGGTAATTTTAAAAAGAATTAGATATTATAAACAATTTTAATTTTAAAAAAATTCTAAAAATTTTATAGAAATTTTGATTGTTACTGCATCTACAAATAAGGAAGCATATCCAATTAATTACTCTCTAATAGATTCAAATGGCTTTTTCAAAATAAATGCTAGTACGGGAAGTGTAAGCCTATTCTCTCCGTTTTATAGACAAGTAACCATTTTAAAATAAAATTAATTAAAAAAGTTTGTCTAAAATTTTCAAAGACAAAGTATCAATTTACCATTGTAGCAACTGATTCCGGACTAATAAAACAATCAGTATTTTTTTTTTAAATCCTTTACTTTCAATAATATTTTATATTTTCCAGGCTTATTTGATAGCTAATATTGTTGTAGTAAGTGCGAATACTCAATCTCCATTTTTCAATGATGATTGTGGTTATTTCATTTCAATAAATGAAGTAAAAGTCTTAGAAAATCAAGATACTTTTTTAATTCTAAAATTTAGATAGTTCCTCCTGAAACTGTTATTTATGATAGTATTTATTTAAATGATTCGAATTCGGAGCAGAATGGTGTACCAAGAATTTTTTGTGACAATACTGACTTGGATAATTCAGATGTATTTTTGAAAATCTAACTAAATTTATTTGAAAATCTTTTTTAAGGCTGCTGAATCATGCAATTACTTTAAAATTGATTTTCGAATAAAGCATTCTGGCTTTTATCAATGTATTGTTACTTTGACCAAAAAATTAGACTATTTTATCAAAAAAAATTTTGTCGTATCTATTACAGCTGAAGTAAATAAAAAATTTAAATTTAAAAAGAAATGATTAATTTAAAAAAAAAAGATTTTAATGAAAAAAGTCACTACTTATTTGATTGTAGAAATTAATCAAGAGCTTGAGCCAAAATTTTCACTGTCAAATTATCTATATATAGTATCATATGACAATTTGGTAAATTTAAAAATCTAATTATTTCAATTTTTGATTTTTTTAAATAAAGTCCAATAACACATTTGAAACTAAAGTTATTAATGTTAACTTAGAAAAAACTCAAAACATTAGCTTTAAACTATCGGACCCAAATGATTATTTTGAACTAGCTAGATTTTGGTGTTCAAATAAAATATGTTATCAAAATATTGAGCTTAAAAATTTAGTTAATTTAAGAACAAGCTATAAAATGAATATCACTTTTTACCAGATAATCGACAATCATATCATTCTAACATCAGCTGAAATAACAGTAGTTTTCGATTATCCTCAAACAGCTCGCAAAGCACCTGTATTTGAATTCCAAGAGTATACATTTTATATTTATGAAAATATCGCTCCAAATACTGTAATTCGTAATGCTTCAGTGACAGTGTTTGAAGATGAACCTTTATCAACATTTTACTCAGGTTTTTATCTTGAAGTTTTGGATGAAAACAACATATTTGATCTTGAACCACATAATGGAATGGGAGCCTTAATTAGTTGTCTTAAACTTAAACAAAATAAAAATTTAGATCATGAGACTGGATTAACGATTTTTTACCTTAGAGTAATATTTTAGGAAAAAATTTAAAACATTTACTTTTTGTTTTTTTAGATAAAAGCAATTTCACGCTCAAATATATCTTTATTTAGTTTTGCAAATGTTAGAATATTTATTAAGGACTATAATGAGTTTAGTCCATATTTTGAAAACTTAATAGTCACTAAAATTCTAAATGATCCAGAAAATTTGAACCCTGGTGATTATATCACTACATTGAAAGCAAATGATCAAGATTCCAATGATAAACAGAATGGTTTGGTGTACAATTTAATCGGAGCTCATCAGCATAAATTTACAATTGATTCACATGGTCAATTAAGACTTTTTAAAAAGTTTGATTTTAAAAAAGATCCCCACCGACTTTATAATATTACAGTCATTGCTTACGATCAAGGAGGCCTCAGCAACTTAACTCATCTAGTTTTATACTTAAATATATCCAACTTTGGAACTGTGGATAAATCAAATTTTTTTTGTTCAAATTTTTACTCAAGAGCAGAATTAAGTTTAATTGACTTTAAGACTCTTCAACCAGAACTTTATATTTCAATCAATTCAGCTTTTAAGCTCAAATACACTATTTATGAGTCAGTTCCCAGATTGAACGAATTGAATATCAATTCTACGAGTGGAAGAATTTTTCTAAAGTCGCCAATTAATTCAACTATTTTAAATAGATACTCCAGGTAATTTAAAATTTTTAAATCAATTTTCAAATAAAGTTTCTAAATATAAAAGAGTTGTTTTACATATTCAAGCATATCAAGTTCAAGATCTAGATGATTTAGATGACACTGTTTTCTTTTCGTCGATTAAGTGCATGGCTATTATTTATCTCAAGTCTTTTGATTATACATACATAAATGATCAAAGGCCAATTTTTTTACGAAATTATAAAATTCAAATTGAGAAGGAACAAGCAAAAAAATCAGTGCCATTAATAAAAATTGAAGCAATATCTATGAATCCTAATAATAACTCACCTATTGAATACACATTAATAAATGAAAATCAAAGAATTTTTAGCATCGATACTTTTCAAGGCTTTGTTTTTCTTTTAGATAATGCTAATCTAGAAAATAAAATATATAAATTAACAGTATAACTTATAAAATTAATTTTATTTTTTATTTATTTATTTTGTCATGTAGGTAGAGGCCAGGGATCAATCAAATGGACTAAATTCAACGACTGAAGTAATAATATCAATTGTTAAAGAATTCAAAAGCTTATTGAAATGCAGTCAAGATAATGTAATTGCCAGAATAGATCCTGATAGTCAGTGATAGGAAAAATTTTTCAAATTTTAAAATAATTTTTATGAATAATTTTTTAGCTTTTTCCAGCCAAAATTTTATCACCCAAATCAACTGTTCAACTGAAAATCTATCAAAAAATTCTAAAATTACATTTGATATATCTTCGGCTCATAAAATATATAATTGTGAAGGTTTTGAAATAAACTATGAACCAAGCATTGGAATTGATTCATCAACTGGAAGAATTTTGTCTTTTAAAAATTTGAATAGACAAGACTTTTGTGATGCTTCATTTACAATCTTTGTGCAACAAGATGATAATTCTGTTTCAAGTAAAAATTTCAAATTTGTAAAAAAAGATAAATAGTTTTTCTTTTAAGTACCATTTAAGCTCATTTTAATTAAAGATATGACTTCAAAACCCCCGATATTTATTCAAAATTATATAAATATAACATATTTGTCTGAATATGTCCACCCTGGTTCTTATATTACCACAGTCACTGCTTATGATCCAAAAACTTTTCAATTAATTGAGAAATATTCGATTGTTTCAGAAAGGTCATATCCAAAATCACTAAATAGATATTTTAGAATTGATAGTTTGACTGGTGTTATAAGTCTAAATAGACTTCCATTTGTCAATAAAGTTGAAATGACTATTTCAGCTACATCGAATAATGGATTTATCTCGTATGCCACTGTAATCATTGATTTGTCTTTTTTTTTTGCCAATTTTTTTTCAAACTTATATTTAGATTCTAAATTTGTAAGTAAATACTGAAATAATTTTAAAAAAATTAAAATTAAACAGAAATTCATTTATTACAATAGCTATTTGACAACATAACATTGTTTGAAGACAAATTTTATTATAGTTCCATTTATAAAGCCAAAACAAGGTGTTTTTCTCGATATGATTTGAGCAAACATGTTTCATGTGGCAAAGTAGAATATTCACTTGATTATATAGAAGATGATCAATCAAAAAATTTATTCTTAATAAACAATAAAACAGTAATTTTTAAATAAAATATAATCAATATCTTAGCAAATTAATCTATTTTAGGGACATACTTATTTATCAAGTCCTAAAATAGATGTTTCAAACAGGAGCGAATATGTTCTAATAATCAACGCTAAAAGTGAATTGAATATAACTAAAGATAGATTCATACGAGAAGATCAGCGTCAATTGAAAATTTTTATTAAATCGTCATTATCAGATGTTCCTACTTTGGATAAAGAGAAATATACAATTAAATTGCATCAAAACATATCAAACAACTCTATTATTTTGAATATTAAATATAAATGGAAATCAAATCAGCCTCTGGAAATTTCTATAGGCCAAAAATCAAATCAACTAATAGACAAATATTTTTATGTAAAAAATTTGCAATTATTTGGCCAAATTCAACTTCTGGTAAAAAATCCTCCAATATTATTTGATACTTCTAAAATTAATTTTGAAATATGGATATCTGATTCACAAAAAATATTAACACGTGTTCTAATTCATGCTAGCATTCATTCCGATTTGATTCAATCGAAATATCCTATTTTTGAATTTCCCAACAGAGCCGGCTATGTTCTGGATTTAGACCCTTCACTTATCGGAATTTTGAACAATACTTCAATATTGGATTTTGATGTAAAAGACGATCACAATCAAATGATAAACATTTCTATTCTCAACAAAAATAATATACCTTTTTATTTGGACAATAGATCATTGCGAATTATTTACCCATTTCCGGATTATATTGATTTTAGAAAAAAAAATTATTTGGTAATTTTTTTGTTTTTAAATTTATTTTTTATTCAATTAAAATTATTTATTTAAGCTGTTTATAAAAGCTTGCAATCAGAATTTTGAGCAAAATTTTATAACAATTGATATAAGAGTTAAATCGCTGGTGGATAATTTACCTCGTTTTGAGCGCGATCAAACGAGTGGACCTATTAGTTTAAGCATTTATGAAAATGTCTCATTATACCAGTCTATTCTAGATTTGAATAATTTGGTATATATACCAAATGAGAAATTTTATTTTTATGTCTTTGATAAAGGTAAAAAATTTTTTGATAATTTTTTTTTAATTTGAATTTTTTTTAAAGAGACAAACAACATTTCGGAAGCTTTCAATGTGAATTCAACTGGAAATTTTTGGTTACAACCAATTCAAAAATTAAATTCCAAACTAACTGATATTTACAAGCTTTTTATTTTTGTTACAGACACATCAATTAGCTCTTTAAGTTTTAATGATCCATCCATTTCCAATAGAGCTCTTCTTTTTGTTAATGTTAAAATACTTAAAGTTAACCAAACAATTGCCAAGTTTTCTCAACATTATTCCAAATATATTGGTATGAAATGTCATTCATAAATATCATTAAATATTTAAATTCTAAAAAAAAATTTTAAATTAGCTCTGGATCCTGTTGTTTACTTAAATAAAAAAATTGGTCAAGTCATAGCTGAGTCGAGCATAGCCGAGCCTATATATGATCTTGTGGGATGCAATTTAGTGTCCGATTCTCTTATTTTTGTTGACACTCAATTTTGCGAGCTTTTTATTTTGAATAGAAAAACAGGTTATTTTTAAATTAAATATCTGTGAGAATGAAAAAAACATGGAAAAAAATTTCAATTTATTAATTGGAAACTTTTTGATGATTTTTTAACAAATTTAATTCAATATATAAATGGCAAAAATATAAATAGCTAAAAAAAATTTTTTTTATTAAAATTTGAAAAAAAAGGAAAAAAATGTTACTGCATTTTTTTAATAAAAAATTATTATGTTTTTTTCAGCCTCATTCTCAAACCATTTGTTATTTTTAAAGTTGTTTTAAAGCCGTAAAAATGTTTCTATATTTGTAAGAAATATTTTTTTTAAATGAATTGTATTCGCAACCATGAGTTTTTTGAACATAAAATGATACATCAATAATCTAAAAAAAAATTTAATGTTATTTCTAAATTTTAATTTGGGAACTTAATATAAATAAAAGCTTTTAAACAACTTTAAAGATAGAATTTTTTTTTTAAATTGAATTTAAATATTAATAGGCATCATTTCAACTAATTCGTCCAATTATCAAACTTTTGTTAGAAATTACTTTGTGCTCAGTATAATGGCTACATTTTTAAATATTAGAACATCAACTAAAGTTTATGTTTTTATAGTGGAATCGAATTATAAAAGTCGATTTGTTTTTTCAGAAATTTTCATGAGTCCAAGTTTCAGTCTTGGTTTTTTTAAAGATGATATAAATAGAATTTTAGCTAGAGAGTCAAATGATACCTTAAGATTTGAGTACTTGAGCTATTTCATTTCATTTCAGACATCGTCAGATTTTTGGTAAAAAAAACTTAATTATTAAAATGAAATATAAAATTTAGAATTTTTTAGGCTTAATGCTTGCTTTTTTCTCATAAAAAAAGATGAGAAAAAAATTTTAGATTTTGAAGAATCACAAAGTGTTCTATTTAGCTCTGATTCTTTGAAAAAATATTTGAAAACGTATTCAATTTCAAATTTTGAAGTAGTATTAATCAAAATTAAAATAGAACAAAAATAATGTCGATTTTTTATTAAGAAATGTACTGAAGAACAAGATTTAATACTAGACGACAAATTTTACCAAGAAAATGGTTTGTGGAGTTTAAATTCATTCTCAATCGGAATGTTTGTTCTTTCAAGCTTAATACTATTAATAAGTATTTTGTCCATCTGCTTACTTGAGATTTGCTGGGCCTCATTCTTAAGACAAAGTATGCTAGCTTTAACCAGTGACTCAGATTCATTTGACGCTAATTCAAACAGTAAGATTAGTAAAAATAATTTATTTTAAAAATTTTAATTTTTCGTTTTAGATTTTTTGATTGATGAGTAATATCAAATTTAATAAAAAAAATATTCAATTTTTTAAATGTGATGTTTTTTTAAATTTTAATTTTTATCAATAAAAAATACTAAACATGATACTAATAATTATAATCATTTAATGAATATAAAATCTGTTTAAAAAAATTTAAAAAATAATCTGGAGTAAAATAAAAGTGGAAACTGCTTAATATTAGTTTGACACAATCTTTGTAAACTAATTTAAAAAATTTGAAAAAAATAAATCATACCAGTCAAAAAATGTTGAATTTACAATTTTAAAAAACTAAATTAAAAATGAAATAATAATTTTTTTTTCAAAATAACTCTAAAAATAATATTTTTATGAAATTTAAAAGAATAAGTTACAATAATGGGAACTTTAGACCAAAATGGTCATCTTCAACTAAGCATCGATTCGAATCGAACAGAAAATCAGACTCTACTTGATGGATTGATTATAGAAACAAAATTAAACGAAACAGAAACTCCTACAAAAACAAATTATGAGGTTTTTCTTCCTATTATATTTATTATTCTATTTATGCTATTGTTGTTTTTTATCTATGCATTAAACAATCTTAATCTCAAAAACCGATTCAAAAACTGTTGTTGCTTTCTATTTCGTAGAAAAAGACAGCAACAATTTCCATACATGACTCGAATAGGCTTTCAGAATGCTCCAATACAACCGGGGGTCTATTTGCGCCAGCCCAACTTCAATAACTATGAAGATCATGCTAACTATTATCGGATGCCATCATCAGAATTCTACAACTTTCACAATTATGAGCAAATTTATCCGGCATATCCAAATCCGAACGGAATCATAACTGTACAAAACAATTACAAGATAAATCAGTATTATAGCAGTGAAAGTTCTAGCGATTATGATCCAAATACAATAGATGACAAATTTGACAATAAATTTTATTTTAATGAAAGCAAATTTGCAAATCATAATTTTGAGAATCGGACTCAAAATTATTATCACATTGGTAATATGCGTCTTAGATCAGTTGGAGCTGAACCTGAAGCTAGAAAAGCAAGAAAAACCATCATTCGGCCTGTTAAAAAGCGTTCAATCCGAAGATCTTATTCTATTTCAAGAGTAGATCCAAATAAATGGAGAAAACAATTGGAAAAAAGAAATCAGACAAATAATTTTAGCGATTGGCCAACTAAAATTATGTCCGAGTATGAATTGAAAAAATTTCTCATTCAAGAAAATATGCTTAAAACTCAAACAGCTCAAATTTTAAGAACCAATTTGTCAGAGAGTTTCTTTCAGGTAAATCAATCTAGATCAAATGCTCTTAATCAAATATACGCTCATAAAAATGATGACTCCATACAAAATAATGTGACTTCTTTAACAAATAATGATGATACTACGCTCAATTCCAAGATTGAATCAAGTGAGGTTTTAAATTCTACTGAAAATAAAAAAAAAAATTCTATGAGCAAATCGTATTCTGGTCTGTTGTCTAAAGAATTGTCAGTTTTCTCCTCAATTGACTTGGACAAGAGTTTGATTAATAAAAATGAAATGAAATCGGAATCTATGCTGAAAAAAAGTGATTGCATAAATCAAAATTCTTCTTCTATGGTTCTGAATTTAAGCGAGATAAACGATGCTGATAGAAGCAAAAAAAAACTCAAGGAAAGCATCAGGCATCGTTCATCGACTATCAAGGCTTTGAATCATTCGGAGTCGATGAAAAAAAATCGCGAAAATACTCTTAAAAAATTGGGCAATAAACTCAAGGATTTTTCCAATGAGGGAAGTTTGATAAAAAGCATTTGCAAAGAGATAAAAAAAGCTACTAGTATCGATAAAGATTTGAATAGAAAAGGCAAAAAGTATACTCGCCTGTGCAAATCGTTTACCTTTTTGTCACAGAGAGTAAGTGAAAATATTCGTTTAAAAAAAGAAAATTTTTACGAACATAAAAAACTCGATGACGACCATGTTTTTTTGTCCGAGCCGACAAAATTATGTTCGACGTCTATTTTGCCTATTTCGTTCAAGCCGGATAAAATAAATTATTTGAAAAATATAAATTTGCTCAAGGCCAAAGGTTTTCAATCGATGAATTCTATTTTGGAGATAATTGAGCCAGTATCGAAGCGAAAAAAAAGTCTCAATTCAACTCAAGCGACAAATGACAGTGTCATATTAGTAGAAAAAACAAGTCCCATTAGAGATAAGATTTTTTGTGACGCAGCAGTTCAAACTTCAATCGTAACGTCTAATGAAAGTAGCTCGTTTCGATCGCATGTCACAACGCTGATGCATTCGAATAATTTTGGATCTATCTTTGCAAATTTTGGCTCTGCTTCCATTCAATTTAACCAAAATAATCACTATTCGAGAAAATTACGAATGCGAGCGTACAGTGATGGAAATGGACTGTCCGACTCGAGTAGACAAACAAGCAGCTCAACTACAAAAAACTCGAGTTGTCTTGGTGTACATTCAGTTTCGAGCTCAAAATTAAATCAGTTAAAAATTCAAATATAAAAAATTCATTATGATTATTTTGACTTGGATTTTTTTAAAGCTATTTTATTTTTATTTTGACTTAAATTTTTTTAAATGCTTTTATTTAGCCGCTTATTTATTTTTTTTTTATTTTAAGAAAGCGTTTTTTAAATTAAAAAATTTGTAAATTTTTTTTAAACATATATCATTTAAGGAAAATTAAATAAGTATATTAAAAAAATTATTGTTATTAATTTCGGCAGCAACAAAAAAGTTTAATAAATATTAGAAAAAAATTTTGATTTTTTTAATAATGGTTTTATTCAAAATTAATTGCTTTATAGCTAAAAAATTGTAATTAAGCAGAAAAAAATTTCATGTGACATGAAGATAAGCTTAAGCAAAATATGTTAACACTAGAATCACCAAAGGAGTCATTTTGACTCTTTTGAAAATTTTTAAATCCTCGTATTTTTTGAAAAGATTATTCAAATGAATATATCTTTTTTAATTTATGTAGGTTTTAAGATTTTCTTTAAAAATTGATATTGCTCTATTAAATTATTAAAGTTTTTTTAAAAAATATTTTTGAATTAAAAAAACGTGAAAAAATGCTTTGTGCTTCTAGTGTTAATAACTTACATAAAATTTTTGCCTTCATTAAAAGTTAATTGTTATTTAGTATAAATCAAGAAGAAAGCTATTTTTTTTAAAACTCGAAATAAAGAGATCATTTTTTTTTATTTTTTCTACGTAATTACGATTAAAAAAAGCATGTTAATTTAATAATTTTTTATCCAAAAATCAAAATGGCGTGGAAGATTTTAATAAATACCTCCAATATTTTAAGGTTTTTGACATGATAATGATTGACTTAAAAGAGAACTTAGCTTCCAAGATTTTAAAAAATTTGAATTTCTTTGAATATTTGGCATTATTTGAAGTCCCATAATTTTCTCACCGCTAATTCTAAAAACATTTTCTCTAATTTCAGCAAGAAAAACGCTTTTCAAATTAATAGAAATCTTATTTATTAAAGATATCGGGCACTTAGGAGTGAAAATCCAAAAATTAACATTATGAATATTATTAAATATTTAAATAAGAGGAAAAAAATCGTTAAGGCCTTTTTTTAGTGTTTTTAATTAATAGATAATTTTTATAAGATCAGGAAAAAAACTTAGATTTTATCTTGCTAACTTAGTTTCTAAAAATGGGTAAAATTAAAATTAAAACATTTTAGAATTAGATAATAAAAATAAATTTTAATTGAAATTTAACAGACTGATACAGAATAAAATAATTTTTTTCTATTTTTGAAAATAAAAATCAATGCAAATAGAAAAAAATTATTGTTATTATTTTATTTTTTCAATTAAAAAGATTTTTCTAGGAAATGATTATTTAAATACTTCTCTCTTTTTACAAAACTTTAGAAAAGTTTTTTTTTGATCGATGGACATCAGGAATTATCAGGGTCACAGAATGACTAAACTAAAGATTTAGATTTTTGAGCTTTACCGGCACTTAAATTAAATTTTTCACTATCATTTTAATTGCTTTTTTATTATTTAATTAAAATTTTTTTGTTTCATTAAAAAGAATTATTCATAAAATTGTCTTAAGACATTTGGTACAAAATAAAAATAAATAGTACAGAGATTAATGTTAAAATGGTTAATAACTTTTTTTCTCTAAAGATCTTTCATATATGCAACATAGTGCAGCATACAAAGTTGCATCAATAGTTAAATTCTGGTATGAAAATCTCTGCAAAATGCTCTAGAGCCAAATTTTTTAAATTAAATTACGCTAAATTTGTAATGTTAAGCCACAATGTTCTTAATGCAACTATGAATTTTGCATCTTGTTGAATCCACATAATTTTTTTTGATCAGTTTTAGCACAAAATTTTAAAACTAAAAATGGTCTACTGTATATTGTACTGTTGGTTTATTTGTCTATAATACTAAATTTCACAAAATCTCACAATAAAAAAATTATATTTTTGAAAATTAAAGCTTTTTTGGACTAGGAAAAAACAGAAAACATCTAATTTTATTTTAATTTTTAAAAAATATAAAAAATTAGCTAAGAAAGAAATATAAAAATAGATCTGATATTTTTTTCATTTGTCATCCAATTTTTAAATCTAATCAAGATCACTTGCTGATTCTAAAAAATTGTTGTTTGTTTCAAACTTGAAAACAAAATTGAAAAGAAGAAAAAATTTTATTGTAAAAAACTATACTTTTCCATTTAGAAATTTCAAGATTATTTCAGATGTCTGTTGAGGTTTTAACATATGAAAATGGTGAGTGCCTTCCACAGGAATAAGTTCTACCTCTGACTTTGAATTATTTTTAATCTCATCCATTATTTTCATTATTTGATCAAAGAGCTTTTGACCGTAAGGAGGAGGAGTAGCATACATAAGCATAACAGGGCTAGATAAATTCTTGAACAAGCAATCGTAGACTCCATGAAATTCTAAGTGATACTCCCTCATTGAAATCTTGAATTAAATTTAATCTATTTGAAACAAATATTCAATAAAGCTTACTCCTGTAACCAATCTTATATCACGGCTATAACTTAGAGAGCCATCAACGTATTCTAGTCCTCGCTCGAGCAATATCATTGCTGCTGTCTCGTCAATGAACTTATTTGATTCTAACAGTCGTTTTAAAGCATGTTCATATGTTAAATCTGATTTTAAAGAACCATTTTTATTCTTGTCTTTCAGATTCTTTTCAGCTTTTAAATAAACTTCAATACCTTCCCTCCAACATTCACTCAAATTATCCTTATAGAAGAAATAATTTTTAAATATTCATTAGCATAAAAAATAGCTACTCTCAATTCAATATTGCATTCTTTCATTGCAAAATCGATCAGTCCCAAACCCAGAACTTGCTCCGGATAGCAAGCAGAATACTAAAAATAAACTGTAAATTTTGAAAATTTATTTTAGAAGCTTACTGCTAGGGCAATTGAGCATCCAAAACTGTGAGTTAAAAATATGAATTTTTCTAAATTGAAATGCAATATAACTCTTCTTAAAGCCATTACGAAAAATCTGGTTGAATATGGAATTCCTTAAGTAAATACTGTATTAAAGTAAATTATTTTTAATTTAAAAATATTTTTCAAAAAAATTTTAAATGTTAAATTTTTAAAATTGTTTTAATTTTCATATAGGCTTACCATCTGAGATACTGGAACTAAGACCCATGCCAGGCAAATCAATGCATATCATATAATAGCTTGAATTTTTGGTTATATATGATGCCAATGGTCTAAAACTATTCGAATTATCCAAAAATCCATGTAGACAAAGGATAGGATGGTTAGGCTTTTCAGGAGTGCCAATCTTGCCGAATATTTGTCCGGCGATTTTACCCCATCCGACTTCAATTTCAAATTGTTGGCTTTTAGGAAACATTCTAAGCTCTGAATGTGAAATATTGCAATTTAAATCTAAATTATATCTAATTATTTTTCAAATTATTTTGTATAGATTTTTCTAATGATAAATTATGAGACTAATTTTCTTGAACTGAAAATAAAACAAAAAAATATGATTATATATTAGTAAGAATAGATCAAAGTCCAATTTGAAATTAAAATTTAAAAAGAATGGTACGATTTTGCAGTCATTAAAAACAAGTATTGAACAATCTTAATTAATTATAAATTTCTAGCTAAAATTAAGATTAAACGCTGTTTTCTTTTCAGTTTTATGTGAAAATGAATAATCAATTAAATTTTCTTCTTATCTTTCTATAAAACAATCAATTTTATTTTTCCAGAATAAAAACATTATATTAAAACATCAAAATTTTAAATTAAGCTTTATTTTTCCTTAATAAAAAATAAAAATATATAACTATAATTTTGAAGTTTTTTTAATTTTAATTTTATCAATAAATTTGAGTATTATTTCAGCAGTTTCTTTAGGCTGAATCATGTGAAAATGATGAGTTCCTTTAAATGTTTCATATTGAATACTAGTTTTGGAATTTGCTTCGATTTTTTTCAAAAAATCCATGGTAATTTTAGCAGGACGATCTCCATAGGCAGGAGGATCAGCATGAATCATTAACCATGGTACATAAATACCCTTAACCATTTCCGGTAGTAAATACGCCATATCAAGATAATGATCATGCATTAAAACCTTAAATTTAATTAAAATTTTAATATCAAATAAAAAATTTAAAATTTAGAAAATACTGTTTGTTTGACTCTAATATCTCTTGAAAATTCTAATCGACCATCATCTTTAACAATTAAGGCTCTATCGATAAGTATTTTGGCCGATTCAAGATCTAAATGGTTGTTATATTTCATTAAACTTGGTTTTGAAAATAAATTAACATTCAAATTCAAAATTAGATAAAATTACATAGAAACAGCCAAATCTTTTGTTAGGGTCTTTGCTGGTGCAGAATCATTATTGTTTGTTTCTCTATCCTCAATATCAATGAGACCATCGATTCCTGATTTCCATAAATCACTATAGCTTTCTACAATTTTAAAATAAATCTTTTATCTAAAATTTGTTTTGTTTTAACAAGCCTATTTTGTAGCCTGGAAGAGAAAAAATCCAATCAAGAGAAATTAATGCCTTTACTTCGTTTTTAAAAACAATACTATACTTAAAAGTAAAGATAAAAATTAATTTAAATTTTAGAATACTAAAAATGTTTTCTCACCAAAACACTCAAATGAATACCATAACTATGACATAAAAAATAGAATTCATTAATACCAAAATGTCTTATGACGCGTCTAACTGATGATAAAAATAACTTTGGTGTATAGGGTATACCATTTGGCAATTTAGAGCTAAATCCATGACCTGGCAAATCTAAAGCGATTATGTAGAAATTATCATTTTGACATATATATGGTGCAAGTGGTTTGAAACTGTTTGAATTGTCTAAAAATCCATGAATTGAAATGATAGGTTTTGCGCTTTTGTTAGTTGGATCACCGAATACTTGACATTTGACATTTCCCCACGGAACAGGTACCGAAATTTCCTGAGCTTTCATCTTTTGTTTAATTAATTTTTTTTCATTTGATTAATTTTTTGTTAATTTTAATTTGAAATACCTCTACTTGATTAGTGTATTTTGATCTTGATTGTATTGATTCAAAACAATATGATTTAGACGGATTAATAAAATATTTTTTTGTAAGATTCGATGAATAAAATTCCCTATATTGAGTAGTTGATTTGATTTTGACACACAAGACTGTACTTGTCTTATATTTTACTTTGAAATTCAGTAGTAATCTACTAGATGGAAATTTTCTAGCTAGTAAATTCATTATTGAGTGAAAAATATTTTTAAAATAATTTAGATTGAGTCAAATCTGCATAATTTATTGAAAAGTCATAATTTTGTTATAAGCGTGGTTGTATCGTAACACAACACGTTTTCATGTATCAAAGTCTAAGGTATTTATCCAATGATACTAATTAATATAACTTCAATTTTTTTTTATTTATTATTACGTCAGTTCTAGAACATGTTCTAAAGTCTAAACACAAAAATAATGAGTAAATTATTTCAAGGCTAAAGTGAACTTAAAGCTTAAATTTTTCTTTCAAAAATTTGTTAAAAAATATGAAAAGCTCTAAATATTTAAGTGAATAACAAAAGTAAAAAATAATCATGGATCAATAAACATCGAAAATTATCTGAATGATTGAATAGAGAGTTGCTGTTATTGCTGGAAATAATCCGATATAAATTTTTAATTAATAAAAATTGTCTATTTTCTCTAAATATTTTAAAAAAATTAAATGTTAGGACTAATTTTGATCTAAATTTAACAAATTCATAAATAGCAATTTATCAATTCTTTTTGTTTAATTGTCTAGGATTTGCAATTAAAAATATATATCATTTTAAATTTTGAAAAGATTTTTTTTGTGTTAAATTTTTTCCAAAAAGATATTTGACACAAAAAGAGGGTTCATTTTTCGATTAGCATTAAATTTGTGCTTTACAGTCGATTTTGATGAATAATTTTTTTATTCTAATAGTCTAACCAAACCTACTTCAAATTAAAATTTAAGCTCAATAAAATCATAAAATTAAAGTTGAAAAAAATAATAATCTAATATAAATAGAGAATTATCTATCTTTTAAACCATAGCCTAGAAATTGGTTAATTTCTTAAAAACTTGAAAAAAATTTGAACAATATGTTTTATTTAAATTACCGCAATAGTTTAATAACCCTTGTAACACTAGAACGCCCGAGGGGTTTTTTAGACCCATTTTTGAAAAATTGAAATCTGAATTTTATCACATATAAGTAAAATTTTAAAAAATGGCTTTTATTAGCTAAAAATATTGATTGTAATTTTTTAGAAAATGAATAAATTCTCAATGAAAATTTTTAATTCATCTTAATAACTTTTTTTGAAATTTTTATGTGAAATCAGCCGGGCTTTCTAGTGTTAAGTAAAAAATATTTTTGATTTTTTTTTATAGAAAAGCCATCTTCCTCTTTTCTAATCCGAACTGAAAAGCGTCAGCGTTGAATTATGATTTGCACCTTTCTCTAAGATTTAGTTGAATATTTTCATAAACAGCGTCACTAATCCGAGCAATATAAAATGGCTGCGAATTTAGCAACTAATTAGACTAGCTTGGAATCACAAACCAAGCGATTTTCTCTATTGAGAAGCTCTTCTATTCATAGTCTTTCAAATAGTTTCAACTGATTTTAACAAATTTTGTTTTATTTTTATTTAAAAAAAAAATAATTTGAAAAAAAAAAATTTCATTTAAATTTACAATAAAATAATTTTAATTTAAAATAACAAATTGATTAGAAAAAAAATTAATGAAACATTTATTTTTCTAGACTAAAATTCTCAAATTAAATTACAGTTGATTCAACAGCAAACATATCAGACAAATCTTTAGATTGATTCGATGCGTTAATTGACTGATCAATTTTAGCATCTTTTTCATCATTCGATAGTGAATTATCGAAAATTTTTGTAAAATTACCAGCATTGCTCGTATAAAGATTTTTTTCAATTTTATCAGTTGATTTTATTTCTTCACAATTAGCAAATTTAATACGCTGACTGCTCAACAATCTTATTTGTTCTTTAAAACTAAAAACCTCTTGTTTTGGACTTGATTCAGCTTTTTGACCACCGGCAAAAGTTAACAAATTATTTTCCACTTTGAATGAGCTCACATTGTGTGTATCTTTTATTGGATCATAATTTGGCGACATATTTGAAAAAACATCACTTGAAAGCGTCTCATTTTTGGCGGTATTTTTGTCCGAATTGTTCGATGTTGAAACGGGTGAAAAATCAGAGCTTTGCGAATCAATCTGTTTTAAATAGAATGAGGAAATATCTTGATTCTTGGTATTTTCATCATAGTTTATATTTTTGGATCCGTATTGGGAATTTCCGAAACTAGTGACCCTTGATGCTTCTGAAGTAGTTGATGATGAGGAATATGCAACAGTTGATGGGTTGTTCGAGCAACCAATTTTGTCATATTTGTTCAGCCAGACTGGGTTTGAGCCTTCATACGCATATAAATTAGTTCCAGGTATTGGTAATAGACTGTTGGAATCAAATGCATGATTCAAATAGCCACCAACCGGGTCTGAATAAGCTATTGATCTCTGCTCAAAACCGAATGCTTTGGTCATTGCTCGTTCAGCTTTCAATTTACGCTTGTATTTTAGACGAGTACAAAAGCACATGATGGAAAAAATCACTGAACAAAGCACCAGTATCATAAATGATATCAAAACTATCAATTTAGTATACACTGATTGATTGGATGCTTTTGTTAACAAGAAAAATGTACCAAAACTTTGCTCTGATTTCGAACTATATCTATAGAATACAGACTGGCCTTGACTATCGTATTTTTCAGCCAAAATTAATTTATATTTCTTTAGTAGATTTATGTCTCTTGATCTATCTAGAATTTTCAAAATAGTGTCTGAGTCAACCACTATGTATTCAGGATTGATTGTTTTAAAAGTTGGATCTAGACGGAGCATCCGAGATCGCGGCTCGACAAAATGCATTAAAATTTCGCTCATTTGAACAGAAGTGTTTTCTTTGCGATGCACTTTAATATTGTCTATGAAAGCTCGCAAGCCAGTCAAGTTGGATATGTACTCTCTGAATTCATGTTGGACTGCTTTTATTTGGTCGATTGAACGCGAAAAAACTAATTTTACTCGTTGTTGTTTGTTTATCAAAATTATTTGAATTTCTGCGCTTGAATTTTGCCCGTTACGGTCAAATACACTCAAATTAAATTGATAGTAAATGTTTTTCTCGAAATTAAGGGGATTTGGAGCAAAATTGTTGGCTAATTTAACTAAAAATTTAGCCTCCTGGAAATTTTTATTTGATCTGGTATCCGAAAATTCAATCAAAAATGGAAATTGATTTTCATTTGAATTAGTAATTGCAGTTGTATTATCAATTGAAAATATTAAATTTTCGTTTAAATCTTTATCGATGGCCTAAAGAAAAAATAATTAGTTAGAAAATAAAAATATATTTTTAATTTTGTCAATTTACATTTGATTCTAGAATGGTGTCTCCAAAATCATTGTCATAAGTGATGCCAATTTGGTAAAAGTTTTCTTCAAAAATTGGCCTATTATCGTTCAAATCATCGACTTTTATCCTAAGCGAAAAAAGGCTTTGATCTTCTGAAACATCAATTTTTTGCCAAAATTTGCACTTGAAATCATCAGATTTATTTAGACAATCACAGTGTTCAGTTGATTTAATGAATAAATTGTAGACATCTCTTGTCTCTCTATCCAATTTTATTCTAGGCTTTAAGGTGCCACTAATGCTAATTTCAAACAAATCCTTATCGGGACCTAGAATAAAATAACAAGCATCACTGGATGTTTTGGTTACATCAGCTAAGAAAGCGTAATTTAGTAAAATCGATGCGTCATCTGGCTCTGTCTCCTCTTCTATTTTGGTTTCAATATTTCGTTGAGATTTATCGCATGAAAATTCAGCAAGTTTGCATATTTGGTTGAAATCAAATCTTGCACTATTGTCTGAATCATCAACCAAAATAAATGTCAATGTTAGGCGAGATTTAAGTGCGTTTGGCTGGCCATTATCCGAAACAATTATATCAACCTTAATGTCACATGTTAAACTGTGCACTAAAAGATTAAGCATAAAATCTTACTGAGTAAATGTATTGATCTTTAAAGTTAAGCGGCATTTTCAAAGACAAAATTCCATTCTTTGGATCAATTCTAAAATGTTTCCAATCCAAATTTTTTTTATTGCTTTGGTCAATATAATAAAATATTTCCCCATTTATTCCAGTATCTTTGTCTCCTGCTTCGATTGTTAGAATTTTGGACTCAGGAATTGTCGACTTGAATTATAAAAATTTATTTACAGATAAAAAAAAATATAAAATTTCTTTTCTGAGATAAAAGTGACCAAAAATAGTAAAGAACTTAAATTAATTTTTTAAAATACTTACAGCTTTTAATCGAAACACTGAATTGTTTTTATTTGGAAAAATGAATTCTGGATAGTGAATATTGACGTCTTTGACAAAAATTTGTATTGAACAACTTCCAGAAAGTGAATCATCAGCGCCATATCGATCATTTATCACAATCTTATAATTCAGTCTTCCTGAGTACCCAATAAGTTTTTTTTTGTTTAGAATTTTTCCATTAAATTTTTTAATTTCAAATAAATCATCTAAAAGATTTTTAAAATAAATAATATTTATTGATTTCTTTGAACCAAATTTACTATTTAAATCAGCAGGATTTTCACTAATTAATGAATAGCTTAGATTCGAGTTCAAACCATAATCATCGTCAAATCCTTTTACTTGATGAATGATGGTGTTTTCTTCTACATTTTGTCCTATTTCCACAGAATACACCTCTTGTTCACATCTTGGCTTATTGTCATTTTTGTCCAAGACAACAATTTTAACATGAATAGTATCAGTTAATTGTTTAGATAAAGGTCCATTAGAATTGTCTCTAGCCTCTACAACTAAATTGTAAAAACTTTGTTCTTCTCGATCCAGTGACTTTTTGGCATATAACTTTCCATTTAGAGATTCAACATAGAACTTTTCTTGAAAATTTAAAATCTTATATTTTATAGGTCCATAGACGTCGGAATCAAGATCAATAGCCTTTAATTGAACTATGTAAAAATTTTCATCATTGTTTTCCTCTATTCTAATCTCCGATTTTTCCAAAGGAGCAAATTTTGGTGGGTTATCATTGAGATCGATAACTTGACAATAAAAATTTACTATTGAATGCTTTGGAGCTGACTTCCCATTGTCGTTTACAAGAATGCTCAAATTTATCCATTTGGTTTTTTCGTAATCAATCAAATTATTAACAAAGATTTCGCCCGTATATTTGTTAATTATTATTGCTCTATTTGGATCAATTGCACTTACTATTTTGAATGTTATATTATTATCTTTATCCAAATCTGATACTTTTAATTGAGCTATTTTTGAGTTTATTTTTGAATTTTCTTCAATTGATTCATAAAATTCAAAAACTGGATCTTCAGTATCAGTAAGTTCTGAGTTTATTTGTCTCAAATCGGGAAATAGTGGATAATTATCATTAACATCAATAATATTAACCAGAAGTTTTGCTTTTAATTTAAATTTTTTAGAATAATTCATTTTCTTAATAATAAATAATATTTTACTTAGAGTTATTTGGGGGTTAAAATCCTTAGCAGCATTTAAATCTTCAACACCAATAACCAATTGTATCAGTTCAGCTTGTTCTCGGTCTATGTTTCCTGTTACAAATACACTACCATTTATTGGATCAATATCAAACCAATTCTTTTATAATTTTAAATTTTTATTTATGAATTTAATTTTTTAAAATTTTTAAAAAAAATTTTTTTTTTCTTACTTGAAAAATTTTAAAATCTACTGCTAATCCATTTTCATCAAAGCCCATCATTTTCATGCCACTGTCTTGATCCTCGTCAATTAGAAAAAATCTCAAATTAGAATCCGAATCAAGATCAATTGCTTTAACTTGATACAAGTGAACGCCTTGAGGAACATTTTCTTCAATGTCAATACTCTCCAAATTGTCTATAAATTTGGGTTTTTTATTATTTACATCAATAATTTCAATTATAACAAAACAATAATTTTCATCTGAATGCTTTTCTTTTATTTTTGAATTAATTGAGTCAAAATCTTGTGCTAAAATTTTTAATTTATAAACTGAACCAAATTTGTCTCGGTCCAAAATTGCATTTTCATTTATGCTTATAATTCCACTTGTGGAATCAATTGAAAATTTCTCCTTATTTCCGCTCTCAATTGAATAAATAATCTTTGAAAGGGCAGTATTTGGTGCATCAAGATCTAAAGCATTAACTTGAACAACTTCACCTTCTTTAGCTGTTTCAAGTATTTGCACTGTATAAGAAAATTGCTCGAATTTTGGCTTGTTATCATTTATGTCCTAAAAAATTTTTTTAAATAAAAAAAAAATAGTAATTTCTACAAATAATTTTTACTTTTACTATTATTTTGACCAAAATTTTTGCTGATAAAGAAGGATTGCCTTGATCCCTGGCCTCAACTATCAAATTAATATCCACTTCGCCTGAATTTAGAACAAAATTTGATCCATCATTATCAAATGATTTTAATTGTTTATTTTTTTGTTTGAAATAATATATTTGTTCGAAATCAAGACTAAAATTGCTTACAACATCAATAGTTTTTGATTTATTATTAATTACGAAATATTCTTTAAAACAATCTCCTTCGACAATTTCATAAAGTAGGTATCCATTTTTTCCAATGTCTCTATCAAACGCTTGAACTTTAACCGGTTCTAGCCATTTTGTTGAATTTTCCTCGATCCAACCAACAATAAAATTTGTCTCATTTTTTTGGTTTTTTAAATTGAAAACAAATTCAGGTGAATTATCATTGACATCGTTAAGTTTTATAATCAGCTGTGTGCTTGTTCTCAAGCCTCCACCATCAATTGCTTCGACATTCATATAAAATGTGTCTATAGCTTCTCTATCTAATTCAACAACTGGATTTTTGCTTGTTGTGTACACACGTCCTGATTCTTTTTCTATATCGAATCGATCTTGTCCATTTAAAAGTTCATAAAAAACTGTTCCATAATTGTCAAATGTGTCTTGGTCAAATGCTTGAATAAAGCCAACTGTGGTGTTAAATGGTGAATTTTCATCAACATAAAATGTGAAAAGACTATGATCAAATTGAGGCGCATGCTCATTTATATTTTCGATTTGTATATAAACGTCTGCTTTTGATATTTTACCATCAACTCCATTATCTCTAGCAATTAGCTATATTTCAAAAAATTAAAATCTTTATTTAAAAATAAAATTTTTATTTTTTACTTGAAAGCTTTCATTTTTTCCGATTTTTTTAAATAAATTTGATGAATTCTTTAGCTTTATGATTAAATTGGCATCGTTCAAGGCTATTTTTGGCGCTACCTCAAAGTCTTCACTCTCTGTAAATTCGATCTCTAAATTGTCACTGTTTTGGACCAAATAAAGTGAAAAACTTCCATTAATTCCCTTTTACAAGATTAAATTAATTTACTTATAAAATAATTTCTTTATTTTGAGTTTAATAAGCTGATAAAAAATTTAAATATTTTTTTAGTATTGAATTCTTACCTTATCCGGGTCATGAACATGAATAGTTTCAATATCATTTTCATTCAAAACTAGCGGTGTTCCTTCAATACTTTTTGGTGATATTTTCAAATTGTATGCTTTTTTGTTAAAAATAGGTGCATTGTCGTTTATATCGAGTAAAGAGACTGTGACTTTTGCAATTTCAAAAGAATCTTCATCTCCAATTTCAATTGCTTTAACTTCGATCTCAATTAATCCACCTGATTTAGCAAGATCACTCGTCTCCAAGTCAATTCTATTGTTTATAGAGACCAGTCCTGTCTCAATATTTATTCGGAAAAACTTACTGAATTCTGATTCTAATTAAATTTTTATAGATTAAAATGCATTCAAGTCAATTGAAAAAAATTACCAATAATTTGATATTTACACGGATTATTAATTCCTGAGTCGCCGTCACGAGCGAAGACCTTGAGCACAAAATCTCCGACATTCATTTCCTCTTCTATGCGCACATAATAAGGAGACTGAGAAAAAAAAGGCTTTCTATTTGGAATATCTATAACATTTACCAAGCATTCAATACTAGTTCTAAAGCCTGAATTTTCGCCAATTGCATAAATTCTAAGAATAAAACTATTTTTTTTTTCATAATCAAGACTTTTTTTCAAAATTAAATTTGTTGAATAAATTCCACTTCGAACAAAAGTTGTTTTATCCAAACCAAAATGTTCATTATCTTCAATGGTAAAATAAAATTTGTTATACATTGGACCGTCGGTGTCGAAAGCTTCGATTTTATCGAATAAAATCGTATTAATTGATTGATTTTCATTGACATCTACTTTGTAAGGAGTGTTTTTAAATATGGGTGGATTATCATCAATGTCTAAAATGATAAATCTAACCGATTGATAAACTTTATTTCCAGGTTTATCTTTTACAAAAAAAACTATATTTTCATATTTTTCTTTAGCCTGAAACAATATTTGATTAAATTAAAAATTTTTTGAATTTTTTTTTATTTACCTCTCGATCAAACTTTTCCTTTGCAATTACTATAGCACTTTTGCCATCAATTTTCTTAATAGACAAAAGTTTTTTAGAATAACTTCCATCGATTCCAAATTGTAGGTCTGTGTCATCGGGATCAGTAGCATTCAACCAGAAAAGCAAATCACCAGGCTTTGTTGCATTGTATTCGGCAAAGAAATAGTTTGTTTGAAGTGGAGGATCGAATCGTGGAGCCTGATTTTGAGCACTAATTGTATTTTTTGCCAGTAAAAAAACTATGACAAGTATGAATTTAGCTTTATTTATTATCATTATTCTGATAGCATAATTAAAATCTAAATAAAGTTTTTATATGATTATTTTGATAAAGCCAACCAAATATATTAGATAAGAAACTAATCTCTTGTAAAACAAATAAATTCTCATAGACTTAAAAAACTAAACTTCCTATTAATCAAGTTTGTTTAATTAAATATTTAGTAGGAAGTGTTAAATTTAATTATTTATTCAAATCACTTCATTAAAAGATCGATTTCACCTGAAGTTTTTTTTTTCATAAATTCTAAAGAAACCGAACTTAAAAAAACAATTCTAAATTCCTTTTATTTTCCAATGAATACTTAAACAAAGTCTGAAGAAAAGTTGAAGTTGAAAAAATTTAAATATGCTAATGGCTTGAGGATATTTAAAAAAAAAGCTCTCGAACAACTTAACCGGAAATCAAATTCAAATTTTGTGACTAGCTGATTAGTTTTTTATTTGCACATCTTTACCGCAAGTCTGTTAAGCATATGATATTAATGAACTGTTCCTAAGCTTTCTTATTGTCTCAAAATATCGATAAATCAAAACGAGTTAAAGCAATCTTTTAGCATGAGAAGAAATAAGTCTAAAAAATAAAAAACTACACAAACTATAAAAGATCCGACACTGAGTGCTCATTAGGTTTATTAGAAATGTCTACGAGTCAACATAAATTAAATTAATTGAAAAAAAAAGAATTGTTTTTATTAGATTTTCGTTTAAAACTTTGAGTTATTCGTTAAATGAGCACGAATAACACGATGCCTAAGATACAAGAGATCATGTATCTCCCTTAACAGCTTTTTGTTAAATGTCTGCGTGAGAATTAAGGAAACCAATTATCGATCAAATATTTGGTTTTGATGAATGAAACAATAGAAAATTTTATTTGCCTGAACTAAATTTGTTTGCCGGATTAATGGAATCGCTTCGTGAAAATCTAATATTCACCTTGTGAATGTTTTCAAGAATATTTAACTAGTGTTTCTGAAATTAGTTTCTGAAATTAGAGTGACTATAATTATGAATGTCTCTAAATTTTTTTCTGCTTTGGCTAAAATAAATATTTTATCAATGATTTACAATTGAAGATTTACTTAAATTTTTTAATAAAAACTTACTAAAAAACTAATTGAGCTAAATGAAATTTAAGATTGATTTTAAATTTTTAAACTATTGCAAAAAAAATTTATATCTTACCAGTATTTTTGATTCATTTTAATAGCTTAATTTTTTTTATTGAAAAATTTAAAAAGCATTTTTAAAAAAAATCTAATATCAATAAAGATTAATTTTTTTAAATGGCTATCATGAAACTAATTTAAAAAATATAAATAGCTAAACTGTTCTTTGTAATGAAACCTGCTGTTTTTTTCTTTAGAGAATCAGTATATTTGAGTTTTTGTGAAAACATTATTTTAATAAGTCTAGAAATGCGAATGAAATTTAGCTTAAATCGTTTTAGAAAAAGCCACCAGTAAGCTTTTCAATTTAATTGCTCAAAGTGAATTACACTTTTTTGATAAAGTTTCAATACAATATAGTGATAAAAAACAAATATACTAGCACAATTTGTTTATTTTCTCTAATTTAATTTTTTAATTGGGTCGGCAAGGAACTATTGTTACTTAAAATTTTTAACTGCTTCTTTGAATAATTTTTATTTAAAACATGAATTATTTGGCAAGTGTTTGCGATTAATTAGATTCAGCTTGAAAATATTCTCTAACTATATGAAATTGGCAGAAAACAAGTTATAAAAGCCTCATTTGTACAAAAACCCTCACAATACTAACCTATCTTTCGCGTTTGTTTTCTATTTTGGCCATAAGAAGACCAAACTTTCGTGAAATTAATTTCGAAAAACTTGATTTTATTTTCAGGTTAAGATTTTGACTAAATTTAAAAATTGTCTGCGTTTACTTGGACTTAAATAGCATGAGGATTAAGTAATCAATGCCGAATATGACATATTTTACACAATTGTATAAATATTTTCTTTTCTAAATTAAAAAAAAATATATATATATATATTTATAGATTGAAAATAAACAAAAACTTTTTATTGATTAAATCGGCCTTTGCACTCTTTAAAAACCCGATGGATATTGCTTTTCTGAATGAATTAAAAGAAACCCATAGGGATTTTATTCAACAAAGCTCCGAGCATTCATATCGCTTTCAATAGATTGCGTAAAATAATTTCTTATTTTAAATAGCCACATATTTTTTTTAATACAAGTCAAATTTATAAAAGGCTATCTAGCTAATCTAGTCTTAAAATGAAATTAACTTTTAAACTGATGAATTTGATCAAAATTTAATCATATGATTTAAAATCTATTTATATGAGACAAGTCTATTCCTTTAGGAAATGCTGTAATCCAAAAACGTGACATTTTATCTCAAAGAGTTGGTCAAAGCCCGCAGGCAATGAGTAAAAACTCTTTTTTCTTCTGAAAAATTAATTAAATCGCTAATTTTTCTAGCTAAAACGCAAACTAAATTATTCAAAGAGTTGCGATAAAATTGGAATTAATCAAATTAAAAGGAAAAAAATTAAAGATACAATTTTTGACATAAAAGCGGATATTTATTTTTGTTATTGATATTTACAATCAAAATAAATTGTGTTTAATTTAAAAATCAAAATATGCAGTCCACACATACTAAGCACTATGAAGTTCGAAAAAAAAAATAAAAAAAAATTGATGAACAAATAATCGATTAATATTGATCCTTATCGTTATATACCAAACAATAATTCTTCTAATTACAACCTAAATCAAATTACGGCCAAAAAAGAGGAAATAAATAAAAATATTTATTCGTCAAGCACTTGAATACTCCAAGATATTCAATATTCCATTAAAATTAAATATTTGCTTTTAGAACAAAACAAATTCGTGTCCAATTCATTCACGTAAATTTGAATCCAGCCCCTTCAAAAAATATTACTCAATTTTTTAATTGAATATTTGATAAGTCATCAAATTGTCTAAAATAAAATACTATTGCCTAGATAAGGATTAGCACTTGTTTTATATATAATAATATTAAATAATTCATATCCGCATTACAAAACAAAATATTTGAATTATGTGATATTTGGCTTTATTAAATAGCAGCCTGACCACTTAAGTATTGCTATAACTGTTGATATTTTCCTATTGATAGCTTGATTCAAATCATCGATTTGCCATTTCACCTTATCGAAATTAATATTTGTTTAATGATCGAATTTAAAACAAATCATATTTGTTTAAATATTTTTAATTTAATTTTAGAGTAAATAGAAAACTGATATGTGTAGATAAATTTGAAGTGAAGTACTCTTAGAAAACTAGATTAATCGAATTAATCCATTACTTACTCGGCGGAGAATATTCTGCTTTTTCTAACTTTGACATAGTTATTCACTTATTTCCATATTCAAATAATGCAAGTCAATTGCTGATTTTTAGCTTTCAGATTTTTTGATCCATTAAGGTCATGTGTAGATATGTGATTATGTGTCTGAATTTTTGTTTGAAATTAAATTCTGTCATTAAAACGGAATATTCTCAACAGTTCTAAATTTGGTCGCTTATAAAAATGTAAATCGATCATCAATTTACTTATCCGGAAATTTTTTTTGACTTGTCCAAACAATAAAATGTTAGAAATAACCTCTATGTTAAAACCGAACAAAAAATATTAAATAAATTTTTAAAAATTTGATTTTTAATTTTAAACTTTTTTTGAATTTAAACGTCTTAAAAATCAGACTAAATTAAAAGCAATTGAAAATAAGGGCGTGTAAAAGAATTAGAAAGTTTTATATATTTGCGTTAATCTCTAATAAAAATTTTGGCATTTTTTAAAAGGTTACAAACAAATCTTCATTTATTTCAAATTTACGATTAAAAAATAATCAGTGTGTTAATTAAAAAAGTCAAAATTTGAAAAAAAAAAACAATAATAATTGTATTTTATACTTTATTTAGAAGATCGCTCATTTAGGTCTTAATTTCTCGGGGTCACTTTTATTCTTTAAGATTTATTATTATTCTCTAAGAGAAAATTTATAGTTCAAGAAATTTAAAATATTTTTAATTGATTTTTTTTAATTAATCAATAATTTTTAAAATTAGGAGCCTTAAGAAAAAATCAAGATTAACTGAACTCAGAGCTTAATTAACCCAGTAATATAAATTCAAAAAAAAATAAACTCGTAAATTTTTGAATTTCTAGGAAAAATCAACTTTTTTTTTCTATCTTTAGGTGATTTATTAATTTAAACAATAATCAAATATTTTAGAAATTAAATCTCGAGGTAAAAGACAATTTCATCAATTTAATTTCAAAACGATGTGCGAAAAAAATCAAATTTTATTTAAATAAATCTTGACCCGATAATATTTTTGGAAAAATTTATTTTATAAACAAAAGCTAGAGAATATTAGTTATTTATTTAAATATAAGTTTACTCATTACAAGTGTTTATTTACAATTTAGTGTATTAATACAAAATTTTAAATAATAATAACAACAGTAGAATTAAGTTATTCAAATGACATAAGTTAAATAGACTAGCTGGGAGTAATTAAACACTCGAGACTTTATTCTTTTTTATTTTTACCAAAAGGCTTCTCATTCACAGCAATTGACTCATTTAAATTTATGACTTCTAAATTGTCCTCGAAATAAATTGATTTCAAGTAGTTATAAATACGTCTGATGCCATTAATCAAATCGTTGTGTTGTATTACTAAATCATTGACCTCGTAGTCAGCATCCGAATCTACAACACTTACTGCAATGCCTAATTGAGCCGCATAATATGTGAACATTATTATCGGATGGCTGTACGGAACTGGATGAATAAAAAAGTCAAAGCTTAAGACTGAATCCGATATGACGAAGAAAAATGCTCCTAAAAAAAATATCAATTACTGAAAAAATTATTAAATGCTTATTTTACCCATTGAACAGCAAAGTTTGGTCCATGTCCATTTTACTTCTTTGTTAAAAATCTGTAGTCGTGAAACAGCTCTCCAAAGCATGGATAACAAAAGTGCCATGTAAATGGGAACAATTACTTTAAGAATATAATTCTGCAAAAATGGTATATAAAACGCTGTAACTGGTAGTGATAATACTGTTAAAGCCAGCGCAAATTTGTAATTCAAAGGTTTTATTCCAAAAGCAGTTAGGTAAATTATATGAGCTATACCGAATGCGATTACGCCAAAAATAAAAAATCTTTAATTGAAATTCAATTTAATCATGAATAAAATCAATTTTTTTCAAACAAAAATTTACTCTTCTGGGTAAACCAAACAAGCATCGCCGATCATGGAAAAAAAAAGCCCAGTGAAAATACGCCTTGAATATGAGTATTCAAATTTTAGATTAAAACCATTACTTAGGACAAATATCAATAGAGCAACCATTGGCATGCATTTTATAATCAAAAAAAATAAGTTCGACTCAGACTTGAGTGGATAGAGCACAAAGAATATGAATACAGATTCAAAAAATGGGACTAATTTTGGACCCACATGTTTTACCTTTAAATTTAAAAATTATTTAACTTTGGCTCAAAAACCAATAATCAATTCTTACAACTGTAATACGCGAAACCATTTTTTGTCGATTTATCTTAAAAATAGTTTTCAAAAATTAATAATTTTAAAAAGATCATACTGTTGTTATATGATAGTGTAAATGATTTTTTTTGATTTTCGCCTATAACTATGTCTATTATGAATGCGCAATTATTTAAATAATATTTTAAAATTATAAAAAATGTTAAAAACATGTGAGATGAGTGCTATATATTTGTTAAAAATATTAGTGGTGAATAATCATAATCTTTTTTTCCAAAATTTAAAATCGTAATTGATTTAGATACGTAAATTGTATCTATAAATGAGCATTTTAAAACTCTAGAAATTTCTAAGCTCACTCCTTCAAGATAAAGAAAATTTATTTTTAAAAATTGGGATGAACTAGATTTTGTTTTTAAATCTAGATTCGCTTTATTTTTTAAATTTAAAAAAGGATCATTTTTAGGATATTCTCCAAAACTAGAAATAATTTGTAATTCTTTTAAGATTTTAATTTTATGATTATGCTAAGTAGATTAAGTTTCCGTTTTTTTATAGAAAAATTCATATTTATAGTTTTTGAACACTTGCTGATTTTTCTTTACTAAATTATTTTCTCCCAATTAATTAAATTTACTAATTGTTTTTGCTTATAATACGCAAGACAATTCTAAAGTAAAATTTAAAAAAAAAACATCCTTTTTTTTTAAAATTAACATAAAAATTTTTAATTTTTTTTATAAAAAAAATAGTATGTAAATTTTAAAATTCTCAACAAACATGATAATTATCATTAAAAAAATCTAATTGATCTAAAATCAAATTTGTTTTAAATAATTCATTAAAAAAGTATCATTTAGCTTAAAAAGCCTACGCCTACTAAAAAAGATATGCTAAATAAATATGAAATAATAATTTTATAATTCTAAATGAGCCGAATTATGATGCATTTGCTCGGACTTTGTTCCATGTTATGTTCAGCGCCTTTGAAAATCTAAAGCGTAGTCTGTGGTACAGTCAATCCTCGATTTTGTCATGGGTCTGTGAAATTAAAAAGGTTGACAAAAACAAATAATCAAAAATTTTGATATGACAATCTTAATTGTCAAAATTCACAGATTTCAAATATTTTTTTTTTTTTTTTTTTCCTTATTCACTCCTTGTGGAGCATAGGGTCATTACTTTTGATTTCCACTCAAGTCGATTTTTCCCTTGAGTTTCTTTCGTTTTTCTTGATTTCTTTGTAACTTGAAATGTCTTGGACGGTCGGGTAGTTAACCCAACGCGTTTGCAGCCGGACTGGATGAGGATTCGAACCCACGACCTCGTGATTGGATGTCGGGTGTTCTAACCACTACACCACAGGACCGACAGATTTCAAATATTGTTTAAAGTTTAATTTTGACTGTTTTAGAACAAAAAATTGGTTAATCAAAAATTCTGCTTTCAAGTTTATTCAAGAGTTACAATATGACTTCTGAAGTCCCAATAAATCTTTGAGCTGAATAAACCAGATCAGATTTTGCTGTGCATAGCTTATCATTCACTTGAACGAAATCTTCTAAATTGGAATCTGGGAAAAATTTAATAAATTCCTGTGATAATAAGTTCATTTCTTCTTCGATATTTTTATCTTCGATCTCTACATCGAGTTACTCGTCTCGAATTTTAGCCCTAAAAAAACCACAATGTCGAAAGCAATTTTTTGTTGATTGACAAATTCAAATTTTTTTATGCATGTAAACGATTGTAATCCAAATTTAGAAGAAAGTAAAATTAAGTTGACAAAAACAAATTTTGACAAAATAAAATTTGACAATTTCGAAATAATTTATAATGAGACTAAGCATTTATTTTGTCTGTGTTTTCAAAAACGCTGACAAAAACAAAAATTGACTAATTCGGAGTGAACAAAATCGAGGATAGACTGTATTATCTTACTAGGCTTTTTTTATTCTAAGATATTTCGGTTTAAATCCAATTCAATTAAAATTTTTAAGAACCCATTATTTTGGAATCTTTTTATTCCAATGATTTAAAAAAATTAAACTTAAGGATGGTTTCTTTCTTAGAACTAGAGGGTTCGTAGTCGTCGTTTTGACTCTTTTTTTTTCTAATGCTTGCATCTTTGAATCCTCATCAATTTCTTATATTAGGAGTTTAAAATTTAGGCCTTCAATTTAAAAAATAAATATATAAGAATTTTCTGAACTATTCTAGAGATACAAGCGTTAAAAAAATGTTTCAAAACGATATCGGTCCTTCTAGTGTTAAGGAGACAAAATAAAGATTTGTAGTTTTTAAGGTTATAACCAGATTTGTGCAAAAGTCAAAAAAAAAAGTCATTTTAAAGTCTTTGAAAATTTTGGGAAGTCAACTCTGGTTATAACTTGTAGTGTTTTAAAAGAAACCATTTTTGCCTTTTTTTAAAATTATATTAGTTATAGTATAAGTAATACTGATCACTATATCTAGCTAGATATTTTACTTGTCTTGAATTCTTAAAATGTTGTTAGATATAAGAAGATATAACATATAAACAATTATTAGTAAACTGTTTAATGAATTATAAGTAAAGAAATTTTTAATCTTTTACTTTTAGTTAAATTATTGGTTTTATAAATGTATGCTTGGCATTGATTAAAAGATGTAACCATAACTGAGACCACGACTATTTTCAAAAAGCTTCAATATTTAATTTGATCATTTGTTTAAATAAACATAATATTTAATAATATTTAATTAAAAATTGCAAGAAAGTTTTAATTTGATTTTTAATAATTAGCATTTTTTATGGTTAATTTTTTATTAACACAAATAATTTTTTTTCTTGATTAATTCAAATTAAAAAAAGTTTTTTTTAAAACTCAAATCCTCTATAAAAATTTTTTTTTTTTCAAAATTTAGAAAATGTCCTCATTTAATTTATCAAGAAGAAGCAATTCAAAATTTAACAAAGATCGGCATTAACCGTTCATTAAAATCCGAAATTTTTCTCGGTTTCAAATTTACAATTAAACATTCAATTGAGATGAATCAAAAAAATTCTGCGTACTAATAAATTAGTAAAAATACAATTTAATTTTAAAATGCTTTGGGGCATAAAATTGTTTCATCTTTTGAGAATTTGTTTTCAGAATTATATTTTTGATTGAATTCAGCTATCCCATTATCACTTATAAAATTAACGCTTTCACAAGAATGCGAGCTTTCATCAAGATCTGTACCAGTTTCTCCTTGACTATTTGTACCAACTCTAAAGCTTCCTGACACTGATCTATTGCGCCTCATTCTTGATTTTTTAATTTTCTTATGAACAGATGGCCCAATGTTAGACAGCTTTTTTGGTTTATTATGTGAAATTAGAATAGATGCTTCATCTTCTTCTTTAAATTCAAACACATCTAATTTTTGATTTTTATGTTTTGACAAGCTATTATTGCTGTTTAATTTTTTAGTCTTTATTTTAGACATGTCTATTGCATCTGTGGAACCAATTGTTTTTCGCTTGCGTGATTGAATTGGAATTGATTGTGACCTTTTTTTGTCACTTTGATTTATATTCATCGAGGTTGATTTTGATCGCGATGACATGGCTATTTTATTGTTATTTTGTTCATCTTTTATTTTTTTCAATCGAGTATCTGTCTCTCTGAATCTATAATTATTCGAATTTGATGGCAATAAGTTTTGGTTCGATAAATTTCCTGAAAACTTTTTTAATTTATTTCTAGTTATTATAGAGCTTTTTGTCGCTTCTTTAAAAGCACTCTCAGAAAAGGCTCCCATTTGTTTTCTATTTAAAATTATTGATAATTTTAAGCTTAAATTAAGAATTTAAAACATACCTCTCACAAGTGTGACATTCACAATTTGCATTTTTTTCTCCGAAAAAATTGGCCCCATAAAAGCATGTTATTTCTTCATCTACTTCAATGTCACGCAAAACTTGAAGACAAGCCGAAGAAACACCAGTAGGTACAAACTTAATACAAAATTTAATTTTCAAAAACATGAAGCTTTTTTTCTGAAAAATTACTTTGCAATTTGGTCTACAATCGTGATTTATGTACGCACCGGGACCAAGCCATAATTGGGAACACTGTTTTCGACAAGAATACATTACACTGAAGTCATTTTGACCTGGCCGTAGTAATTCATTTTCTTCTGTTTTGGTCATTTCGGCTATACAGCCGATCAATTTTTCGATTTTTTCACCTCTATTCCACTTTTTTGTAGCCACAATCATGCCTCCCTTCTTCTCACTTGAATATCTAAAACACTCTTTTACAGTAATACCACTATCTGGGTTAAAAAAATGCAAAAATTTGTATACATGTGACTTAAATGATTCTATTTGATGCTGATTTTTTGCATTAATGTAATTTTCATACCATTCATTGGCAGTTAGGTCATTAAAACAGTGCTCATAGTCTTTGTTTTGTTCAAATTTTTCTATTATTTTTTTCCATTTAGACGCGTATCTTCTCACTGGGCGAAAATTTATATTCATCTTGTGGGTTTGAAAGCCTAGATAAGAGTCGATTACCATCATAGTTACAAGATCATCCAATTCACATAGTTGGCCTGCAGTCAAGTAATCGTTTGCTGGCTTCCTCGAAATGGTTGAGGACATTTTACTTTGATAAAAAAATATAACACGATAATTCTCTAATAAAAGTAGATTTTATTATGGGATAAATTTATGAATTTTTTATTGATAGAGATATTAGAAAAATATAAAAAAAGGAATAAAAGCATATATGACATAAAAATAATAGTTTGTGCAAATGTATGCAAAAATTATTTTAACTTAGCTCGATTATTATGTTAGGTTTTTCATAAAATATATTCTAGCTAAACTGCTTTAGTTTACCAATAGAACAAACAGGAAATCCTAGAAGATAAATATCTTAATAAATGTCTCGAATTTTTAAAAATAATATGAACAAAATTATTTGACACAATTTATTAACTTACATAGTTAACAATAATTAAAATTATTACTTTTAAAACTTTAAAAATTTTCTTAATTAGTAAACATCTTTTAACAGTTTAGCCAATTGTGAAATTAAAGAAGTATAAAAAGTAATCTGATTTTATGCTTACATTTGTTTTTTTTTTAAAGGAAAAAAAGCTTAGTTAAAAATCATGCGAAAACTAAATCAAAAGTTTTTTTTAGAATTTAATTAATTTTTCTGCTTACTAAAAAGCTTATAGCTTAAATTAAATTTTTACTTAAAAGCATTTAAAATACTTAATTATGACCGATGCCTAGAATCATGTCATTTAAAGTCCTATTATGAAGATTTTAATCCCTTAATTTTCCAAACAAATTAAAAATAAAATTAATGAGAAAAATTTGAAAATCTAATTCTAAGAAAAATAATTTTATGTGAGAATATAAATAATAATACATGAATTCAGAGTCAAAAATTTATTCTAATTAAATTTCTTTATAAACTAAACATTAAAAAAAAATTGAAAATAATGGTTAATACACCAATTAACCACAAAACAGTTTTTTTATTTGATAATTCAAGCTATTTTGCTATCAATTGTGGTCAAACATTCGAATTCGATATTTCGAGTAAATCAAAAACATCAAATCAAACCCAAAATCAGAATAAAATAAGTCCTTTGAACAAATCGCTGTGGACATGTACGGTTGAAGCAGCAATTGAATTTGCTCGCATTGTTTACGATTTGTTTCCAGAAAATAAGCTGATTCGTCTTATGACTACCAAGCATGAGAATACGCTTAACACATGGAACGAATCTGAACAAGGACTTGATACAGTAAATTAATAAAAAATTAGTTTTTTTCAGAATTCTTAATTTTTTGCCACTAGCTAATGAATTTAATGGGAACAGTGCATCCTCCATTTCCTTCAACACATCAAATATCCCAGTCGGAAGAGCTTATTCTATGTCGGGCGTTAAATGCTTCTCTAAATGCAATCGCTCAATCGACTCAAATGCAACAAAATTTAATTAAGAATAAAATTCCTATTAGAAATAGGGGTCGAATTATATTTTTTTCATCATCAAATGTACGAAAATTTGAGCCTATTCAAGAATTTTTGGCTAAAGCAATTGAAGAATTGAACAAAATTATTGATCAAGCGGCAAAAAATGAGTAAAATCTATTTACTTTTTTTTTTTATTCAAATAGTTTTTTTAAACCGTAAATATTTAGTAAAAAATATTTGTTAAATTTTGCCTATTTAAGTATTGCTATTCAAAAAATTGACAAAATTGAGCTTGTTATAGTCGATATGGTACCAATAGATCAGAATTTGACCTTAACTAAAGAAAAAATAATTCAAGTAATTAAATTTATTTCAAACAAGAAAAATTCTATTTATATTTGTAAAGAATTCACCTGAATTGCGAACTCACATTCTTAGTAGTAAATCAGGTTCAAATTTATCTTTAAAATTAATTCAGCTAACTCAAAAATTCTATGATCTGGCAGTAACTTCAGTTACAAATATTCCAATGAAAGTATATACCGATTATTTAGAAAAAATTTAGAACTTTATATTACTTTCTTTAAGGAAGAATTAAATGCTAATAGCTCAGCGAATTACGATGTAGATATTTTGCACCATAAGTCACTTCATGATCAGCTTAAGATTTCAGGTCTCTTGAAAAATTGCTTGGTCAGTAAAGATGGGGTAAATACTGTGTGTCTTAAATGGAGCAATCCTAAAACAAATATAACAGGTAAGATTTTTTTTTCTAAAATCATATAATATGAAATCAATGAATATTTTTATTGTTTAGAATTTAATTTGACAACTAATTCTTCTCGAATAACACCCATAGATGTAAATAGTCGACCATCTTCTTGTCTCACTTCTTTTTTGCTCTCAGGTCTAATATATAGAGTATTTTTTTCCTTGACTATAAAATATCTTTGCAGGAAGATGTGTAGTTTTGGAAATTCCCCGTGCAACAACATCAACTAGAATATCTTCTCATGTATTATGCACTCATGGCAACGAAATATTTATTCATAGCTTAAACTATTCACTAAAATCGGTGTTTGATGATCGACCCAGTATCGATTCAGATACTGAAAATCTAAAAGATTATAGAACTAATGTAAAAAAAAACTTTTCTCTAAAACAAATAAAATTATTTTTCTAGGAATTTATCGATTTTATGAAATCAAACACATTACCAAAAGTTTTGAATGATAAAGCACCATCTAAAATTCATAAAAGTAATTTTTAAATATTTAATTAAACACTTTTATTAAATTTTTTACAAAAATAAATAAATAAGCGTTATTTCTAGGAAAAAAAATAAAACTTTTTAAATTTAGTTTCTGAAAAATTTGAGAAAATCACTCAAAACTGGCCGATTAAATATACTGAGAAAATAATTACCAATCTTCAACCTGTGAGATTAATTTTTGAAAATATTAATCGAAAACAAAAACTTTTTTTTTTAGCTAAGACCATTTCTATTGAGATGCATGTCGGAAGAACCGTTTACTGACGCCCAATACAATGAATGCATCAAATCTTTGGAATTCTTACAAAATGCTGAGTCAAAAAGTGAACCAATTTCTGCATCTCATTTAATTAGTCCAGTAGAAGACCTGTCCATTTACAAAAAAAAAGATTTGTTCAAAATAATATGGAGCGAATTGGAAGCTTTTTTAAGTCCTTATCAGGATTTTTCTGACAAACATAAGTTTTTCTATAATCACATCAAAACAATTAAATTGAATCAAGCTAAAAGTGAGAGTACTTTTGGCAGAAATCTCGATCCCAGGAAAATGTCTAGACAAACAGATAAAATTCAATTAATGAATTTAATACCCCGGGAAGTTTTAGAATTGTAGGAAAAATCATTATCAAGTTAATTTTGTTTAATTCAATTTTTGTGAAGTGAAAACGAAAAGCTAAGCAAGAGGAAAACATTTTCAAAAGATATCAGCTCGGCTGATATAAATCTATACGAATTTTGGTCAAGAACTCTTGTTGATAAAAATAAATGCAAACCGGATTTTTACGGGAGACTAATGTACCCGAATCAAACTGCGCCACTTTATTCCAATTTGAAGCTGGATGAAAATTCATCATCGAAAAACTCAGCGTAAAATTTAAGCATTAATTTTATTGATTTATGGTAATTTTGTTTTCTTAGGGTAAAAATGGAAATATAATAAGAATATGTTTTGTAAACGGAACAGAAAAAAAAACTCAAATTAAAATTATTGATCGTTTTTTTATTTAATATAAATGATTTTTATTAAAATATAGAAGCTTGATGTGTATAGATTCATTTGAATTTTATTAATATAACAATTTAGAAGTATTCATATTTGGTCAATTTTCACCTTGTTTAATTTTATAATTATTTAAGTTCAAAAAGGTCGTGTTTAGTACACAAATCTAATTTAAATCCGCAAAATCTAATTTAAATTTACTTTTTTACTTTTAGTTAAGGTCAAGCGTTTATTAAATCAGGTCGATTTCTAAAATTATTCTTAGTATTTATTAAAAATACTTATAAAAATAAGAAAACCTTTCAAGCATAACTGTATTAGACATATTTCAGATATTTTAATTACTGAAAAAGAATGAACATTTAAATTCCTAAAAAAATAGCTCGTTCTCTATTTTTTAAATCAAAATTATTTAATTTTTTAAGTAAACTAGTATTAAATAAATAAATATACAAATAAGGAATAAATAATTGTGTTTTGCAAAATTTTTCTGACAATAATGTAATTTTTTCTTTATCGATATTAATGTTCAATAATTTAACTAAACAGTTAAATGTACAATCTTTAAAAAAGACGTTTTTTTTTGTTTTTTGTGCATAATTTTAAAAATTCATAAATTTCAGGAAAGTATTATCTAATTTTTACAAAAAAAAACTAAAAAAAAAAACAATTTTTAGACTATTTATACAGTTTAAACGTACATTAATGTACGTTATGTATAGATATAAGTTATGAATGATTAGATTTGTAGATGTATAGTTATGTATAGTGATTTTTATCAAAAACATACTGAATTTGATATATTTTGTTAAATTTTTTTTTCAAAAAAGTAAAAATTTCAAAATCAATTAATGCATACTTTATTTTGAAACTAAATGAACACTTAAATTTTTCAAAAAAATTAAGACGCTAAATTAGCACATATATATTTTATAGTTTTCGTATATTGTTATGTACCTCGATCGCTTACGGTGTTTTTTAAGATTTTTTAATATTCCATAGGTTAGATTATAACAGCAGGACAAATCAAACGTCAAGTGGCTTTTATCAGTTATAATAATGCATTAGCTTTAATTATTTTAAATACAATAATAAAAATAATTCCATTTACTTTCTTTAAATGAAATAAAACTTTAAATTAATAATTATTTTTTAAAATTTAGCTTGAATATTTTTCATTGAAATTATTTTGGATTCTAATCTGGAGAATTCAAGAAATATTAATGAGTCATTTTATTTAAAGATTTTATATTAAATTTTATTCATTTTTCAAATCTGAGTGTGGAGATAATTAAATTTGTTTTTGTCTAGAAAATTAATTTTTGAAAGCTGGATTTAATAACTTTTATTCCCCAATTTGAAATAAAGCTAGGAAAATAAATGATATTTTAAAGCTAGGAGAGTAAAAGTTTTTTTCTAATCATATTTCTTTTAAAGAAACTTAGTTAAATTAAACATGTCAAAGCTTTTTATTGATTGAATGAAGGCAAAATATATTTATTTGACACTCACTTTTTCTTCAATTTTTCTTTCCTGCTATGCATCACTTTTTCTTAAAATTAGAAAGCCCGATAGAATTTTTAGATCCCTTTTTAAAAATTTGAAACTTAAAAATTTTTAGATAGAAATAAAATTTCATAAAAAAGCCTCTAAAAACTAAGCATCAGTTTTAAATTCTTTTAAACTTTTAAAGAATTTAATTAATTTCAAGAAAAAATGTTTAACTTATCTACATAACTAAATTTAAAATTTTTATTAATTATCAACTGGCATTTCCAGGGTTAAATTCATTAATAAAAGGATTCAAAATATAAGATAATATAAAATATTTTAATTTTATTCATTTTTCATAATATTTTTACTAATTAGGTTATTATTATAATAATTAGGCCAGAAAAGAATGAACTTATTTTACCTAAATTAATAATTTCACAATAAATCGTTTAAGAATTTTTATGAAAACTGTTACTTAATTAATCAAATAAATAAAGAGTGTTTGTTTAAGACTAACGTGATTTTTTTAAAATAATTACATCAAACAAATTTCCTCAGATAAACATTTAGAAGAATCTTGAGTGAAAAAATAAATTATATTTTCAAACATTTTTGGTCAATAATTAAAGAATGACATTAAGTTAATTAAAAAATTTCATCATGTTGAAAAACATGAACTATTAAAATTTTAAAACTCTATTAAGATATTTTAACTTGAGTCGCACTTTCATCAAGCTGTCTAGATTTTTATTAAATAAGTATTGTCTTAAAGTATAAGTGTTATTAATTTAAGTAAGTGAAGCCTTAAAAAAATTTAATTGAGAAATTTAATTTAGTCTTCTTAATAATCTTAAAGTCAAATTTTGGATAATACCATCAATGAAAAAAATACTTAATATAAATAGTTCATCAAATGCTATAAAATTTCTCGTAAGTAAAATTTTAGAATATTCTAACGACTCAAAATTAATTAAATTAGCTTAAATGTTTTCATGTAAATAAAAATACTTTAGAATCGAAGTATTTTTTAGTTAACTTTTCTTATCCTTTTGTTAACACACTAATTCAAGCTATTTTGTTTCTTAATCATAGACTGCTAGATTTTATATAAATTAGATAGGTAATCTTGAAGATGCCAAATTAAAACAGACAAAATCTTTTGGCTGATTCTCAAATTTAAAATAAATATATATTTAGCATTTAAAATTTGCATATAAAGGAAAAATTACGTATTATATTTTTATTAAGCAAAAAAGCATATTAGCTTTAATGGTATAATAAACCATCATCAAAAAAATGCAAGATTGATTGATTTATTGTTCATTAGGAAAAGTTGCTTTTCTTTAACGGTATCATACGAATAGATTTTAAACTTTCGCCTGAACTATCTAAATTATTAAAATAAAATTTCTAAGTAAAATGCTATTTAAACATTTGTTTTTGCTTAAAATTGTTTATCATATAAGGGATTAATTTAATAACTTTTTTCCTGCTTTTTTTAAATTAAATTGTTTAAATATTTCATGATTTAGACTATTTTTATTTTTTTTTTATAAAACAAAATCCTTTAAAAAAACAAGCTTTGGACTTGAAATAACACTTAAGCTTATGTTTTAGATGTTTAAATGGCTCTTTTGAATTTATTTTTCTAAAACCTTGAGAGGTATAAATTTTCGATGATGCGAATTTTTATAAATAGTAAATTTTTGCTATTTAAAAAAATAATTTATTTATTTAAAATAGAGTGCTTATTTATGACAATAATTTAGCGTTTTAAACTTTGTCAAGCTAAATTTTGTTCACTTGGAATTTAGGCATTTATCTGTGTATATTTAAAAAATAATTCAAATTTAGGAAATGCTCAATACATACAAACAAGACGAAAATATTTCCTGTAAAATTGGCCTAATTAGTTAATTAATTACTTTTAAAATATGGAATTTTGACTCAAATATTTTTCTATTTAAAATGATTAGATAAAAGAGAATGTTTTTTTAATTAAATAAAGAGAATCTCTAGAAGTTGTTTTAAAAATATAATTATTTTTTACGGTAAAAAATTATCAAAATATTCAAATTTGTAGTGCTTTTGTTTAGCCAAAATGTAAATTCTAATAAAAGCTTGTTTTAGTAATTTGAATCTTAAATTAATTATTTATCTCGAATGCTTTCGATCAACTTTGGCTTTTTAGATCCAGCAAACGAATTATTGTTTGTTTTTAATTCCATGCTCAACAAAGCAGAGCTTTTTGGTCTCAATGAGATTTAGAAAATAAACTATTTTTACTTAATTTTCGAGATTAGAATTTCAATTAAGCCTTATATTTAATTTCAAGATAGTATAAAAATGACACGGAATGTCTGCTGGTTTGTCATTATTGCCTTTTTTGAAAAATCAATAAATTTTGTTAATTAAATGTAAATTTTTATTTTTTGCTATTTTATATCATAATAGACTATAGTCGTAAGAGCAAAAAATTGATTTAGTAAAAAAAAATCATTCAATTTTATTTTTTTTTTGTAATTATTCATTTTTTGTTTATTTCCTTTCTGATTTAACTATGTGTTTATTTATAAACAATGAAAAAAAATTATTCTGAGATGGTGCACGATCATATGATTTTTGTATTTATTGAAGTGAGTAGTAACAAGTTTTGTTGAAGTTTCGACGAGAGGTTTGAATTTGTGTTTTAACAAGAAAACACTTGGAAACGCTTTTTTTGAATCTTTATTTATTCAAAAATATTTAATTTAGCAAACGAATCTAAACAAATTAAATAACTACCTTATCCCATTATTACTATTTTTAATAGCCCTCTAGTAAAGAGCCAATTTGCAGGCGATTTAATAATTGCAATTTGAAAGAAAATATGTTTTTTGTTTTACTTTTAATATATAAATTATGGGTTTAAATTTAGTTTATATTCCGACTTAGTATATATAAAATAGCTAAAATTTTAATTTTCTAATTAATGAGAATAATTTTCCTGTCATTTTGCTTAAGAAAATTTAATTAAAGAGCGGAAATTTTAGAATAATCTTAGGAAGTATTTTGCATCAGACAATTTAAATTCAAGAGGCAATTATTTTTTTTCGAAGTGTTCTTTCAAACCATTATTTTCTGGTCCATTAAAATTGGATATGATTTTTTGAATTTTATTAATAATAGAAATATTTAATTGTTGATAGATTATGCTAAAAAATATTAGAAAATACTTCTAAAATTAGAATAAATTAATAGCGTTTAAATCTTAGTTCTAAGATTGTCAATTTATAAACATGTCATTGAAAGATTTTTCTCTGTATAAATCATTTTTTAATAAAATTTAATAAATAAAAGGATAATTTATATTCTATCATTTTTATTTGCTCAGAAAATACGTTAAATAAGCTATTTGTAGCAATAATACAATTTATTTAAAAAAATTTTTTTCACTGTAGAAATATTTATTTCAAAGTTATATTTGTGAATAATAAAATTAATATACCGATTAAGCTTTTAAAATCGATTAATAATTGTGGTTAGAAAAATTAAGCAGTAATAGTTAATTAATTTGGAATCTTTTTAACTTAAAAATGATTTATCAGGAATTAATTTAAACTCTAATAAGGTGTTTTTTTTCTTGCAAATAATTGCTAATGACCAATGCATTTAGAATATAGATTAGTCTAAAATTTCCGCTTCCAAATCCCCAATTACTATTTAGAATAAGTCAAGCTAGACAAACAAAATAGCCTATCTAAAATAATAATCGATTTTTGCGTATCTTAATTTAAAACTAATTCAAATATTCGAATAAATTTGTTTGGTAAATATTTTATTTGTAACTTATTCTAAATAAGCACAACAAGAAAAGCAACATTCTACATTGGTACTATACAAAAAAACCTAACAACGTTAATTTATTAAAAATGGTTTACTTTGTTCTATTTGCTTAAGAGATTTTTACTAATTCAAATTTCATGTTCGTACACATCACCATGACTTAAAAGTCATTTTTTCTAGCTAAAACAAGCCATGCTTAAATTTAGAGGAAAATAATTTTGTTTTAAACGAATCTAAAAAAATATTATTTTTTTTTCTTTTCCTAATTATGCTCAGAAGCGGTTATTTTAGTGTTTAGTTTATTTCTAGTTGCTGTGGAACTATTATAATAATTAATTTTGAGTTTGGATCAAATTTTTTTTCGATCATTGCCTTAGAAAAACTCTCGAACGTTCGGCTAAATTAGAAAACTATTTAAGTTTTAGATTTTAAAGTTATTTAAAAAACAAACTAGCAAAAATGGCCGACAGAGAAGACCGAGTTTTTATGGCTAAGTTAGCTGAGCAAGCCGAGCGGTACGACGAAATGCTCGACTCGATGAAACTGGTCGCAACTTATGACACTGAATTGACTGTCGAAGAAAGAAATTTACTCAGCGTCGCATACAAGAATGTTATCGGAGTTCGCAGAGCTTCGTGGCGTATTGTTAGCTCCATTGAACAGAAAGAAGACGACATAAAGGAATCTCTAATCAGAAATTATCGATTACAAGTAAAAAATTTAAATTTTCTTTTTTAATTCAATAATTTAGAAATTAACTAATTTTATTATTTAGATTGAGAAAGAACTCAAGGATATTTGTGCTGATATACTCGGTCTTTTGGACAAGCACTTAATTCCTCATGCAAGCACTGGTGAGTCCAAAGTGTTTTATTATAAGATGAAAGGTGATTACTACCGGTATTTGGCTGAATTTGCAACTGGCAATGATCGCAAAGAAGCTGCTGAAAATAGTTTAATTGCATATAAAGCAGCTAGTGACATTTCAACAAGTGAACTCGTGCCTACTCATCCGATTCGATTGGGCTTAGCTTTGAACTTTTCAGTATTTTACTATGAAATATTGAACTCTCCAGATAGAGCATGCAGATTGGCAAAAGCTGCATTTGATGATGCTATTGCTGAATTGGACACGTTAAATGAAGAATCATATAAAGATTCAACTTTAATCATGCAATTACTCAGAGATAATCTGACTCTATGGACCTCAGACATTCAAGGTAATCATTTGAATTTTTTTTTACAATAACTTACAGTTACAATTTTTGAAGGTGATGAGAAAAATGAAGATGTACAAGACGTTGAAGGCCAAAATGATTAGAACTATTATTTAATAATGGTATCAGCTAGCTGAAAATTTTTCAAATCGAATATTTTTTAGAATTAATTAAATTTTGCTTATTTAAAAACCTAATTTTATTGTCTTGGAAACAATTTTTTTATCATTCAATTTTTGTATTCACTCTTGTCGGAAATTTTTTTTTAAATCTTGCTAAATGTTCTTTTTCAAGACTATGGATTTAGACCAAAATTTAATCGAATCTTTTATCGTTCGAAAGTAATAAATTTTAAATGAATTTTATCTTTTTAGCCTTTTATTAAAATTGAGGTAAAATAATAAAATGAAAAAAATAAGTTTTTTGTATCATTAAAATTAAGACTTAAAAAAAGTTTATTCTTTATTTAAATGAAATAATATTTCCTAATTCATTTTAATTGCTTTTGGCATTAGATCTCAAATTATCTACATTAGATATCCCTATCATAATTTAATTAAATATCCCGCACATAATGCTTCTAAAAAGCAAATTAAAATTCGTTAAAATCCTGTATTTAAATCCTTTCACGAAAAAATTTATCAATAATCTACTTACATAAACAGATGACAAACAGAAAAAGATTAACAAAAACTAAATACTGAATGGACTTGAGCTGTTGCTTGGACAATAAATTGAAGAATTTAATGATCTTATTCATCTAAGCGTTTCGAAAATTTTAGAAATACAAAAAAAATGAAAAAAGATGGAGTAGGAGAATCGATAAAAAAGTAGGTAAATACCTCCTTGAGTGACAGGAAAAGTCGCCACATTCTTGAGCTTCTGACAAACCATACTAACAAGCGACATAAAAAAAATTTAAATTTTCAATTTTATTCTTTTTCTCTTTCACTCATCACTCATGAGGTGTTTTCTTGAAATAAATAAAAAAACTTATTAATAATAATGATAATTGGCTACAAAAGATTTTTCCTGTAGAGCAATGTATGGTAGCTAAAACGGGTATACGTAAAACAAATGCTTATTTCTTGTTTGTTTTAAAAAATTCATTAATTTTATTTTTAAAACCGTTCTTAGTGTTTATTAAAATTATTTCAACCGGCAATAGGATACTTCAGCCGGCAAAATGTTTATTCTTATTTTGTTTAAAAATATTAAACTTTGTCACTGATTAAAGTGATAACGGGTGATGCATAAGTAAATGGACGAAAGTTAAGTTAACTTGCCCGATCATGCAAATGATCAGGGGATCATATATATATTTATTTATAAACTACTAAAAATTAGCTATAATATTGCAAAAAAAAATTTTAAAATGGGACT
>PJRA01000274.1:1136655-1153818 GCA_016987375.1 Brachionus koreanus | reverse complement strand
ATTTTTTGAGATATTCGCTTTTAATTTTTGTCCATTTACTTATGCATCACTCGTTAAAAGCAATTTTACTATTAATTATTTCTAAATATTTATGTTCTAAAAAAAGCATATACTACTTTTATCAATCCTAATCATATTCTTTTAATAGTAACAAAAAAATTTATTTAAAAACATTTGAGAAAAAGCAAGAAATAAATGTAAATTTTATTGTGATTAAAATTACTTTTCAATTTTTCTTAAAATTTATTTTATTTACGCAAATGTTGTAAAAACAGAAAACGGAACATCATTGTGTGTACAAATATCCTCTCAAAAATTAACTCTCATAAATTTTTTTATTTTTTTATATCAAAAAAATTTGGTAATCTTTTTTCATAAATTTATTTTCAAAAACATAAAAAATTCTTACCCAAATAATTCCGAATATTTATTTATTTTAGCTGATAGAAAATTATTTCCTCAGTATTATTTATGCATTTAAACATATATTTTGCTTTTGAAAGCTTAGGTGTTAAAATTTTAATTTTATAATTCTAAATTTGGTCAAAAAGAGCTAAAAAAATCTTTCTTGAAACAGTTAAATTAAAATAAATAATTAGTTTTTAAGATTAAGAGTGAGTTGGTGAATAATCGATAAAATTATTTTTTAGAAAATTATCTAATTTTAAAAAGTATAAAATTATATCTCATTATTTAAAGATTAATTTAAATAACAAATGAAAGCTAATTTCATTCAAAAAAATAAAAAGTAATTAGAAACTTAAAATTTAGATTTACTTTATAAATGAATTATCTTAATAATGTAAAGCTAACTTTGAGCTAATTATCTAGATAATAAAATATTTCCAATGAATAAAAAAATGTTATAGCTCTAAAAAGAATTAGTTTTACAATAAATATGGATTTGAATACAATAATTGGCTTTCAGGTAAAATGGTATAATTTAGTTTAGAAGCTATTCAAAATGCAACCCTTCAAAATTCGTAAACAGTACTATGACAACTTTATCTTAAAATGATGAAAATCGATTTTTTTTTAATTTTTTAATTAAATGACGTCAAAAAGCTTTATTCACTCGCATGATATGAAATACTAAATGCTTTCTTTCATTATATATTATTTTAAAAATTATTTTTAAATAGCACCTATAACTATGCCGAATATTTGAATTAAATTGATTGTGCGAAACGTGCTTCTGCATCTTATCACTAGGCTTTTTATAAACTAGACTTTTCAATTCTAATACATTTTTTATATTTTATCGTAGATTTTGATAAAACTTTCTTCAAATATTTATCTTTATTTTTTTCTTTATTTTATTTTGTGATTGAACTGAGAATTTAAAATGTTGTTTTTAGCTGCTAATTTCTCAAACATTAAAATAAAAATCAGATATGCTTAAACATAATATTAAATTAAAAGACAAATAGTATTTACCCTTTTTGATTAACTATGCTATTAGCACAACTTCTTTTTCAAATTTTGAAAGGTATAAGCTTTTTAAATAGCGTTAAAATATTTGAATTTAATTCATAGTTCAAATCAATCATATAAGTTCAATTTAGCAACTTAGATTTCTACGAAGCTTGATTGTATTAAAAAGAAACATGTCATTTTTTATTTTGAGATTTTTTAAAGAGCTAAATTTTCTAGCATCTTTCTTATAATTAAAAAGAAATTTTGTTTTCAAAATTTTCAAAAAAAATTAATTTCTCTTTTCTTTTTGTTAGTAAAATCAATCATTTTTTCAAAAAATTTAAATTTACAGTGACGAAATAAGCCAACAAAAAATAAATCTAATCTTGAGAAGCTCATGTGCTTAATAAAGAATTAAATCATTCAACAAATAATCGCACATGACAAATAAAATTAAGTATTTCATGACTAAACATGATAGATAAAATTATAAATTCACAATTTAAGTTTATAAATTGAAGTAATGTTTGAGTTATCCTATATTAAATTATCATTTAGTAAGGAACTAAACAACTATTTTGATTTTGTTTAAATCCTATTACATAAAATTAATTTTGTTTGTTAAGGTTTTACAATTTGGCCTTAAGTCTTTAGTCAACATTAATTTTAACCATGAAAATTCCATTTCAAGAGTATTTAGTTTTTATTTTTTTATTTTTCTGATTTTTGGTTCTATCTCGGTAAAATCAAAGGGAAATTTTTTTGTAAATGAGATGTATCAAATTTTCTAGATGCTGAGAACAAAAAAAACCATAATCAATTTCTTGCAAAAGAAAATATTAATAATAATATATTGGCAAATATTTATTTTCAAAATGCATTCAATAGAGAGATATTAATCGTCGCACATTAAATTTAGTGATCTTTGCTTTAAATTAAGATTTTGTTTATGTACTACTGGCTTAACTATTGAAAGCAAAGTGACTCAAAAGCTAAGTCTATGTCTTATCGTTGTTGGCTTTTTCCAATATAAAAAAAGAAAAATTGTTTAAACAAAGCTCTCGGTGAGCCAAGACCATAATGCAAATTGCCATTAGTTGTTCATGCTAAATATGTTGACGTTGTTGTATGTTAAACTCCTTTATGTGCCATTTAGAAGCTTTAGTTTTATAGACAATTAATATTTGTTTTTAATTAATATTTAAGCCTTAATCTATAGCCAACAAGCATACACACAAACACACACACACACGCTATTTTAAAAAATACCAAAACAGATAATACTAGTTTTATAATCAAATTTTTTAGACGGATCTTTGGAAAGCTCGGACACGGTGAGCATTTAGCAGCTTGAAACGCTTTGTTTTCACCAATCGGTGAATATCATTATGCAAAATTATAATATTTTATGATTTTGATTGATATTACAAAAAATATTTAGATATATATTAATATTTTTTATTTGCGTTTGTTCTTTAAGAGACTTTGAGATACTGGAACTTTGCTCTTTAAACAAAAATAAAGCTCACTATAAAAATGCAAAATTGATCCGATAAAATTGCTTATTTAATTTTTCTACTTTAGACTTTAGAGAATATCTTTATTATTTTAGAAAAATATTTTCAAGCTATAATAATAGAGATAGAAAGCAAAATCTTTAGCGAATTTAGCCTCCTAAAAAAGGTAAGTAAAAATTTTTTTTTTCATTATTATGGAATAAATTCATATCCACCCAAGTAAATTGTTTTTAATGTCGATCACATTTTCTATCCACATATTTACTTTCAAATTGTGGTTTAAACTAAATTTGGTTTTTCATTATAATATGAATTTACGTATATATTCTAAAACAACATTAACAAAATATTAAAACTGTTTTTTTTTTATTTAAATTAATTTTTAAACATAAAAAGAGCTAAATTGAAAATTTATCATAAAAATTGAAGTAAAAAATTTAGAATAGACTTCACACAGAATAGATTAGATTGATAGATTTCACATAGTGAGTAATAGTGAGTAAACCAAAATGAAAATTTTTTTCTCTGGCATTATACATCTTTTTTCAATTTTTTGTTCAAGGTCTAGAATATTCTAAATTCAAAAATATAAAAAAAATATAAACATTAGTTTATTCTAGCTGAAGAAAATTATATTAAAATTAGCCAAATTTTATTTTTATCTCAAATGAAAAATAGTTTAAATTTTTTCCTTTTATTTTTTTCAGATGGTAGATAAATTTCGAAAATTGAATTATTTATGTAAAACTAATAGCGCACAGTAAACATTAATTTCTTTAATTATTTTGGCTTTTTTCATTGAATACTTAAATGCAGATTTTATAACTATCTTTCATTGAATTCACTACTATGGAACAATTAAACTATATTATCTATTTCTACTGTAAATGAGATAATAAAAAAGCTTAAAGTAATTTTATTTGCGATAATTCCCTTCTAAAAGGTTCAATTAAATTATTTGTATCAAGAAAATTTTTAAAACATAATATTTCAACATTTAAAGCTTGATTTATCTCCTACAAGATAAGAACTCACTTAATTAATAGAAACCTTTTTTTATAGACGCTGTAAATCCCTAGGTAAGAACAAGATTTTATTCTATTTTTTGTTTAAAAGATTAAAAAATTTTAGCTAAAATATTAGATCTTGAATACAAATTTATATTATAAGGTCCTATTTGAATCTTAAAATATTTTTCAAGAGTAATTCGGTATGGCAACAAAAGCTTTGAACTAGTGCATATTTTTTTTAAATTAATTATGACCAATTTTATCCATAATGGCATAGTGTAATTTCATAAGCAAATTTTTATTATAAGCTTTAAAAAAAAATTATTTCTAAAAGTCTAGGATTTAGATCGACCATTGCTAATTGTTGAGCATTTGTTTTGCTGATAAAATTTAGCGAACTTAAAGCACTAAAATTTAATTGTTTTTTTTTTTATTTCAAACTATTACAGATAAGTAAAACCACCGACAATTATACCATTAAAATAACAATTCAACAATGCTAAGTAAAATAAAACAAAATTTATCATAATGTGCTCAGGCGCATACACCCTTGTTCAGTATTTAATTACTTTATGTAAGACACATTTTGAAAAATATAAAAAGCTAAATTGAATTAAATTTAAAAATAAATATAAAAAAGAATTTCGCTTTTCTATTTTATTTTGTTTGCAAAAGATGTTCTAGAATCAAGAAATAAATTTTAGAAGAAGAAATTATGATCTCATAAAAAATTTTAATTTACAACTTTTTGAGTAACTTTGAATTTCTTTAAATTGGAGCACAGCTTGCGAATCATACGATATTCACCTTTATATTTATAAGTCTAGCTTTCAGATATATTTAAGTATATAGACTTTTAAAAATGTCATTTTAACAACGATAAATCTGCATTTTAGATTTTTTTTAGAAACTAATAAATACTAAATTAAATTCGATTATCAATACAAGTTCCAGAAAATGAACATACTTCTAACATTCAGGTAAATTTAAATTTATCAATTCTATTTTAATTACGCAACAATTTTTTTATTTCTCAACGTAAAGTTCCATTTTTGATGTTTGTATATAAAAAAAAAAAGGAATTTCGCAATTTCTAAATTTTGCTATCTCGATCAATGCTAAGAATTTTAGGAAAGGTAGTCTTGAATATAAACTTTAGAACTGATCTTCAAACATAGTTTATTTTTATCCCAAAATTTTTTGAGTTAAATTTATTCTCTTTTAGACCAATTATAAATTTTAGAAAAAAATCTTAATCAAATTAATTATCCTAGATTTTTTCTTAATTTAGACATTTGGGTTTAATTTACATAAATAGGACTAAGAATATTGTATTTATCCGACTTGAATTAAGTTTGTACTTTAGTTACAAAATACAATTATGGACACATTTAAGTGGTTTAAAATATATTTAAATTGTCCGAGGCATTCTAAATTGAAAAAGTAAGATGCTATAAATTGGGCAGCTAGAAATTATTCCAAAATCAAAGAAAAGAATAGACATTAGATTAATTATTTTGTTTTAAGCAGAAAAACTCGCAAAAGGGACAAGTCTGAAGGAGATATCGAGACAAATTACGAGCAGGAAACCAACAACTTCCAGAATCCTTTAAATGGTAATCTTAATTTATTTCCTTCTAAAAAAAATAACAACAGCAAATAGCTTAATTGTTAAATTTATTCGGATTCAATTTTATCATTCAATAATAATAATAAATTATCAAATTTTTTTTTCAAATTTTTTATTTCTAATTCAAACAGCTTATGGCGACATTTTTGAAGAAATGGCAGAAATTCTTTTAAATTATTTTCTTTTCATTGACTCATAGTATGTAGCTTTTGATGAAAATTAAACATGATTTAATCACTCTAATGATCAATTTAAAATAATTAGCTTACGCTTGGTTACTTTTTCTATTATTTTTGAGGATTTTTTTCCAAAATTGAATTTTTAAAATTTTTTAAATATTGAAAAAAATTGCTAATCATCTGATTTTTTTTGTTTTATTTATTTCTAGTTAAATAATAGATGATTAAATAAAAATAGAATATTATTTATTGATAAATTTTTTATTAAAATCGATTAGACACTTGAGAAAACAAAATTCTATTATAAAAAATTATGTTTTAGGTGATTAAATCATCAATTAGCTAACAAAATCACTAAGGAAATTCTTGCTGAGAACTTTAATGGACAAAATTTATCGCTTTTACAAGTCGAACTTTTATAGACTAAAAATGATTAATGAGTGGTTCACAACCTAACAAATACTTACGCAACTAAATTTTAAATTCAATCGCAAGTTTTTTCATATTCCATTATAATCTTGAAGAAAATTCTTTTTAAATTTACTTTCTCATTGATGAATTAATTTAAATATTTAATTAAAATTCCTATGTTTAGCTTGCGCTATGCGCACCATTGCTCAATACTCGATCATTATGTATCTAAGTTTTTTTTTCTAGCCTATTATACAAAGCACATTGAAAAGCATTTGAAAAGAGAGCATAGTCAATCCGAAGATCAAACCGATGAAGAAATTCTGCCCAAATCGATAAAGGATAAGTTAAAAAGCCAAATTAGCCTACCTTTTACAAATAAGGATACAAAAAATTCGAATAATATACCGAGTATTTCGAAGTCAAGAAAATCTTGGAAAGAATCGAGGCCGTCTAATTTCTTAAGCGAAAATTTTAAAACTCTCGATTTAAATCAAGCGTTACCAGAAAAAAATTCTAAACTCGCAACTTTGCCATTTGACAAAAAAAGTAGACTAAATTTAGAGTCAAGTGTCTTATCTAACAATTCATCTCTTAATACATCTAATAATAGTAGCATTCGAACAATAAGTAATAGCAGCTCGGCAAGCACGGATAGTGGAGCAAACCAAATTGATATTTTTCAAAAAACTTGTCTAAATACTGAAAATAATCCTCATTGCAAACAAGAGGATATGCTTATGACTAATAATCACAAAGCTCTAAATTATCAATCTTCAATTCCAATCGTTCAACAGCCTCAGCTTGTTTCACACACTATGTCTACATCAGTATTTTTATCGCCAAATATGAGCACCCCGGTACGCAATGGAGCTAATCAAGCAAATGTTTTAACTCCTACAAGCACTGGTGATACTAATGCATACAACTGCAATAAAATAACTTCATTGAGCTATTTGGACGACAGTAATCTCAAATTAGCTTGTGTTGATCCTAATGATTTAACAAAGCTAACAAAATTGCAACAATCAATTGATCACAATGAATGGATGGCTTATAATAGTAAGATTATTTTAATTCTAATTTAGTAATTATAAGGTTTCAGAAATACAAAAAATCCGCACTATCTTCTTCTTAGGGGTTCAAAAGAATACGACCCTGTTAAAAGTACATGCTAATCAACAGCAAAAATCTCAACAATGGATAAATATACTTTATTAAAATTAGTCATTTTCTGAAAGGGCATCAAAATTTCCTACTAGAAAATAAAATTATTTTAGAAAAAAAATTAACCTGGGAAAAGCTTTGCTAACACTAGAAGCACCAAACGATTCATTTTGACTCGTTTGAAAAACTTTTAAATCCTCGTATCTTTTGAAAAGATTTTTTGAATTATGTAGATTTTAAATTTATCTTTAAAAATTGATATTAGTTTATAAAATATGTTATGGTTTTTTAATAAAATATTTTTGAATTAAAAAAACATGAGAAAATGCTTGGTGCTTCTTGTGTTAAAAGAACGAAAAAAAATTTATTCAAAAGAATTGACTTAAATAAAATTTAATTCTTATCTCTTTTTTTCTAAAATAGAAGTTTTTTCGTTGAATTTTTTAGATTTTTAACTCAAAAATATAAAAAAAGGAAAACCCACATATTGTTCAAAATTTTCTTTTGTATCAGGAAATATATTTTTCAAAATGGGTCATAAAGAACAATGAGACTAAATACAAAAAAAAACAAAAAAAAAATAAGTAATTTTTTCTTTTTTTAACGAATTTTTTCATGTAATTTTTTTTTCTTTTAAAAAAACTTTATTTTCTAGCAGAAATTTTGATGCCCTTTCAGAAAATTGACTAATTTGAATAAAGTTTATTTATCCTTTGTTGAGATTTTTGCTGTTAAATATACCCTGAATCCTTTTAGACCCCTAATAAATGGCTTTCATAGGTTTTCAAATATGAAGATTACGAATTTGAGGCCGTTTAAACAATTAAACAATTAGAAATAAAAAAAAAACATTTTTTTTTTTTCCAAGAAAAATTATTAAAATTAACATTATTATTTATAATATCCAGTTTTAAACAATCAAAATAGATTTTTAAGCATTTTTTATTCTATTTTCTTTAAATTAAAGCCAAAATGTTTTTTGATCAAATAAATGTATTATTCGGTGCAATTGCAGAACAATGTACTTTGCAGTCTTGTACGACCATGAACGGTCCAAATAACAGTCAATTCTTTTGGCTAGATGAGAAAGGAAAAAAACTCAAATATTCAGCATCTCAATATATTGATACAAGTCTTACACATATTTCAAAAATAACGAGCGATGAATCGCTATTTCCAATACAGCAAGGACATCATTTTCCATCTAATTTTGAAAGCCTTGTCAAGAAAATACACAAGTATTTATTTCACATTTTGGTTCATATGTATCACAGTCATTACAAAGAATTGGTACACTTAAAGCTTAACTCGTTTATCAATAGTATTTATTTTCATTTTTATTTGTTTGCCAAAAAATTCAACACCATAGACGATAAAGATTTGGATATAATGGATGCTTTGAATAAAGCAATGGTCAATAAATTTATTGATTGTTCTATCCAACAGCAAAAGTTATTGTTAAATCAACCAACTCCGAACATTCACAATACAAGTCAGTCTTCTTCATCGAGTGGATTTTCTTTTTTTAAAAAAAAATTGAATTTTAATCTAATGGCATAAAACTAAATTAAGATTCTAGTTTTTAAAAAGTTCTGCTTAGCTTTCTAATTAAGTTTTTTTTTTATTTACTAACCAAATTTATTTTCTATGCTAATGAAAAAACCCTTATGATTGATTCAATTACTTTTTCAACATATATAAATCATCAAGCATTGTCATTTTAAAAAAATACATAGAAAAAAATGGAATCTGTAACTAAATGAAAATCTCCTAATACTAAAATTGATCTTGATTATTTTATTAAAAGACAATGATTTTTGATTTAGGAAAATGTTTTAATTTTGTATAAATAATTTCAAGTATTGGATCAGGATTTATCTAATCATTAAATAGAAATAAATATCAAAAATTTTTCTCCATATAAGTTAAAAGTCCATTTAAAAAAATTATGGGATTTTTATTAAATTAGTTTTTCTTGCAAATATAGCAGATGGTCATACCTAGTCCAATGTTTTTAATTTTTTGTCTTTCCATTTATTTTGAAAACTTAATTAAAAATGTAAAAATTAATAAAAGGTCTGGTTATTTGCTAACTTTTTTTTCTAAATTTTTTGTGGCTTTTTAACTAATGACTTCCATTTTATTTATAATAAAAATATATTTTAAAATACTTATTTTTTTATTTTTATTAAATTTTTTTTGTTCTATTTTGAATTAAAAATTCAATTTATCTAGGAAACATTAAAATAAAAGAAACTATAATGGCAATTATATAAATGAAAAATAATGCTCTATCTAAAACCAAAGCAACTTGTTTCCATTCATTTGCTTGCTTTAATTTTGAATCAGCGACCTCTATTCTTTTCTTTGTATGTTTTAAATAGTCACGAATTTCTTTTATGTCATTTTCAATTAAGCTTAAACTTAATCTTAAGTCACTAGATAGCTGTTTTAATGGGAAAATGGGCCTCAACTCTTGACCATTAGATGTATTTCCAGTTTCTTGTTCAAAGTTATATAAATAATTAAGATTATTAATGCTTTCCAAATTAAACATCATATTTGGTGTTGGATCGACTGGAAATGAGTTATGAAAAGCATTTAATTCATTAGTTTGGTTATGACATTGATTCGAATGAATTTTTGATTTGAAATTATGATGATTTTGCGAAAGTTGCTGTACATTTAAAAAAGCTTTTGAATTAAGAGATTTTGTTTGATTGTTAATTTTGCCATATTTTCTGACCGTATTTGATGATAAATTTAGTGGTTTTGTCATGCATAATATACCAGCTAAAAATTCTAAAAAAACTCTTCTGATTATTAATGGTACATTGCCTTGTCCACGATAGAATATGTGAACTACACCTGTGCAAAAACAAGTACTAGTTGCTATCATTACCATATTTAGACAATAGTACGCACCGATTACTGGTATTTTATCGCTTGCTGATGGAACGTTTTTCGACAAAAGAAGCAGCAACACAAAAAATGAGGTGAATATGTTCAACCCAAGAACCATTTTTGCCGCAGATTCTGGAGGCAGCCAAAATAAAATCTCAAAATTATTTTAATAAAATCAAAAATAAGAAGGTTTTTTTTTATTACTGTAGTCAAACATGATAAGAGGACACAAGGTAATATCAGGATGTAGTTGTAAAAGCCACCTTTTCGTTTCATTTTTAGATAAAAAGTTCTTCAAGTTTAAAATTAATTTGATGCATTTTGAATAATAATTAAAAAAATTTTACATATCTGGAAAAATTTCTTTACAGCATTCGTACTTTAGTTCACTACGAATTCCTTTTGTTGAAATAATATCCCATTCATTTGATTCTGTATACTGATTTCGATTTATTTCTTCCAATCCTTCATAAAATTGAATATCAATCGAATCTCCGTTATAAGTCCAACTTCCTATTTTAAAATAATTTTTTTTTTATGTATTTAATGGTTAGAAATACCAAATTTCATAGAACAATTTTGTTGATCATAAGGAAATTTTTGAATATTTATTTGGCATGTTGATTTGAAAATACTTGGAGGACGCCATGTAACAGTGCCATCATATTTGACTGTTGCCATTACTTCGCGTTTTTCTTCAAGACGAGTGTCAGCGTAGTTATAAAGTACTATATCTTTAAATAAAAAAAAATTAAATTATAGAAAACTAAAAAAAATTAAATTATCCAAGACAACCCGGGGTCCATATACGATCAACAGGTAGCCGCACATCGTTTATATTTCCATATAAAGATCTATTCCATTTCAAACCATTATCCTTCCATTGCTTAATGGATATTTTTTTAAATTTTTTTTTTAAATTAATTTTTTTTAAATTAATTTTTTTTAACATACATAAATAGAATATACATTGGTGATTAAAACTTGATTTCTTTCATCCTATAATTTTGCTTTTTATAATTTTAAAACAAAAACCGAATGTACTTTACTAAATCAATTAATTGTATTAGATAAACTCCGAAATAAATGACTATTTTCTCGCTCATGTTATTTACTGGTCTTCCAAATTTAACTTGGTAATTTTTAAGTAAGTCGTCAATTAGTCGCTTCTCATTGTTCAAATTTTTTTTAATGAAAACCATAGTATCAGTAAATTGATCACATCGGACGTAGTTAAAAATTGCTAAAAATGTCAATAAGAAATCTTGAACCAAAGAATCAATTAAATAAATAATCATAAAATTTAATAATAATAGTACTTTGGACTTGGCACATTTTTTTTGCAATCAAAATCATTTTTTTAATAATGCTAGTTTTGGTTATCTAAATAAATTAATTCAATTAAAACTAATAATTTAGAGCATCACGAAAGTAATTTTCTAAGAGATTGCTTAATCTGTGGTCAATTTTAAGATTTATTATCTTCAATACAATAGTTTAAATATGAATTGATTTTTATATCCAATAAATCATATTTGTTAGTTTGTCTTATAATATTTTTATTACTAAAAAGCATAATTTAAGTGATTTAAAAGATTTATTGTTAGTTTGCATCCATTTTAATATCCTAAAGCAAACTTCTGAAACATGCTTAATATGATTATTTTTGAGTAAACTTGCGTTTCTATTGACAATACTATTTGATATTTAATATTTTATATTTATTTGAAGAGAAAATATTATTCTCCTATTTACTTTTTTTTTATATTTAGAGTTAATAAATAATCAATAAGTGATTATATCAAATTTTATTAATTAATTTTGCTTTCTAAATGAAGAAAAAATTTTATTGAAAAATTTAAAAAATATTAATCATTTTTTAAATTCCAAGAAATTTTTTATTTAGATTAAGATTTGTGAACAAAGGTGTATCAAATACAATACTTATTGAGGTTATCTTTAATTTACTCTGAATTTTAAGATAAAATTTAAATTTTTATCCTATGTTTTTGAAAAAAATCCAATCAAAAAATTGAAACATATGTTCAAATAAAAATGATCATGCTCAAAAATTATCATTGTAAACATTCTTTGTTAAACTAAATTTTTTATGTCGGCAAATTTCTGTTAAATTTTTATGCATGCAGAATTATGCACAATACTTGGCTTCTGTTTAACATGTTTTGCAACACATGAAAATATAACTTTGCATTAAATTTTTCAATCAAGAAAATTTTTTGGAAATTTAAAAAAATTTGACTGTGATCATTAGCTTCAATATGCCCTAACATTAAGTTATTTTGTTTTTAAAAAAATATTTAATTTAATAAAAAAAATATTTGATTTTTTTTATCTTTTTTTTGATGCTTTCATAATTCCTAAAAAGAGGGCAAAGTAAAATTTTAGTAAAATTTAAATTGAATTTCTTTGAAATAAATTGTTCAAAAATGGTCCTGCAAATACTACAATATTCGATAAAATTTCCTATAAATTGCACAGTTTTTGCAGAACTTATAATTAGTCTTTTCAAATTTGTACAATATTGTGCTGTATAAAATATTATATCATTTTTTCTTTTTGTGTTGTATTTTTTTTACTAAAATTTCACGTTGCCTAAAAAGGATAAGTTTTTTGACAAAAAATCGGTGAGGACGTATCTTATTGTCTTATTCCAAGCTTACTTTTTAAATTTTTTTAATCTCTTTAAATTCCCGTAATCAATTACTAAGGAAAGAACAGATACTATTCAGACGAGATAAGATCGCATGATTAATTTTAAACTTAAAAAAAAAACAAAAATAAATTAATTCAAAGTACAGTAAATAAGAATTTGTTTATAGCTATAAAAGATAAAGCAGTGATGTTTTTTTGAATGAAAGGAAAATGATGTGTATCAAAAGTTTTGATTTTTTTTGCTAGATAATCTATCATATAATAGTTGTATTTTTGTCTGCTTTTATTGTCGATCTCTGTTTATTTCTTTTTTTACTTAATTTTGTGTTTTAATATTTAGAATTCGATATAGCCGATTACATTTCAATACTTTAGTCTATTTAGTTATTATTTAAGCCGAATTTAAGAAACTATTATTAGCTTTGTAATTGAATTTAAACATTATTGAATGCTTATCAAAATAATATTCGTTTTTTTTATAAGTAAAGTTGTTATTTAAAACTTTGTTGATGTAATCTGATGGCATATATCCTGCCAAAAAGAGTCTTGATTATTGATTAATGTAACGGAGTCTCCGTTGCTCTGAGAAGTTAAGTTTCAATATCAATTAAGTATTAATATTCATTGTGCTTAATCATATTTCTTACATGGTCTTCTTCCAAGGAATTAAAATATATGCTTTATATGTTATTTTAAAATTTTCGATTCAAAATTTTCATAGCTTAAAATATTTAAACCCCTTTCATGATAAAATGGGAGACTGGTTTCGACTGGGTAATAGAGGTGCAGATGATCAACTTGATGCAGGAACATCTATGTCAGATAGGAATCGTTGCTATAAAAAATTCTGGAAAACGAGATAAGCGCCTCCTCATCAGAGTAATTAAAGTAAATAAAGTCACAAGTCTCAATTCTAGAATTTATGCGGACTTTAAGAATAAAAAAATAACTTAAAGTTCGGACTTGCATTTAATTTTAAATGATTTTTAGTTAAAGAAGGGCATGAATTTTTTTTTGCTGTTACAGTTAGCTATTTGATGTCAGTTGATGAGCTTGTTTAACTAAAAATCGCTTAATTTAAGTGCAATAAATTATTTTTTTATTTTTAAAGTCTCTCTCCAACGCTGTTTGTTCTATCCATCAGTGATATTGCAAATTTCTTGCCAAAAGAAGTCAAAATTGCACTGCTTTCAGACGATGCATAACAAGAACTTCAAACAAATTGTATTCGACTGATTTAATTTTTGGTGTTAAATTTCGAAAATAAATTAAGATTATAAGATACTGCATCCATGTAAATCTTATTTCTAGTATTTTCAAAAAAAATTGCAGTGTTCTTCAGCGCAAACCATGTTGTTTTCGTGGATTTTTTTAAAAGAACCATTTTTTTGCATTCATTTTTACAATTTCTGTTCTAAGCAATTCAGATTTTTGTTCAAATTTTAGATTTGTGTAATAGAATTTAGAAAACGTAAAAGTTTGTCCTCTTTTTTTTATATAAAATCTCTTATAGTCATTCCAGCTTTGAATTATATTGAAAATTTATGTATTTGGCTTCAAAATTTTCTCACTATTTTTGACCAAAATGGTAAAATCCGATGAAGAAAATTGTCCAAAGAATCCCAAATAAAATATAGGAGCCCGTTTTGGAGAACCTTGAAATTTAAATTACAAAAAGAGCAAATGAATATTTGAAAAATAATCAGGTCAGGTCGTTCCAATACTTTTTATGTAAATATCTTTTAAATCAAATTCAAGGTTTTTTTGTAAAAATTTATTTAAAGGTTTATTTTTTTGTTATCTAAAGGATTGATAATGGTATTTATGATTTTTGAACAAGCATTTTTTTATATTGCTATCTGTAAGAGAATCTTTTTTTAATAATCATAATGAAAAATCAAATATCAATTTCGATGTAAATTTTTCACATCAATGAAATTCCAAATAGAGACCTTTTATTAGCCGAATTTATTTAGTTAACTTTTCGAAAATAATTGTTCTTTTACAGCTTTTTAAATAATTTAGAAAAATTCATATTAAAATTGTTTCCAATTAATTTACACTATTTATAACTTTGTTGTAGCAAAAATTTGACTAGTGCAAATTAAACCAAAATATGTAAAAAGTTATTTTTTGTTTCTTAATTAAAAAAAAATTTTGAGTTTTTTTTAGAATTTAATTAACTGAATGTCTAGAATATTTATATATTTCGTCTCAAAAATTTAAAATCAGTATTACAAAGTTTTAATAATAGATGTTTAATCTTGCGTATCCATCTCTAGATATTGCTAGAATTTAATTACATTCTTTCTAATTAACAGAGGTTGAATTTGATCAGTTTCTAAAAATAAAAATATTTATACTATTATTAGTTGGTGAAAATTTTTGGTTTTATTTAAATTGATTTATGATGAAAAGTTCACAGACAACTGAAGTTTTTGATATAAGTATTGACAGTGGTCAAAATTATTCTAGAAACGATCAAGATCAGTTATCAGGTAGTATTCCTGCAAATTCTTTTAGACAATCAAATGATTTTGGAATCAGAAATCTACCCAGAATCTTTCCATTTAAAAATTCAAATATTTCAAATCCTCTCAACGATTCTATTTATACAAGATTTGATAGATGGTCTCTTAAAAGCTACAATTCTAAATTGAGTCGATCCAAACTAAAAGCGGTAAATCGTACATCTGCACTTTTATCAGGTTTTGCAATGGTTGCAATGGTTGAATTAAGTCTTGATTATGAGAGTTTTTTCGAGACAACAAATAAAAACGGAACAAAATTGTCTGACCAAGATCCAATAAGTGGTGAATCTGAAAATGCTATTTCAGAATTTATTCTAGTAATTTACGCACTGGTAACAAGCCTCCTAATCGGTGTTCATATGATTGCTTTAATGATTAGCACTTGTATATTGCCACAATTGGATGCTTTGTCTTACGAAGACTTGCAAATTGAGCCTGTTACACAATATTTTCAAAATAAAGAAAACAAAAATCAAATACCGCGAAATTTCTTCATCAAAAAAATAGACACTTTTGATACAATTCATTTTCATTTTCCGTATCAAAAGTTTCATAAATTTATAGAGACTGCATGGATTTGCTCCACGGTTGTGGGAATTTTTCTGTTTATTCTCGAGATAGGCATTATTATTTATATAAAACTATTTCCTGTTAGCAAACTTGCTACATATATTGGTGGTGCAGTAATGATTCCGACCTTAATACTATTTGTCGCGTTTTCATTGTTATTTCATAGATATTTTGCAGAGTTTAAAATAAAAACTAGCAAAGATGTCATATCAAAATTAGACACAAATGAATTCATTATTTAATTTGTTTTTTAATTTACATTGTTTTTGTTAGGGATACTAAATAAAATATTTTTTAAAAAATTTAAAAAAAAATTTATCTTATGACTAAATCAATAATTTTCTAAATTAATTAATTTCTAGATAAAAATAAATTTTTATCTATTTAACAAAATTGAATACTGATTATTGACTTGATGAATCTGACTAAACAAGTATTAAATAATAACAGAAATAAATCTAATTGTACACTAACTATTAAAATAAATGTAAAATGCTTCTAAATATGGAGTAAAATTATGTATTTTTGCTTTCCAATAGTTACTATAGTAACTAAAGAACATTTTTACTCTTTTTTTCCAAGAAAAAAAAATGATTTAACTGCTAAATAATAAAATGTATGAAACAAATTTTTTCATATTTCTAAAGTATATATTTGTGATTAAAAATGTTATTTCATAAATAAAGGAAAATCAACATTCTTGAAAATTTTATAACAAATTATTTTATTATTATTTTTTTAATTAAAATGGGTTTGGAAGATTTAAAAGAAAAATTGATCAAAAATTTTTTACCAAAAAACAACTTGAGTCAAATCGATTTCCAGCAAACTAAATTCGAAAGTTATGAATATGAAAATAATGAAAGAAATGAGTTGAGAGCAAAATTTAAAAATATTATCGAAAAAATTGAATTAGATGAATTTGTAAAAGAATGCAATAATGTGGATTATCGACAAATTCTAGTACCTGTTTTTAGAAATAAATTCTTTCTTTTAACCGATTTAGCTCCGGTTGATAGTTGTTACTATCAATCACTTGTAGAAATTCTCTACGAAGAAACAAAAAAACAACACGATGATAAAGTTAATAAATACATTAAATCAATTGCAAATTTAGGCATAGAAATCAAGTATCAGTGTACTTTTGAAAACAAA
>PJRA01000274.1:1118564-1134647 GCA_016987375.1 Brachionus koreanus | reverse complement strand
ATATTATATGAGATTCATTGAGAAAATTTTGCCCATGATTATTCAAGAAAAAAGTGTCATCATTTTTTGTTTGAGATAAGTTAGTTTTTGTATCACCATTTTCAGGCAAAATATTGCTTTGATTTCGTATACTTTGTTCATATCTTAAAATATGACGTTCAAATTCTAAATGTTCATCCGAAGAAGCTTCTAATTGAGGCAATAAGCAAGTGCTTATCATTAACGCAACCATATGAACACCAACTAAGAGACAAGTAACTAACGAATATAAGACCAGCATTGTCTCAGGAATAAGATACTTGTCTGCTCTTAGTTCATTTTTAACTAAATCTTCATTTATCGATATATTTGCAGCTAGCAGATTTTTTTCATGTTCTTGTTTAATTGCTTCAAAGTAATCATTATAATCAAGACTTAATTCAACCATTGCAACCATTGCAAAGCCAGATAAAAGTGCCGAAGTTCGAGTAACTGCTTTAAGCTTAGAACGACTCAATTTTAAATTAAAAAGTTGCATTGAAGATCGAAAATTGCTATAATTTGGAGGTCTTAAATGAGATAAACTAGGAGACCTATTAAACTGGTCATTTTCTTTGAGATCATTTAATCCAAAAGTAACATTCTTGGTTTCAACTATATCTTTTTGTTGATTTTTTGGTGCGATTTTACTCATTAATATATCCGGCTCGTTTGATAAAGACAAATTTCTTGAATTTTTTTCCAAAAAATTAAGCTCAAATGAGCTCATTTTCTGAGGTCGTATCATTTCTCTAATCTATAATTAATTATCATAAATTCTTTAAATTGGGCATTAATTAAAAAAAAAATAAATTATTTTTCAAACTTTAAAAAATTTTAAATTACTCCGATGGTCATTTAAAAATTAATCATAACGCCTAAAGGAGTAAACTTTTTATTTGTTTAATTATTAGGCCGTGCAAATAAAAAAAAAATGATTTTCTAAAAATAAAATTTTGTTACCAATCTAAGAGCAACATTCATTAAAATAGATTTTTTTTTTGTTAAAAAGACTTTATTTAAATATAAATGAATGGAGAAAAGCTAAAATTTTACATTCAACCAGTTCAATTAGACCCGGCAAAATTTATTTAAATAATCACCAAAATAAATAAATTAATTAATGGAAAAATATTTTTACTAATAAATTAAGGATTAGAGGTTTTTAAAATTGCTTCTGAGCTCTTTAAACAACCGTAGTGAATGAGAACTCCATTAGGATACCGAACCATCGCACTTCTACCCATACGTTTATTGCACTCGTGACAAATTTGCTCATGAGTGACCAGGAACTTTTTGTCTTGGCACATAATTTTGTTCTCGTGCACTTGAAGTTGTAGCGCCACCATCAACCGGTTTCTTATTTGGGTATCATGCTTGGTTCGTACTATTCGATCGAGCATGTTTTCGAAAAATTGAGACAAATTTTTACACTTCATCATTTGAGCGGGCAAAAGCTCCAAAGTTTTTACTGTTCCAATTTCTTTCGAATGCAAATTCAACAGTCTAATTGAAGCATCTATTCGAATTTCTTCATAGTCCGAATTAAGATACAATTGAAGTAGCTCGTAGAACACGTCTTTTGAGCCACTGATGTAGCTTTGCGAATAAATGTATTCACAATAAGCTTCGGCTTTGTGTGTATCATTTAAAATATTTACATATATGCTCAATGCATCTTTGTGGTTGCCCATTTTTCCAAGAACAATTGCTCGCTCTTCCGGATATATGTCCAAATCAAGCTTAGCCAAAGTGTTCAATGCCTCATAATTATTGGTGTAGTTTAGAAAAAACTTCAGCACTTGTTTGTATCTTTTAGGCTTTTGCGAATCAATTTTTTGGCCAGGTAGAACATGATTTTGGTCCACTAAAGTCTGATAAATATCTACAAGTTTATTGTTTAGTTTAGGATCGTTATCATTCCATACATATACACAATACTGCAAATATATTTTGACCAAATATGCACTTAACTCTTTGGGCTCGATTTGTTCATCCAAAAATTCAAGAATCTGTAAATGATTAAGATCTTTGAGAAATTCGTCATCATCGTCAACCAATTCAGATAAGTCTAAACTTAATGAATCTTTGCTTGTTTTGCCATTGTTTGAATCTGATAGATCAATTTTTAAAAAAGTACTAAGTAATGTGTCACCGAGTGTGTCTGAATGGTCTGTAAAATTTTTGTCCACTTTTAAATTTTCGTCTTTTTCTCTTGCTTTTTCTTCTATTAAGGTGTCAAGCTTCTCAAAATTACCTCCAATGAAAATTTTCAAGCCCCATTTATAATCAGTTTCAATGACCGATTTGGCGTACTTAAAAACTAGTGCAAGATTTTTCGAACCTATTTTTTTCATGTACTCGACCAAATGTTTTAGTCCGCTCAAGCTCGAATTGGACTTGGACGACTCAGTTAGCAGCAAATTTAAAGCCTTTTCATGCGCCTCTTTTTTTTCGTACAAAATAATTAGCTCGTTTATTTTGTTGTGTTGATTAAGAAGCCGTTCACTTTCTTCCAGGTGCAAAAAATTTGGATCACGGCGTAAAAAAAATTGAACCAAATTTTCTTTAGAAATCAAGTAGCATTTCAACAATGTTGTGTCTATTATTTCAAGAAGAGAAATTTTTTTTTTAATAACTGGCCGTCCATCTATTAACGGCTCCAGGTGTAAATTAGACTCGTCTGTTTTCAAGAACTCGTTGCGCTTATATTGTAAATAGTCTATAAGGCCAGCAACGCCTTCTTCGAGCTCTTTGGGCTCGAAATTTTGATAGTAATCATCTAAATTGAGTCTTGTTCGGTAACCATCCGGAAGTAAGCCAGGAAAAAAAGCTATCAAGTGACTAGGATCTGTTTTCATTTTTTGGAATAACTGAAATGAATGAACAAACTTTTTTTGCGTAAATAAGTTCAATGCATGCATGTTCTTTAATTTTCGGCATAAATTTTCATCAAGTGTCTGCTGCAGAAATCTCAGTGAATAGAAGGGCTGTACTAGTAAAGGTTTTTCTTCAACAATTTCGTTCACATTTGCCTTGTTAAAGTGTTCTTGAGCTGACATGATTGATAGACCAAGATCAAAATTTTTCATCATAATTGTGCTATTTATCTGATCATTTATATTTACTGGACTAAGACACCAAACACTAGACTGATTGGCCAAGTAGCAAACAGATTTTTTGTTTGATTTAAGAATTTTGAGTTTTTCTGGCGAACTTGCAGTCGCCGAACTTAAACCAGCCAAGCCGAAATCAACAATTTTAGATGTAAATGAGGAGCCTAGACTGGAGGATATGTTTGACGAAGAAGATGAGTCTTTATTGAATTCAATGAGCTGAACGCTCGTCGATTTTGGTTCTATAGTCATTATTTCAACAGAATTTGTGTTGGATATAATGGCAATCAGATAGAAACCAATATTACATATCATAGATGGACATCCAGACCATTCGATCGGATAGCTTAAAAAAGGTGAACCCTTGGGGTCGAAGAGCAGTGATTTGTTTTCGTCAATAGCTACTAGAAAATTATCATTGTGTAGTTTGTAGCATAAAGAATCAATAGATCTTGTGCCTGAGTTTAATTTTTGTATTGGTTGTTCATTTGAAATGCCTAGATTGGCACTAGTTGATGGCAATTCGTAGTAGTAAAACTCTTTTCTTAGAGAAAAGATTACTAAATTTTCACTGGTAATTTCAATTGTTCGTGGTACATCGTTCAATTCCAAATCTGAAATTAATTCCATAAATTTGGAATTAATTTGGTTAGACAAGTAATAGAATTGAATTTTTCGTTTACAAACTACTACTAGTCGCAATAATTTCTTATCTTTTGTTATACCCGTGCTGAAAAGAGAACAATTTTTGCTTTTTGTTATAGAATATTGAAGTTGGTATTTTTCTAAATCGATTACATGAATTTGATAATCGAACAGAACAAGTACTATATTGAATTCTTTTATTATTTCGATTTGTTGTATTGGTTTTTTGGTTATTTTAATTGACTTATCGAAGACCGGCTCGAGCATGTGATTTATTTCATATATTAAAATTTGACCCGAATATGTTCCTACCATGAAAATGTTGTCATAACATGCAAGACATTCAATTACTAAAGGAATTTTTTCCGCAAAATTGTACACTTCGAATGCTTTGTGTGTTTGGTTGGCGGCTGGATTTAGCATCAATGAAGGATTTGTATTTTTTGAATTCATGATTGCTCTAATTTACGTAACATTTAATTATCAAACCACTTATTTATATTATTTACAAGTCGATGGTTAATTTTATTTTTTTTTTTTTTTTTTGGAAAAAATTATACGCAAAGAAAATAATATTAAAATAGACAGAAAATTTTAAAAATTAATTAAAGTCTTGTGATTAAAATTATGATCTATTATAATAATTTATAAGCACGTGTGATCACATTAAAGATGAAACTACTAAATTGACTGTTTAAAAGTAAAAGTTTAATGAATAATCTTTCATTAAGATTATGGAATTTCTATGAAATATTTTTATCAGATATTTTTTATTAATTGGTTACACTGCTGTTTTCTTTTCTTTTTTGAGTTGATAAAACTGATTTATACAAAAAGACATTTTTGATACTGATCTGATCAATTGTGGATAACAACTAAATTTTGACACATTTTAAATTCTCAAGGCCTTGAAAAATACAATAAAATAGAATCAATTTAAAACAACTTTCAAAAGTGCAAGTTTTTAGGAATAAAGAATTTGATAACCTTAATCAAGACTTAATAAATAATCTTTTAAAAATTGTATTTGATTTAATTGAATACTTTTTTTTTGGTCCTATTCTATCCTAGTGGATAATGGGGAGGAGCTCATCTCCTTTTCAAGTACCTTTTTGAGCAACAGCTGCGATCTGACACAGAGGCTACTGCATCGAGTTGATCATCTACACTGAAAATTTTACCCAGTCGAAACCGGTCCCCCATTTTTTTGATGAAAGGGGTTCAAAATTCATATTTCTACATAATTCTTTTAATTTTTAAATTTTTTTTTAATGTTAATTGAAAAATTCTCCATGAAAAGAAACTTAAACCAGAAGATATGAAATTAGTGAAAAGCGATAATTTTCATGATGTGAAATATATAGAATGAGTTTTTATCATTTTTTATTTAATTCTGAGTTATGTTGTTGAAATACTTAATATTCCTGTTTTAAATGTATATGATATAATTAATGCGACATAGTATGCGATATAATTAATAGCTTTCATTTCATTATAACAAGTACTAGTGTTGGGTACCCTCAGTGGCGGCTACTGGACTGCCAAAAAATGGATGCCGTGCTGATGGACGTCACAGATAAATTTTTTTTTCAAAATTTCAACTTTTTTCTTATGCTCAATTCTTTCATCTATCAAATTTTCATATTTTAAATTTTTTTTAATTTTATGTTTGTACATGGTCATTAAAGCGGCTAACACCATTTTTGGCGGCCGCCACTGACGGTAATCAACACTATCAAGAACTGGTTAGAAAAACATGAAAATTTTATAAAATTTTTGAATATAGAAAAGCGTATTATTCTTATTCTTAAAGTTTTTAGATTGACATTAAAAAATCAAGAAAATTCGATATATTTTATATTTCAAATTAAAATAAATAAAATTTATGTATTATTAGTTTATTAACTAAAATTTAGAAACAAAATTTAATTAAAAATATCTTAGGGTTCACGATACTAATATAGCTGAAATTAAATTTAAAATAAACTCTATTTAAAAGCTTTGAACTGCTTTTACTATAGCGTTAGAATCGATTTCGAATCGTTCCAACAACTCTTGAGGTTGACCACTTATTGGGATTGATTTCACAAATAGTCTTCTAAAATTGAATGATTCACTTGGAGCATTGGTCAACAATGCGGCAGCTACAGTTTCGCCGATACCACCTTCAGCATAATGATCTTCAACAGTCACGATACGATTTCCTGTTTGCTTAACATTTTCTAAAATTGTTTTCCAATCTACTGGTTTGACAGTGAACAAATCAATTATTCTAACGCTCTTTCCTTGTTGCTTTAATAGGTTGGCAGCTTTTACAGCTTCGTGTAGAGTAACACCTCCAGATACAATTGTTGCATAATCTGAATCAGATTTTAGTACAACTTTAGCTTTGCCGATTTCAAATACCTCATTATTCTCATAAATTACTGGAGTGTTTGGTCGACTTGTTCTAATATAGCAAATACCCTTAGTATTGGCAGCCAATTCGACGGCTCTTTCAGTTGAAACAGCATCACTTGGATAGAAAACAGTTGAACCAGCCACCGATCTAAACATAGCTAAGTCCTCCAAAGCCATCTGACTGGCGCCATCTTCACCAATAGAGCATCCCACATGAGATCCACTGAAATTTGCGTTTGTTTGCGAAATGGCTCCCATTCTAATTTGATCAAATGCACGGGTCCAGAATGCTGCAAAAGTGCTAGCAAAAGCAACTGTGCGGTTTCGACAAGCCACACCAATTGTAACACCAGCTAGATTTTGTTCAGCAATGAAGCATTCGACAAATCTATCCGGGAATGCTTCTTTAAATTTGATTGAATAAGTTGAATTTTTTACATCACCATCCAAGGCAACTACATGAGGATTTGCCTGACCGATTTTGGTGAGCCCAGTGCCATAAGCTAAGCGAGTAGCAACTTGATCTCCTAGTTTATAATTTGGTGCACTAGCAAGTCTTACATTAGCCAAATTAGCTGGTTGTACCACAGCTGTAGGGGCTTTAATTGGCAACAATTCATGACCAAGTTTTGTGGTTTGATTTTTGATCATTTTTCTAATTGCTTCAACAACCTGGTCAGTGTTTTTGCCCAAAGGCTTACCATGCCATGACTGATGGTCTTCGATCTCCGGAAAGTATTTTCCTTTATAGGTTTTGGCAATAATGCAGCATGGTTTTCCTTTAACTTGAGAAGCAGTGTTCAATGCATTTATAACTTGTTCGATATTGTGTCCATCGACTACGATAGCGTGCCAGCCGAAAGCTTCAGCTTTTTTTTGATAAGAATCCATGTCATGTTGATACATAGTTGCTTCGCTTTGGCCAAGTCGGTTAACATCAATAATATTTACTAAGTTGTCAAGCTTGTAATGGCTAGCAAAAGCAAAGGCTTCCCAAATGCTTCCCTCTGCAATCTCGCCATCACCGCAAATGCAATAAACTCTATAATCAGCTTTGTCAAAATATTTACCAGCATAAGCCATACCAGCGGCACAACTCAATCCTTGGCCGAGAGATCCTGTGGCCACATCAATGAAGTTCAATTTCTAAAAAAAGTAATCACTAGCTTTAGTTCTAATATATTGTCACTATAACTTACAGGTGTTGGATGACCTTCAAGTGGGTTATCTAATTTTCTTAAGTTCTTTAACTCACTGACTGGAAAAGCTCCAGCTTCAGCCCAAGCAGCATATAAAACTGGTGCAGCATGACCCTAGATTAAAAATTAAAAATTAAAAATTTCAAACAAGTTTTTACTTTAGATAAAATTAGTCTGTCGTTGGCTGGATGACGGGGTTCTTGAACAGTGTATTTCATGTGGTTGAAAAACAATACTGACATTATTTCTGCAATAGAACTGCATGATGATGGATGACTGAAATAAAATGACAATAAAAATATTTTTTCTTTTAAAACAGCTTTGTAAATATTACCCTGAATTACTGGCAGAAGTAGCATCAATCGAATGAATTCTCAATCGGTGAGCAATATCAGATAAAGCTTCAAGTGTTTGAGGATTAACAGAAGTCATTTTTCTCTTCAAAATTTGATTGTAATTAAGCAAATTTAAAAATTTCTTTAACATAAAAAAAAATTGTAAAATTAGCGGATTTTATTCTATTTAAATTGGTGACTAGGCTAAATTTAAGAAATGGGTGTTGAAGAAAAATTCAACTAGAAAGTTGATTCAGATATTTAAATTTAGTCAAGGCAAAATGGAAGAATAATTTAACAAAATTTGCAAAATTTATAGATGACGCTGTGCATTATACAGAAGCAAAAATATTTTTTAAATAGCTCAACATTTTGCTTATTTATTCGCGTTTAAAAAAAGCTTAAAGGGAATTTTTGAAAAAAAAAAACACTGTAATCATGAAGTTTTAATATTTTTCTTTTTTATTTAATATTCGAATGCACATTTTTCAATAAATAAAATAGCTTAAAACTTTGTCTTCAGAACAAACTCAATTTTAGTCCATAGATACGAATTTAAATGACTTAAGCAGTTTTTGTTAATTTCATTCGTTTATTTTGAATTTGAATATTCTATAGCATTATTAAATATGATAATTAAAGTATTGAAAATATTTTTTGAAAAATTATTGAAAAAAGCGAACTTTAACTTTACTAAATTTTCTAATTTGAAATCTTTTTTTTTGAATTAATAAAATTAATCTCAAAATTTAAAATTGGTGCAAATTTTTGACTCTAAGTTTTTTAGCAAATTTGGTAAAAAAATTTATCAAACCATCGGATATCTGATTTTTATTTGGCTAAAAAAAGTTTGATTTTAACTTTTTGAGACAATTTTTTGAAGTTAATTAATTAAGAGAATATGTATTTTAAAGCTACCCAGTCAACCCAAATTTAATGATTCTATAAGGAAATTAGACTAATTTTCATTACAAAATCATTATAATTTTATTTGTAGATTTTATTAAGAAAAAATAACTATATAAAATTTATTATTTTAACTGTTTAATAAAGAAAAATAATTTTTTTTTATAATTATACATTTTTTTACTGTTTTTCCAATTTCTGATATTTTTTTCTTTGAGTCTTGAATGATTTTTTTGATTCGTCCTTTAATCAAACAAAGATCAAACGTTGGATCTTTTATCTTCACTAGCTCTTGAAAAAAGACTTAGAATATTAATCAGATTTAAAAAAAAAGCTATTGATGCGAAGTTGATTTGTTCCGAAAAAATCACTCATTATTTTTGTCATGGTACGATGGATCTACTTTTCTGTCCGGGATAAGAAAGAGAATCACTTTTCTGAAGGTCTATGATCTTTGTTTTTCTCCGCATTTGTTTATTTCATTCTCAATTTTAATTTTATCTGATTGTAATTCGAAAATTTTAGGATATTTTTCACTTAAAAGACATTTTTGTAACAAATTGCTTTCATAATTGGAACAATATATTTCAATTAAAATTTTTGACATTTTCATAATACTTTGGAAATCAGCAGGGGCTAAGAAACAATTAGTTTAAAAAAAATTTACTAAATGTTTCTTTTTGAAGTTTGATTGCTTCTTCAGCTTTTGATAACTTTATTTTCAACCCATGAATCTTATCATCTTTTTTTCAATAATTCTGACATCAATTAATTTTTGTTTTAGCCGAAAATTTTCAGAACCAAGAACATGATTTTTTTTACATTGCCAAGAACATGATCTTGTTTTCGAGTCTCTAGATTAAATTGCTGCTTACTTACAATGAATCGCCTTCACAAAAAATTGTTTTTAAAAGTTCTTGACATTATTTCTTAGATCCTTCAATAATTGAATTTTTAAAAATTTTATAAAGATACATTTAATTTTTTAAATAGCTGAACATGACATGTTCTCATGTCCAGAAAGTTGGTAAAAATTAATTTAAAAAAATACCTATAAATTTACTATAATACCTATAACACAGGCTGGATATTTACTCTTTCTATTTTTATTATTTATATTTTATATTTTTATTTTTTTTCAGTTTGATTTTAACTTTTTGAAAAATGCTAGATATCAATTTAAAGAAAAATTAATTCTAGAAAACTTACAGAAATCAAACAAATATATTAAAAAAATACTTAAAAAATCACAAAAAAATTGTTTTTTTTTTTACGTATTTTTTAGGAATTTTTTTTTTTAATCAAGAATTGAAAAAAAAAGAAAAATTAAAAAATTTTATTTTTTAAAAAGGTTTATTAAAAATAACATTTAAAATTGTTTTTAACAGGAAAAAAAATTTTAAAAATCTTAGTCTTCATAGGTTCCATATCCAATATTATCTTTAATATCGTCATCATCATCATCATCGTTCTCCAAATTATTTTGCTTACTAGAGAATGTGTTTTCTGGCTTAGAACTCGGCATTTTATAATCAATACCGAGCTCTCGATGAATAACAGCCAATAGATTTGGATTAACATAATACCTTATAGAACTTTCAGGAATTGTTTCTCTCATTTCTTGCAAAACACTATAAGCTTGTTTCCATTGTTTTCTATTTGAATTAAACTCAATTAAAAGTGAATAAACATCTCCTATCCTAATTGCAGTATTAACATTTTCTACTTGTAAAATTTGCTGCAAATCTTTAAGACCATCTTCGAAATTTTGATTCAATTTACTTGAATTAATTTTAAGATTAGTTAATTGAGGAAAAAATAAAATACTTTTTGGCTTCTAGAAATTTTCTAATAACAGCTAGTTTAAACTTTAAGCTGTTGACCATTTCTTCGGCTCTAACAGTATCTTCCACATTTCCTCGAGTGAGACACTTGTAAGCTTCAGCAAGAGCACTCATTGCTTTATCATAATCCTGAAATTCATCGATCTCCACCTGAGCACATGCTTCATAAAAACTTGCCAGTGATTCCATTGATTTTGCTCGGGTATAAAAATTAATTATGTGCTTCATTACATCCGGGTCTTTACGCCAATCAAGAGATTGTAAATAGTTGGCAGCCATGATATATGTTTCTCTTTGTTTTTGAATATTTGCAAAGAATATGACTCGCTGTGTATCACCTGATTTCATAAGTGCCTTCATAGCTTTAGTTCTATTATTTGCTTCAGTATACTTTTTAGCTGCAATAGTATAAAGTCTTTGATCGAACGCAGCATCACCAATAAGTTCTAAAGTATGATAGTAGCCAGGCATCTCAGAATCATTAGTAGCTAAAAAAAGAAAATTTATTATTTTTATTTTTTTTTTCAATATACTACGTTTGGCTGGTGTCAATTTTTCCGCTAAGGCTTCAGTAATAGGCACGTTATATTTCAACATCAAATCCAGTGCTTGATCGACTTTTTTTGTTACTGCTAGAAGATCGACAGCTTTATCAAACTGTTCATTTTCCATAAAAAAATCAGCGACTTTTCTAACCAGTAATGGATCAGATTTTTCTGTTATTCCATCAGTGATTGAGCTGAGCTCAGCGTATTTGTTAGCTCTAAAAGCTAAGTCAATAGCTTTAGAAGTATGTCCCGCTTTGTGATATAGAATGACTGCTTTGTCTTCTTTTCCAGGCACTGTCTCATAATATCGGGCCGCATCAAGCATATCTTGAGGACCTCCCTGAAAAGCCAAACTTGCCAAATAGTCATGCATATCATTTTCCTTCAAAAATAATTTTGAAAATAGAAAAAAAAATAGTCAAATAGATTTTGACAAATTTAAAAAACTGCTATTACTTTGCAAATTCTAATGGCGTTACTGATAGCGCCGGCGCGTTGATAGTGATTAATAGCTTCTTTGAAATTTTTTTTTCTCTCAAAATGTCTGGCCAAATGATAACAAGCAGTTGAATCATTGGTTTCATTGCAAAGCTCCAAAGCTGCTTTGATATTTTCACTGTAACAATAAACTCGGCATAATGACAAATTGTCACCAGCTTGCTTATAACAGTTAATTGAATTTTCTGTATTGCTCATGCTTTCAAAATATTGACCCCACCAGCGAAATAGTTCCCTAAATAAAGAAAATTCATCCTAAGATTAATTCTAATTTGTCTTCATTAAATTTATACTTCTCTCTTGTTTTTTCAGTATATTTTTGCAGATTAACAAGTTCGTCTCTCTCAAGAAACATTCTAGGTATTTCGGATCTATGAGTATCCGATTTTTCAAAACTAAGTTTAAAAAAAATATATTTATAAATATAGTTTTTTAATGTAAAAAAAATTACTATTCTATGGCCGTAACTAAATCATTGCGCTCTTCGCAAAATTTTGCATAATTATAACAAGTATTTCTTAAATGAATTCGATCATTTTTATTTGCTATTTCAAGTGCCTTTGACCATAGATCCATATTTTGGTAGAGCTTGTTTAAAAGATCAAATCTTTTCGAGCTAATCAAGAGTTTTTCGGCTTCTTCCTTTAAAAATTGAAAAATATTGTGAGAAAATCAATTTTAATTAAATAAAAAATTACAATCATTCCAAGACTTAAGGCGATGATAGCCACTTGAGTGTCCGAGTCCGCGCCTTTTTCAATCTCCTCTCTAAGTAATCTGATTCCCTTAACATTTCCCATATTTCCTAGACATACTTTGGCAACGTCAATTCGATGTGATTTTACACACATTTGAGCCATGTTTTCCCATACAGACTCTCTAAATCAAGCAGCTTTTGTTAATTTAACACTTTAAAGTTATATCTTGTATAATTTTACTTTTTAATTAGCTTAATTGATTTAAATGCTTCGTCCATGTCTCCTATAGTCAAATAATAGCTAAAATTTAGCAAAGCATCCGTAGTGTTATTGTCTGCTTTTGTCATTCCAATAAAATCTCTCATTATTTTGGCTGCAATAAACTCTGAATAAAATAGAAATTCCTGATGAGTTTTTGAGTCTGGATCATCCAGTTTATCGGATTCATTTCGAGGTACTTGGTATCCAATATATTCAAGATTTTGATCATTTCCTTCAACCATTCGCCCCTAGGAATTATATATAATCTTTAAATTTTTTTTTTGTTTAGGTTTTTCATTACTTTTGTGACAAAAAAATGATATGGTATTCGAATGGAAATTAATTTGCTGTATATTTCTCCTCTAGCATAATTATCATAGACTAATAAGCCTTTTTCTTCATTGAAAAACATGGACACAATCATACAATCAGATGAAGAACTTTTAGAACCATCTTCTTTGGTAACTGCTGTAGAGGAGCTAAATTTATTTCGTTGATTTTTCTTTGATTGCTCCCATACACTGTTCGGAAGTAGATATGCTTCACAAACAAGCAATCTTGGATCAAAATGTTCCCAGTGATGAACACTTGGGTACCTTCCACAAATTTCTCTACCAATTTCAATTTTGCTTCTTCATTAAATAATAATTAATTAATCTAATATTATGAAAATATAATTTTAACAAAATCTACTTTTCATAAGCGGTTCTTTCTTCATGTGATACACTGTTGTAAAAATTATCTTCATCTATGTCATTTAATCCTTTTTCAAAGTCAAAAAAGCCAAATGAATCTTTTTCCAAATTCCAAAGATACAAATTTGAGTCTGGTACATTGTTACGCTAATTTTAAAAAATGAAAATAATTTTTTTTATTAAATTTTTAGCTGTACCCTCATAACTGTCATAGTAACTTTATTTCCATCACAACTTATACCAATATCGTTTATAGTATCAAAATCTGGCAACTTCTGCTTTAAATTGATTGATCCTCCTATTGATTTTGCCTCCCTTAGTATAATTCATGAGTTTTTAAAGTTAAAAAAAAGTTCAATCATTTAAACCTTCTACTTAAATCATAGACTTTAACGATACCTTGAGTTGTACCGATAACTATAAAATTTCCATTTATTGCTGCCAAAAAAGGGTCACCTTCATTTTCAGTAAATTGAATAACCTGTTTTACCGTTCCTTGAAAAGTCCTGACATTGACTTTGCTTGATTCTAGTGTAAATATGCTTTGCTCGTATATTGCACAATTAAAAGCTGGGCAAGTAAAATTTCCTTTTTCCTCTTTAGTTATTTTTTCTGTCAGACTATTTGAAGCTAGATTTACAATTAGCTCATAAACTTTAACAATTTTTCCATTCCATACTACAATATGGTTCTTTATAAAAAAATGAAATTTTTTCAAAAAAATTCAATAAATTTTTTACTTTAGCTGTAGCAATTCCTTTAAATTGGAAGTCAATTTTTTCTTCTTTGATTAAATGTTGCTTGAAAAATGCTAGGTGAATAATATTTGGACCAAGTTGAACAGCAGCAATCTTTAAAAAAAATTATTTATAAAATTTTTCAATGTCTATCTATGAAATAAATACCCCATCTCTGAAATCAGAGCTCATTTTTTGTTCACTTAATATATATGCATCAAATTCTTGATTAGCACATAAAAGACTCAAATTGGTTCCAAATTTTATTTGTTTTATAGGCATTGATTGTAATTGTTTAGCATGAAGCAATTGCCAGCTGGCTTCAGGTTCATCTTGATTAACTACGTTTTGCATAAATTTCCACATCGCAACATTTCCCTTATCAGTGCCTGCTGCAATTATACCTTTGGATGCAGAATACGATACCGAAATAATTGATTCAGAAATAGAATATCCATATTGATTAGACAATGCTAGAGTAAAATTTTCATCCTTTTCTATGTCTAAAATTCTAGGAAAATTTTATAAATTTTTATTTAAGTATTTTTTTCTAAGTACCTCACAATATTTTCACCACTTACATATGCCAATAAACTTGATCCAATCCATGCAAAATCAAAACTCGAAGTTTTGCTTGTGATTTTTACAGTTAATAAATTTCTAACTTCAGATTCAGACTTGATAAAATATTGTCCTAACATTTGTGTATCTGTCACAGCTATTAAGACCGATTTTTCTTGACTATACATCAATTTGACTATATTACTATCCATTTCGAATAATTTAGAGAATTTAGCTTGTTCATTAATGTAGTAAACGGAGCCTTTATCTCCTGATAGAATAAAACAAAGAGATTCAGCTGAACCCATAAATATATTCTTAGTATCCATTTTATTCTTCCTATTGCCTTTTTTACCTGATTGAGATTTGTATTCAAAGAGTTCTAAAGCAGCTTCATCACCTGCTATGGCTGCTTTAGCTAATTGATGAAGTTCCCTACAGAATTAAACATGATAATTTTTAATATTTTTCAAAGATTAAAACTTTACTTTTCTTTCAATGAAAGAGAACTTGGTCGGCAAACAATATTTGTTATTTTTTCGCTAATTTGAAATTGAGAAATTGGCGGATTTACAAGTTTTCCATGAGAATCCGTTTTCCAAACCACTATAAGACCATTCTATTTACAAAAAAATTCAATTTTGTTGATTTTTTTTTCTTAATTTTAAGCTACCGAATCAGCTGTAATTAGACGAGTTCCATTTGAACTCCAGCATATTGTTTCTACAGTTGCTTGGTGTAAACCTGTGAATGACTCAAGACGTCTAGTTACATCATTCCATGAGGTTATTTCTCCTCCTTCCCAACAAGTCAAAAGTATTTTCTTTTTTGGATGCCAAAGAAGATTGACTGGAGATGTAGCTCTTTGAATAATTGTGCTTTCATCATATTCACCCTAATTAATTTTCAAAAATTTATTGAAAAAAAAAACAAATAGAAGAATTTCATACTTCTTCAAAATGCAAATGAACTTGTCCAGTAGTTTCTTGTGAATATGAAGCTATGGCTAAAATTGGAAATGTTTTATGCCATTCGAAAAATTTAAAGCATGGATCCGATAGCGGACTATGAAGTTTGTACTCGAAAAATAATGCCATTTAATTTAGCGGTAAAGAATACTCCTACCAGTTAAAATGTTTTCAAATTAAAATTCAAAAATTCCTTTCATTTTTTAAGACGAAATGTTCAGAAAATTTGAGAAACTTTATTGTCATGACAACAAAAGAATCTAATGTGAAAAATATTTGTCTTATTTTCAATTTTTCAAATAGAATTAATCCGAAATTAGATTAAATAAATCAAGTTAATTTCCATTATATTAATGTGAAGCAGATGATTATAATTTGATTTAAATTAGTAATAGTTTTGGCTAAATTTTCCAAAAAATTTTGATAAAAAAATTTGATTGAAATTTGGAGTTAAAATTAATTCATATTTGATCGACTTTATAATTCAATTAATACTTCTTTCTGAATATACATTGGAATTAGCGAACTAGAGTTCCCCTTAAGAACTCCAGTAAATTGCATAGTAAATCCAAATTTGGTCTTTAGTCCAACTGCAATAAAAAAGAGACTTGATGAGCTGGACAAAAACAAATCAATAGGCACTGATGGCATACA
>PJRA01000274.1:1074353-1117359 GCA_016987375.1 Brachionus koreanus | reverse complement strand
TCGGTAGAAACAAAAAAAACGAAAAGTCTACTATAGCGGGATTACGTTAGTCTTCCTGCTTTGTCAGTTTAGTTAAACTAAACTTGACCGTAGAATATTAACTATTATTATATTATAATCAAATTAAGAAATCATGTATAAAATATAAACTAATAGAAAAATAGAAAAAATTTAAAATTTAAATTTAATTCCATGACTTGTCTTTCAAAAACAAGCATGAGTTTAAAGCGATTAATTTTTAAACTTAAAAAAGTTGAGATCAAAAAAATTATCTATTAATTAGAAGCTTTGATTTTATAAAATTTAAGAAGTTTATAAAATATAATATCTAAATAATTTGATATTTCATGTATTAAAATGAGATCATTTCACGTGATTTAATACGCTAATATATGCATAACTTAAAATTTAATTAGAAACTGAATATTAGAAAAAAAATAAAAAATTGATTTTTATTTTGATAACTTTGGATTTTGAAAAAAAAACATTTAAATTCTTTTCATATTTTAACATTTTTTATGTCCAATACTCAAAATAAATTTGATCAGCTTTCTTCCATCTCAGATTTCGATTCGAAAGCTGACTCAAGTGATGTGATTTTCGATAATGGTTTTGGTTCTTCCCATTCTACTAATGAATCCCCATTACTTCAGAATTTTAATCAAGCTCTGAGTGTACTTTCACCATAATTTAATCATATAGTTTTATATATATTTTTTTAAATTTTAAAGATTGAAGCTGATTTAGAGAATGAATCAAGAATAAATGATGTCAATTCAGGGTTTGTTCTAAATCAGCGAGAATTCGATGAGAATGACGAAAATTCAGTTGAAGAGTTAGAAAACAAAGATAAAGATTCAGATAATGAAGAGTCTGATTTACCTATTGAACAGAATGATGAGTGGAGATCTCAATCAAAACATATATTTATTTTAAGTGAATCTGGAAAACCCATTTATTCATTGTGAGTGCTAAATTTTTGAACTTTAAATGAATTCGAATTTTTATATCATTACCAGTTAAGTTTTTCTCTATTTTTCTTTAAAAATTAGAGTTTTATCCTACAAATATAATCAAGGAATCAATTGTTTCATTTAATGATAATTATTTTTTCATTGAATAAAGCAGTTGCATTTTTATTAATATTTAAAGATAAAAAATTTATTAATATTTTTATTTTTAACTATTCTAAATTATTACTATAAAATGGCTAAATTTTTATTCTAAAATATAAATTAATCTTTAAAAACAAATTAAAGGCATGGTAATGAAGTAAATTTAATAGCTTTTATGGGTCTTTTACAAGCTTTAATATCGATAATCGAATGTGATAATGATAATAGATTAAACTGTGTAATAGCTGGAGAACATAAAATTGTTTTTATGCACAGAAGTCATCTTATTTTAGTTGGTGTTTCAAATGAACCTGATAAATGTGTCGAACAGCTTCAGCTAGAAATAGAATATTGTTACAATCAGATAATTAGCGTAATTTTAGAAAAAATAAATTTTATTTTTTTTTTCAATTTCTTAAAAGGTGGTCACTCTTTCATTAATTGAAAAAATATTTAACAAACATCATAATTACGACTTAAGAAACAAGCTCAGTGGAACAGAAAAGTTGCTCACTAATATCATAGATCGTTTTAAAAATGATTATGGCATGTTGTTGAATTGTGTTAATTCATATCCACTCCAGCAAGAAATTCGAGATCAAGTTTCAAAACTTATAGCTCAACAAATTTCTCCTTTGCGTTCAGTAATTTTTGGTTTATTTCTATTTGAAAATAAGCTTGTATCGCTAATTCGACCAAAAAGTCGAAATATTCATCCAGTTGATGTTCATCTTTTAGTTAATGTAATCACAGGATTTGATACACCAAAAAATGTCGAATTCACATGGTATCCGATATGTTTGCCCAATTTTGACAAAAATGGCATTATGTATGCTTATATTTCACATTTAGATGAGTCATGTCAAACTTGTCTAATTCTTTTGACAGGAATGTGTGACGAGGAGCAATCAATTGAACTAAATGAATGCAGAAAGCGAATACAACAAAAAATGCTAACTCAGAACACAATTCAACTTATGAACTCAAAATTAAAAGATAGTTCATTAAGATTGGATCAAATTGGAGTTAGTGAATTAAAACATTTTTTATATAAAGACAACAAAATTTTTCAGTATTTTTCATCCGATTATACTTTACCATATGCAAATAACCCTAGTGAACAGCAAAGAATATTCGACATGTATCAAAGGCTTTATCACAAACTTCACAATAAGACAAATTCTTTGCGGATTATTTATATGCAAAAAAAATATGAAACTATTCTTGGATGGCAGACAAGTAGTTTTGAAATATATGCTACATTTTCGCCCTTAGTAACTAAAGAAATAGCGATACTAGCTGTTAATAAGCTATTGGAATTTACTCAAAAGAATAAATCGAAAATTTTCCTCAGCTCTATGCCTACTTTGCCACGTTAGTTCTTAGAATAAAACTTTTTTTTTTTATAAACGTTTTTAAAAAATAAAGCCTTAGTACATTTTTTTTTTAATAATTTTATTTGAAATATTATTTTTCTGAAAATAAAAAAGTTTTGTATTTAAAATTAATTTTATCGTTTAACAAACAATGCTTTTTAGTAAGTTAGACTAAAGATAATAGAAAAAATTTATTGTATTCTAAGTAAAAAAGCTCTTTTAAGAACGGTAATGAATTGAACATTTTCCGGTCGATATGTCTAACCTTTTTTAGTAGGTCATTTGATCATCAATAGTATTTAATTTGTAAAATGAATCAAGTAATTCAGAAATTTTTAAATGACCACATTCAATTGATATTTAGAATGAAGGCATCTTTTGAGGAAAAAATATAAAAAATATATTAAAAGGTTGAGTCCCTAATTTTCGTATTTAAAAAAAAAAAAAAACAATTTTAAATGAGTTTTGAATAAATTTAATATCTTTTTAGTTTCATTGTCTAAGTTAGTTATAACTTTATGGTTTCAATATTACACACTTTGCTCTGTAATATTCAATATTTTTTTTTCTTAAGTAATCACAGTTATAATGTTATTTTTAAAACAAAAAATAACTATTTTAACTATCATTTTCGATTTAGATTATTTTTGTTTCAGTGTTTAGCATTAAAGTTGATACAATAATTAAATTTATTGATTGACCTCTTCAGAAAATTTTTTAATATATATTTTATTAAATCTTCATTCTAGATTTTAGAAACCAAATCATACTAAAAAGGAATTAATTTGAAATTTTTTTTTTGTGAAGAGAGATTGGAAATGGGTTCGTATTTAAAAGAATTTGCTCACTGGAATAGATTAATTTTTGTTATGTTTTTTTAAGAAATTTTCCTATTAAAATTTAGAATATTTAAATAACTATAAATTCAAATTAAAACATTTTATTTTATTTATATTCTTTATAAATAGAACATACGACGTTTTGTTTTAAAGGAAGGTAATGAAGAATGAATAAAATAAGTCATAGATTTTTTCCATTAATGAAAATGTGTTTTAAATAAGTTTCTTTGAAAACTAAAAGATAGAACCTGAAGGCAAAAATTCAATTGGAGAAATAAAAAAAGGAATATATTTTCTTGTCTTATTTTGCAACTCTGACTTGAATTTATTTATATTAAAACAAGTATCATTACATTTTGGAGAAATAGAAAAAAAAATTACAGTATTTATTTAAAGATGATTTTTTCTCAATTTATATATAGAAAAGACAAAACATTTTGATAAACTTATGAATTATAAAATAATTTAAATAACTTTGCTTTTACTAAATACTTGAAATAATTGATGAATTAAGATAAAAATTTTTTTATTATGTATCCTGTATTTTTTAAATTAAGATTAAAAATTATCATAAATTTTTTTATCAATTAGCATGTAATTTATTTCAATCACGTTGAATAATTTTTTTCTTTATTTTATTCAATTAACGCCATATAATGGCGATGTTAAAAAAGACCTAATTTAAGTTAACTAATTTAAATGAGAAAAAACTTATAATAATTATAACAAAAATTAAAATTAAACGTTAAGTTTAAATTGACACTTAATAGTTTAAAAAATTATAAAAATAATTATACAAAGCATATATCCATATATATCTGAATTTTCAGGGAAATTTTTTCATTATAATTTTATCGTTACATAACATTTCTGGAAAAAAAATAAGTAGCCATGTTTTAGTTTTTGTCTTAACTTATTTTAAATTAATTTTAAAATTCTTCAAATTGATATTTTTACGAACAGAATCTTTTCACAAAGCATTTTTTTTCTATTTCCAATTCTCATGAAAATTTTGATCTTTTCTTCTTCTAAATATCATTTATTATCAACACAAAATAAGTCACATAGTAAAGTTTGGTTAAAGATCAGAAGACAGTTTTTAAGTCACGTCTAAACTAAAAATAATAATAATTTTATTTTGTTTAATAATAAAAAAGGAAAAACTAATTCATGTTTTTTTAGTGCAGTTTTTTCAGCACATAAAACTTGAAATTAGTTTATATTAGTGAGCCCAGACGGGTTATTAAACAATTTCGAAATGCATTATTTTTTATTTTAACGTCTAGAATAATCAAATTTTATCACTTTAGATTGTTCAAAAATAACTAAGCTTGAAAATGAGTAAAGACACTCGCATCTATATCGGCAACTTACCACAAGATATTCGAACTAAAGAAATAGAAGATTTGTTTTACAAATATGGAAAAATAAAATACATAGATCTAAAAAACCGTAAAGGTCCTCCTTTTGCATTTGTAGAATTTGAAGATGCTTTAGATGCCGAGGACGCAGTAAGAGGAAGAGATAATTACTTATACGAAGGCCACAAGCTCAGAGTCGAGTTTCAAAAAGGTCCACGAAACAGGGGCCCTGGGGGACCACGAAGTGGTCCACCCACTAGACGATCGGACTATCGTTGCATTATTACTGGTCTGCCTCCGACGGGCAGTTGGCAAGATCTCAAAGATCATATGAGAGAAGCAGGTACTGTATGCTATGCTGATGTTTTCAAAGATGGCACTGGTGTTGTCGAGTTTGTGCGATATGAAGACATGAAATATGCTCTAAAGCATTTGGATGATACAAAATTTCGCTCTCACGAGGTAATTAAAATTTTAATTAAGCGTTTTTCTATTAATTGAAATAAATACGTCTTTAAACTGTTCCTTTAGCGGATACCTTAAAGGGAGCCGAAGCTACCATTATTCTCAACAGGCATCGGTTAACCGGGATTTCTTTTTTATTTCTAATATTCAGACTTGAATCTTCAGCTGATGTATTTGAGATGAGGATTTGTTAGGAGAGCTACTGAGGAACAGTCTGAGGATGCCTTAATACCGGATAATATATCTTTGGGTTTTAGATTGTTTAAATAGAGAGACTCTTTCTGTGTTCCTTTTTTTCTAATTTTTATCGTGTTTAGGGAGAAACAAGTTACGTACGAGTCCGAGCCGATGTTAAGTCTCGCTCGTTATCGAGAAGTCGTTCCAGATCGGTATCAAGATCTCGAAGAAGAGAAAGAGGCTCACCAACCTACTCTCCCATGCGCCGCTCAAGATCAAGGTCGACTAGTGCGGATGATTCGAGACGTAAGCGAGCCAAAAAATCAGTGTCTCGCTCCAGATCAAGGTCTTATAAATCAAGGTCTCCTGCTAGAAGAACCAAATCGAGATCAAGATCTGAATCGAGAGAAAAAAGTGAATCCAGATCTAAATCCAGATCGCCCAGTGTGGAAGCTAATGAAAAAAATGGTTCAAACGACCGAGAGTCGAAGTCAAGATCAAGAACAAAGTCTAAAAGTCCAGAAAATTAAAATGTACAAAATTTCAAATAATAAACAATTTTAATTGATTGCCAAGGATCATATGGTTATAAATTTTTCACATGGTCCTTTTTAACATTGTTAAATTAATGTTCTATTTGTTTTACTTAAAAAAAACTAACTTTTGTTCAATGTTTTTTCTTAATGAACGATTAACTAATTTTTTTTTCAAAAAAAAAATACTTTTAAATCAGTTTTATTATTGATCAATAAAATTCTGAAAAATATTGTCTTACTGTTGTCATTGTTGTAGTCTTTTGCATGAAAAATCTAAAAATTTCTTAAAATTTAATTTTTATCAATTTGAATTTAACCACAAAATTTTATTAAAATTGATTCCTTTATTAAAAAATCTTGAAACTTTAACCAATTTACATACTAATAAAATATCTAAAGCAAATACAAAACCTACTAAAGGTAAAAAAAAGCTTAAAATCTCATCAAATCAAATATTCTACACTAGCTAAACACTTGATTTAGCCCGGCTGATTTCCCATAAAAAATTCAAACAAAGATATTAAGATGAATTAAACATTTTCACTGAAAATTTATCCATTTTCTAAAAAATTACAATCAACATTATTAGCTAATAAAAGCCATTTTTTAAAATTTTACTTTAATGTGAAAAAATTCAAATTTCAATTTTTCAAAAAATGGGTCTAAAAAACCCCCCGAGCGTTCTAGTGTTAAATATTAAGTCATTAGCGAATTTAAACCAAGCTGCCAGCACTGAAAATCGTAAACTTGGAAGACTAAGAAAAAACTTTTACTTTTTTATCTATTTAGGTTAAAATGTTAAAATAATTTTTGATTTTTTAAAAAAAATTTTACTTGTGTTTTAATAAATATTTTTTTGAATACAAAAATAATAATTAACTGTAAAAATTGAATCAAGAATTATGTACAATATTTGACTATGGTTAAACTCGTTTTGCTACACATGAAAAAATGTCTTTCCATATTGCAGTTCCATTTGCTGACGATAGAGGGCTTATAAGATCTATGAAAAGAAATGATGATTCGAAATTTCTGCAGCGGGATCTTGACAATTTGACTTTAGAATCACCTGTATTCAATGAAAGTCTAAATAAGCTAGTGATGTTGGTTAACCAGCGCTTGGTCTGCCAAAATTGCCAACTTTGGCTATCACAAATCAGGTTAGTCTATTTTTGTTCGACCAAATTTTGGTTAACCAATATTTGGTTCTTAATTTGGTTTCACAAAAAAAATAAATAATCATTAAATTATTGGCTAACCAGTTAACCAAGCTTAACCAACATCACTAAAAAAAGCAGCAGCTAGGGCAATCATGGTATCGTATAGAATTAAAAACACATTTAGTTATCTTGCTAAAATTTACTCGATTTTATTTGGACAATCAAAAAAATTATCTGACGTTTAGAATGAAAAATATGGATAGAAAATGAAGGTGACATGCTGTTATAGAAGGAAAAATTAATTTAAATTAAAATTAACTAATACCTCTGCTAAGGATTACTTTATCTCTAAAATTTTACTTCAACTACTAATGAATATTATTGTAAAAAAAAATTTTGTTCATAAACTTCAATATGCAATCTAGCTAATTTTGTCATAATAAGTGTTTTGAGGCTGAAATAATTAGAGAATAAAAACAAGATCGTATTTTATAAATGATATTTGCAGGACTGTTATGGAATATATTAGCAAAATTTTTTTTCCATAAAAAATTTTGCTAATATAAGAAGTCTAAAATATTTTGTCTAAAAATATTTTGTGATCAAAAATTTGTTAAAATGACTTAGATTTTTTTTATTTTTAAATTTTATTTGGAAAAGATTATTTTGTAAATTTTTGAAGCTTTTCCAGCAAATTAATATACTGCTTGTGTTCATACGAAGTAGAAAATTCAACCAACTCATTGGCAAATTTTTCTCCTACTCCTCTCTCGTCTAGAAGATTAAGAAGTAAATCATATAAATTCTCATCTAATACTGAACAATCAGCAGTATAAACGTTTTCATTCCATTCTCCATTATGTAAAGCGAATTCATCTATTTGAAAATCTTCAACAGCATCCTTTTCGGCTTCTTCAGCTGGCAAAAATGAACACCCAAAAGCTAAAGTCTGTTCACCGCGTTTAACTTCGATTGAAAAGGCTGGTCTTGATTTCAACTTCAAAAATAAAAAATTCAATTTTATTCAAAAAATTACAATTATTTATTACTTCTGTTGATTGATTTTTAGTCTCCATTTGATCGACCCCAGGCTCAGCATTATCAAGAGAGCCATTGATATTAAACTTGACCGTAATTTCCTCATCATTGTATTTTTTGGACAGTGTTACATTTGGTCCATCTGTTTTAACATTAAATCCAGTAACTGTCAAGGTATTTTTTAATTCTTTTTGGGCTTCTTGTTCCAATTTTATTTCTTCATTTAAAAAATTTGACAAATCTTTCATCACATTTGAATTTTTTACAAACGATGTGCTAAAAGTTCTAGCGGCAAAATTGTTGCCTTTGCTAAGAACTTGATTTATTTGAACTTTTTTTATATTTGGAACTAAAACTTGTATTTTGGTGAAATTTCGAAAGCTTCTAAGCATAAATTTGGACGCCATTTTTAAGTATTTTTATGTTGTCTAAAGTAATTCAAGTATTTTTTTTTACTAGGTTAGAAAAAAATTTAGAATAGACTGTGTAATATTGAATCATTTTTCGAAAAAAATTTTGAATTCGAAATATTTCAAATATCTGATTTTAAAAATGCATTTAAATGCTAACAAAATCTTAAATATAATATTCAAGTATTATTGTCTTCAAAACTTGAAATTGTCTGAAATCGTGAAATTTTTGATAGTTCAAAAAAGTTCATTTAAAAAAAAAATTAAATCAAAATGCCTTTGATTATTGTATAGAATTAATATTTTTAGTTTTTAATAAAATTGCTAGATACTTAAATATTTAATTTAAATATTGCTTTTGTGATCTATTTGCTTAGTTTTCTTGAAAAATTTTATTTAAGTTTTTCAAAATTTTATTTATAAAATATCGGAAATCCCAAATCAACATCGAAAATTAACATTTAATTTATAAAATAAAATAAAGTTTTCTAAATCATAAAAAAACATCCATTAGGTTGAGGAATGACATTTAAATTGCTAAAATACTCAGCGCCAAACACTTCTTTTTGGTTCATTTAATTCGTTCTTTTCCGGCTGCAATATACGAAAAGACACACAAAACTGCATAACATATTTGACTTGCCTTGTAAAAAAATTAAGTTTCTTCAATTTTTAAAACGACATTGGTCACAATCAAAAATCCACAACCAAGTAAAAGAAAACTAAGCTAAATGATCAAGCAATTTAACTTGGGCAAAAGGGTTTATATCGAGCAAATGACAGTAAAAAGCTTGGATTAATAGTTTTGGGATTTAAGATTTAATAAAAGCTTTCAATTACTCAAGTTGTGAATTATCGAATTACAACAACTAAGTAGTACAAAATAAATGATCAAGCTGATCGTCAGTATATTGAGGGTCTTGTTTTAAAGCAAGTTTCGGAGTGATGAATTTAAAAAAAAATTAAGAACAAATAAAATTTTAAAAATATTTATTTGTTTGAGTTTAATTTAAAATTTAAATAAATAAAAATTATCTAAAATTAAATAACTTCTTTTTTGTACACTAGAAAAAAAAACTAACGCATGGAAGAACTTAAACAATAATTGCCTGAGAATATAGTAAAATAACAAAAATAAAAGTTTTTTTTTCAACGGTATCCATAAAGAAATTAATAAAATGAAAAAAATTTTTAAATCTCTTGATTAGTTATCAATATTTGTTCACCAGTTAATTTATTTATGATTATCATTTTGAATGCAATAATCGAGATTTTTATTTCAATGTCTTAAATAAGACTTGACAATTTTAAGGCACCGATCAATTTAATTTATTATTGCATTTTTGTTATTATAACACTAATGACACGATGAAACGCAAATATTGCCAAAGAAGCCTAAAAACATTTAAAATAAAAATAACATTTAAACAATTCACAAATAATAAATATAAGCAATTAGATATAAAATTAAATAAAATACTTACCATTGTTGACTTATATTTTCTTATGACGATTTGCTTGATCTTTGGATCTAAAAAAAAAAAATTATTTGACTTAAAAAACAAAAATTTAAAAAAAGAGTTCATGAAAAACTATTCGGAAGTCTAATTTTTTTAAATAATAAAATTTTCAGGTCTTGTCCAATATGTGATCAGTTAATCACAAAATATATGATCACTTATATAATGCTGGTTTTGTGAACAAGACTGATCACCAAATCGATTATTATACTATATGTGATCAGAAAAATAAAAATTAAAATTCAATTGATGGTCAATCCTCAAAAATTGGTCTAAATGTTCAGCAAAAACTACATCGCCATAAAACATAGCATTCATGGCATTGGTAGATTCTTTTCTTTGCTTCAAATTCAATACTGTACCAAATTTTTGCTGTAAGATTAAGATTATTTCTAATCGTTTTGGATTGAGCCAATCTTAGCTATTTTGAAAGCTAAGCTTTAAAGCTTTAAAAAAAAAAAGCTTTAAATCTTCACTTTCAAAATTCATTTTAAAGCTTGTAAGCGTAAGAATGTAATTATATAGAACGATTTCAAAATTTATTTATTTGTTTTCTGTGCCAAGCTAATGGTCCATCAGATTTCAAAACTGAAGCACCTAAAAATTATTTGTTAATATTAATGAGTATATCTTTTAATCAAAGAGAGTTAGTGAAAAAAGTTAACAGTTTACAGATCAATATAAATCTTACTATTTAATTTTTTTCCCTTGACCATCAGATAATTAAACATAAGTAATGCATCCTATAACTCTCTATTTTCATTGTATTTTTTTTTAAACTTAATTTTTACTATATTTTATTTTTATTTTATTAGATTTAACTTTATTTTTAGTTTTAATTTTTATTTTTTTATCTGAAGAAGCATTAGCTCGGTACAGAAAACAAATAAATAAATATATATATATATATAAAGTATAGCAGTTGATACGATTTATGGCCATTGTATTAATTGGGATAAAGGTAGGGGTGGGAAACCAGTTCCCATGTAATTTAAATAAAAAAAAATTCTTACCAAATTCTTCTAACACGAAAATATCATCCTTTTGTGTGGTACATTTCCTAACTCGTTTAAGTGCAATAAACTCTTCGTTACTTCCAAATTTAATCCCAATACCATCCATGCTTATTTCAAGGGTTCCATCTTCACTTGTCTCTAAATCACTTATCGGAAACTCGCCTCCCAATTCCGAAATATTTGGCGAAATATTAGAATTGGCTAGCGTGCTATTTAGACGCGAAACAGCTTTTTCCATTGCCTCTTTAATCGAAAAATATAAATCACGACACTAAAAATTCAAAATTAAAAATTAAGTTAATTTTCACTAAGTCAATTTAGAAACTTTTTTTGTATAGAATTTAGTTAATTGTGTTTCGCCATTAATTTTACACCATAGACACAAAACTTTTGTTTTGGGACAATAAGTCATGTTGACTAGTTTTTCAAACCACCATCTTTGACATATTTCTCCTTTTACACTTCTTAGAATCATACAATCTTCACACACCTCCATAAATAACATTTCGCTTTTGTTATCGGTGCCCAAATGAACTGCAAACGTTTGTTTTTGCATCAGCCTACTTCCAGCAGGTCTCAAGTCTACATCATTGCCTCCCTAAAATTAAGATTTTAATTAAAATTCATTTCAAATTAACGATGAAAATTTCTTACAAGATATTCAATGCAGTCTAATAATTCGTTAACCTGTTGACTCATTGAAAGGCCAATATGGCACTTTCCTAACATACGTCTAATTTTACGTCTTATTTCATCTTTGCTTACTCTCATCATTATCATATAAGCGATTAAATTATAGAGCATCACAGCTAACAAGTGATCTTCATCAAATTCGAGCCTTTTCCGCTCGGTATTGCCAAGCTGAGTGTAACGTTCCATCATTTCTGACGGTCCTTGATCAAGTCCAATTATATCTCGTTCCTGAGCCACTGCGTCTAGGAAAACATCTTCCCAGAACTGCATTTGGTCCCACAATGGACTTCTAGGATTGGTAACAATTGTTTCGAACAAATAAGTTTTGATTTCTGTATTTTGATTATGAGTTCCAGATAAATTTTGTAAAGGTACTTGCACTTGAGTGATAACTTTTTTTGAATATCTGAATCCAGCTGATAATTTACTTTTTGCTAATGGCATTGTGATTATCATAGATTCTCCTGGCATTGATTTAGCGCTTAATTGACTAGTGGTCGAGTTAGAGGGTGAATTTTTTAGAGTTTCGACTCGAAGATCAGCTAAATTTTGAGAATTTGAATGTGAAGGCTGAGGATTGATTGAATGATGATTGATTTTGGGCTTAAGGCTGAGACGATTTTGTTGCTGATATGAACTTTCATCTTTAGATTCTGGAGTACTTTTGACTTTTTCATTCAATTTCTTTTCATTTTCATTTGGGTTTTGACTAAATAACTTTGACGGCCGTTTGAGATCGCTACTATGAATTTCATCTAATTGCTTCACAGCTAGAAATTATTAAATGATTATTTTTTAGTGCTCAAAATTAATTTTTTATGATTAAAATATTTTACTGCATAAAATCACTTTACAACTAGGGTTGGTAGAAATGCAAAAACTTAGTTTAGACCCGATGTAATTTTTGTTCTCTTTTTTTTTTAAATGATTTTTTATTGACTAATTTTTTCTAATTAAATTAAAGCTTGTATAAAATAAATATTTGATATTGTCTGTTAAAAGATTAAAGATTATAGTTTATTTTATTGGTTTTAAAATTAATTCTACTCTTAACTATCATGAAGATCAAAGATACAAATAAATTGTTCGAAATAATTTAAAATAATTTCTGTATTTTGGAAACAAATATTTTTTAAATTTTAAAATTATGAAAAAATCCTATTCTTGAACAGACAATAAAAAGGTAAAAAACATTTTAAAAATTAAGAATTTGAAAAGGATTCAAAAGATCCGGTAGAAAATCATTAAAATTTCTAGGAATTTAATTCTTAATTTTACATGAATTTAATACTTAAAAATCTTAATTTTTTTTTCAGACTGGTGCTTTACGTTTCTTACAAACAAAAAACATTTAACAACACAATACATTTAAAAATACCCAATTTTGAAGATTCTTCTAGTTGAGATTTTTGATCTTCATTGTTCTCATAAAACTGATGATTAAGTGTGTTATTGGATAATTCAGAAATTTTATTTACAATAGACTTTGTTGTCAATGGAGATTTGATGAACTGTGCTGAATCAAGAACAGTTCTATCAGTTTTATCCAAATTATTAGTAGTATTAGCAGGAGTAAAAGATTTAGTCAAGGTATTTAATTTAGAATTAGTCCAAAATGTTCCTAAAATTTAATATTTTTTAAAAGGAGAAAAAAAATTTTTGTTTGATTTTACCTAACTGCGCAACTATACTACCTGTAGACTGAATATTGAATTGGTGATAAGGTTGATTAGAGTTAAATGAGTGATTCATTTTATTAATGCCTATAAATGAGTTAGAAGTAGATAATTTACTATTGTTGGATGCACTTGTTTGACTTGACGAAAGACTCAAGTTTTCTTTGCTATCAAAGGGACTATTGCTTTTTTCAGACATCGGACTACTGCCATCTAGAGAATTACTTTTTGCCAACAATTCACTCCCATGCACCCAATAGTGAGTGTGCGCAATTTCAAGTAACTGAAACGCACTTGCCATTCCACCAAGACCATTATTTGCATACGTTTGTTCAAGTCCGGCTATTATTGCATTAAGCAACTTTGTCATTCCTTTAAAAACTACCTTAGATACTTTCACGTCTTCAATGTGCTCTTCATCATTTGACAATTTTTTGTCTAATTGGGTATTTAAACGACTGAGAACAAAATTTCTGTTGTTCTCATCTTCCATTAAACGTTTAATTCGATTTATCTTCAACCAACCAACACCTTGTCCATCAAAAACACTTGTTAATACTTCTTTAAGAAATATTTGATTTTCGTTAACTAATTCTGATGTATGGGAATGAGGTATTGAATTGTGATTATCGATTTCTTTTAAACTAGATATTGATTCACTTATTTTAGTAGTATTATTATTTCCATCAACAGATTTAGTTCCCAAATTTGACAAAGAATTCGGTAAGTTTGAAAGGGATCTTTTTAAATTAGTTATTTCAGATTGGTCTCTAGAATCATCACGTAGAATATGGGCAATTTTTTTTACACTGATTGTCCGAGCTTTACTAGCCATATCATGTAAGAAATCGTCACTAAATTTTGTAATGAACATAAAAGAAGATTGTTTGTTGCTAGAGCTTTTTGGTGTATGTAATGGTGTTTGATTCAAATTTTTAGCTGTTACTGTATTAGTTGAACTAGAGCTGTTGGTTCTTTGGTTTGTTTTTTGCGCCGAATTTTCAGTATCAAAAGGTGATTTAGGAAAATTTTTGTTAACAGGTGTCATCGTTGCACTGCTTGATTTAGAATCAGAACTGGTAAATGCTTTATATTTATTAGTAAGTATTGGATTTATTTTTGAATTTTCATCATCCCTATTCCATGTTTGATCCTCAGTGAATATATTCTCATCATATTCTTCTGTTAGTTCGTTATGATTTCCGATTGATGAAGAGGAGGCACTCGAAGTCATGGATGAAGTGTCTGCATTGCTACTTGCCACAGAAGGCGATCGATCTATTAAATCTTTGAAGTCAGCATCGACTGGAGGAGAATAAACAGTTTCAATGTCAACGCACATAGTTTTTTCTTGATTTTTTGGAAACATTCCTATCGGTTTTCCATCAGCAGTAAATGCTTGTACTGGGTGATATTCATCAGATAAATCTTTAGATTCAGAAACATTTGTTTCAATTTCTCCTGATATACTAATTGAAGAGGTTGATGAATACCTGCTACATTCACTTTCGATATTTTCATCTTTATTTAGAAAAAAAAAAGTTAATTTGATTAATTTATTTGAAGAAAATCAATTAATTTTTTACTAATTCAAAAATTATTATTAATAATTATTTTAAATAGATTTTTTGAAATTTAGGAATTTATTTTAATTATCAACGGTTAATCAGATTAGAAAAATTTTCTTAAAATACTAAATAGGCTTTCTCAATTTTTAAATTTTAAACTTTTCCTGAAAGGCGAAATCTTAGAAACAGTCGATTCCTATCGCTATCTCGGTATCGAAATTAATAACAATCTCGACTGGAGTCAACAGAGGGAAAGAATCATCAAACAGGAATAATGTCCCGTTTCTCATCAAACAACTAAAAAAACTTGGCTATAAATCTGATATTCTAGTGAACAAAAGCTCCGAAAAACAAAACAAAATTCCCATTTTGTAACAAGATGTTCGAGGCAAAATTGAGAATCAAAACACACGTCAGAAAATGTAAAACAACAATAAATTCCATCAAAATAGACTCGACTTAAAATTATTTTCTTTCTTTTTTTTCTAAATTTAAAAAAAAAAATTCTGAATTAGATTTGTTGAATAGAAAAAAATAAAAGCTTTTGTCTCAACATGAAAAGTCAAAAAATTTTTCAGAATCGATTAGCTTTTCTTTCCTAATTGATTGAGAAAAAAGCAACTCCAAAATCAATTCATTTTATAAAATATCATTTTAAGTTAAATATTCAAATAAAGAAATAAATTTATTATTTAAAATTTTTCATTGAACTAAAAATAAATTACAATTATTTATAGACTTAGCTAATAATAATTCATTTTTTACTTCTGTCAAATCAATATATTTCTACAGGAACGGTTTTTATTGTTTTTAAAAAAAATTTTAAAACGATATTGAAAATGAGATTTTTTTAAAAATAGTAAAATTCTGAAATCAAAAAATCTATTTTGTTAGCAGTTTTTAAAATATATATATATTTTTTTAATTTAATCTAATTTTAATTAAACGGATTACCTGTTTCCTCTTCGCTCTGACTTGTGCTCTTAGTATTCTCTTGATTTAAAAACTGAATAGCTGCTGCTAAAGTTGATTTTTCCTCATAAGTTTTGAACTGAATTGGAGTTAAGTATCTACAGTACCATTTTGGTTTATCACCAATTAATGATGGGTCAAATATTCCCGTTTGAATTCTTAAATAAGCAACATTTGAAGGACACAGAGACCATTCAGCCAAAAATTCAACAGCCTTTAATAGTTTTAATTACTTAATCAAAAAATTGAATTAATTTTAATAAAATATACTTGAGTTTTTGCTAACTTTATTATAAAACTGGATTTTATCGGACGAGATCGAATAAAGCTATTATATTGAAATGCAACTACCGGTCTCGGATACAATCTAAGTATCCTAGTATGTTCATTAAAATTTCCGAGAATATTTTTTGAGTTCAAAAATTGAACCATTGTTATTCTAGTGGCCACGTCAACTGAGTCTACATCATTACCATATATAAGCTGACTAAATGATGTAAATAAATTTTCTTTATTTGGATTTGTATGCTGCTCGTTGAAAAATATTTCGAAATTTTTTATCGGCTGTGGACTACTGCTTAGACTTGCGATTGCTTGACCGAGATGATTTTTTAAGAGTGAAATTTCAGGTTCTGGAATATCTGGAACCGGTTCTGCTAATTTTGGAGCAATTATCTACAGTCAAAAGCTTTAGTTAAAAAAAAATGAACAAAAAAATTCTTACCAATGTTTTGTCTAAGTCAACTAACCAAACGTCATCTGGTAAAGCAAAATTGTTTTTGTATACAAAAAAATTAGCTGGAACTCCAATAATGTATGGAGTTGGTGCCAATAAAAGCTAAATTTTTAATTTTGTTAATTTTTATAGATTATTTATTATTGTAAAATTTAAGCTACTTGTTCTGTTTCATTCATGCATCGCGGCAAAAGAGGAATAACCGGAAACATGTACTCGAGTGGATAGAGCATAGCTACAAATGCCATTATACTCATAGTTAGTGCATTGTAATCACTTGATTGAAATATGACTTTATTCTCAAGCAAAATGAGAGTATAGACTTTGATAAAAATGTCTATTCCCAGCAATTCCAATGGTAAATGAAGAGGAAAATCAACTAGATTAAATCGTGTATGGTCAGGCAACGCAAACAACATGGGTGATTCATTTGGAAGAATATCAATCTTTTTTTAAAATAAAAAATATAGTAAAAATTAAATTTTATTCTATATTTAAAATTACGATTAACTTAGTCTTTCCAGGTACGGGTACAGGAGCGCTCAATAAGCGCAAAATCCACGTTTCTATTTCTCTTATTTCGCAAGCAACTAGTGATGATATTTGATCTGTAGACTTTGTTCCACTAGATCCAGTTAAAATTCCCCAGACTGTATCCTTGACAATTCTATTGCTTGAGTTGGTCGAAGAATTTGAGCTAGGACTTCCCGGCTTAGCAGCCAAAGACCTCAAATGACAAGCTTCTATTATTCGTCTCAATATGTTAAGACACTCTCGAAATAACGAAAAAAATGGATGGTGACTGATAATACATAGAGAAGTCAATGTGTGTGTATACTTTACATCACTAGCTTTTTTAGTTCGCTTTTTCTTGCTATCAATTTTGTTTGGTTCACCTGAATTCTCGTCATCAGAATCATCATTCTGTTGAGCCTTTATTTTTTTTTGCTTATCAAATCTTTTTTCTATAGGCCGAAAAAAGTTTATGCAAACACCGTATCTGACACGGGCCGAGTCTTTTTCTGTTAGAGTAAATATGAAGCTTGTAGTGTCGCGGTTGGAATCAGCTCTTTGTTGATTTGAACAGTTGATATTTGTACAACCCTCGGGTTGACAAAAGTAGATAACATCTTGAGGAAGAACAAAATCTGCGTGATCTTCGAATGGATACCGACGGAGCAATTCCGGTAATTGTGTTTTATGAATTTTTTCTGTTTCAATTTGCTCTAAGTGTTTGGAAATAAGTTGCGATGGGGTAGCTGGTTGTTTGCATCCAACGATTATAACAAAATCAATTAGCCGCGGACAAAAATATTTTTTGTAATCACTATTCATCTAATTTAATTTTGAACAAAACTTAAAATTTTAATTTAATTTAAAAAATCTATTGATCAATGACAACGAGTTTTTGTTTTATTTAATATTTAAATCAGTTTTTTTTAAAGAGAAAAACCAATATTAATTAAAAATTATTGAACAAAAAACAAGATGCTGAAATTCCATTAGTATTTTGAAAAGGAAATTATATTTATTAGAAGGCATGAGACACAAATTGTAAATTTGCATTTTTGTTTTGGATTTTGGCGAAAAAAGAAACTCAGGCAAAGAATCTAGTCGATAATTTTGAGTCGATCTCTCACTCGTTTTTCATGTTATTGCAATTCGACTTTTTTTTTTTAATCATAATCTAGAATTATAATTTGCAATCGCTTCGTACTCAAAAGAATTATAATAATATATTTTACAATAAAATATGACAATTAGACAAAATAAAAATAATACAACTTTATATCAGATTTTTATTTACTTCATATTTTGTGAAAATTATTTGTTTTTAGTTTTAATGGTTTTAATTAGCCAAAATATCACAAAATTAAAATTATCTGAAAAATGTCACTGATATTTAGAGTGAGCTAAATTTTGGTTATTTGACAAAAAAAATTAGAACTAATTGATAAAAAAAAATAATTAAATTTAATTTAGCTATTTGATAATAAATCCCTAAATATTTTGCCAATTTAAAGTTTCAAGCTTCTTTCAAGGAAAACTTATTTACTGGGCCTGTTTTTTTTTTCTTTAGATTAAATAGGAAATTTTTCGCAACAAAAGAGAATTTTAATTAATAAATTGCCTGAATGAAACTCCTTTGGAATTTAAATTTTGGAATAATAGTTTATTCTTCTAAGATTAGATCTATTTCTAAGTTATAAAAGTAAATTTTTTTTTTTTATCATATTCAGATTTTTATTTCTGATAATAAAAAAAAACTTGTTTTCTAATGAAATTTTATCGTTTGAAATTTTTAAAAAATGATTAAATAGCTTCAAATGTGACATTTATTTAAATAAAACCATTATTCTAATTAAGTTTTATGATCTAAATTATAATTTTGAATAAAGCGGTTTTTGAAGAAAGTCTAGTTTAAATTTTTAGAATTCATTAAATTTTATATATTTTTAGGAAAATCGATTTATTTTTAAATTTTAACAAAAAATTCCCTTAACTCTTTTAATCAAAAATTAAAAAGTAACTACCATACAAGCTTTTCCAGAAAATAAAATTTGTCTTTAAGTTCTTATGCAATAGCTTATTCATATTATTTTTATTATTGTAATACTTTTTTAAATATAAAAACTCCTTTTTACTTAGTAAATTTTTTTCTCATTTCCTTTTTGTTAAAATTCAGTTCTTTTGGGATAAAAATTGGATTTTGAAACGAGCACATATAATTACTAGACTTGACAAGATCTCTAATTTTAATTTAATTAAGGTTATACAGGGAAAATATTTTTATTTTCGTAAAAAAATTATTCGCCCAAACTAAAAAATAATTTTGAAATTTAACAGAGAGGTAAAACAAAAAATCACTTAGCAAAAATAAATAAAATACAAAATTGAAAATAATCACCTAATTAATTAAAATCCTATTTTGAAAATTTAAAATCCCGCAGTTCTAACTTAAAGCTTAATTAAAAATTAAAATATCTCGTAAAAATCGATTTCGATTAGATAAAAGCCATAAATTTGAAAATATATGTTTTAATTTTTTTGATAAAGGACTCTTCTATCTAATAAAACTTAACTATTTCCTATTGATGCTTATTTTAGACATTTATACTTATTTGAGTTTATTATTCATTCATTTTTATAATTCATCTTATTTGTCTTTGAAAAAAAATTTAAATTAAAAACTACCGAAAATCCAAATGAAAATTCTTTCTTGATTTATTACTATTTGTTAATTGATTATACTCATTTTTAAAATGTTAAAAATCATTTAGTCAATTAGCATCAGAAAATGAATTTGAATTCTAAAAATAATTGGTAACGAAAAAAAAATTTCTTTCCAAATTTACTAGAATATAAAATTAAAAAAATTATTAGACTAAATTTTTGTCTTGTCTAAAAATTTAAAACTCAAATATCTTTTACATATTTTAATATTTAAAAAAATCACTTGATTTCGACTATACTTATCTTATTTTTGAAATTGGTTTTAATTTTAATATCAGATGTCTTGGGCTAGCTACATTCCTGAAGAACTATCAGTTCAACCTTTTCCTTTGGTTGTTCTCACAGGTCTTGATATCAAGCATAATGCAATCCATAAAGAAATTTGGAATGGATTCAACTCAAGGAGCAATTTGAAATTTCGATATTTGCTTTTAGATGGTGATCATGAGTACCCAAGAGCTAAAAACAAGGTTTTTGAGACAGCACATTTTCCCTAGAAAAATATTAATTTAAAATTTTAGCGCTCTTTAGAGGTTTACACCGAAAGAGGAATACTTAAAACAAATTGGTTTAATAAGCATTTATTCAATATTCCTAGTTTAGTTGTAGTTTTTTTTGATCTTGAATGGGATGAACAAAATTGGAAAGAAAAACAAATGGAATGTGCAACCAAAGTTGAACTAGTAAAGTATGCACTTGTCATAATTTTTATAAACATTCTATTCTATTTATTTTTTAATCAAGGCAAAGCTTAAATGATAGAAATTCTAAAGTAATATTAATACTTATTCAAAAAAAACCAAATCTACCTGTTGACAATGATAATGGCTTGGCAAGAGAACGCTACCCTTCTCTTTGTAGTGCTTGTGGGATTAAAACAAGCAATTTGTATTTACTTCATGCAGAATATTTACAAGGATATATACTTAAGTAACTTAATCTTTGTTTTTTTTCTACTTAAATAATTAATTCGATTAATTATGTCTAAATTTAAATTAAAATTAAATCTTATTTATTTAGACTAGAGGAAGACGCATTTAATGAACCCACTCAGTCGTATTACAACCAAGAAATTAGAGCTATAAAATTAAAACGCGACTCGCTGATTAAAGTTACTCATCAAGTAGATAAAAAAAATAATTTTCTTGTTTAAAATTCTATTTTACTTTATATTTATTTTAGTATCTTTTAGTTAGATTGTCAATTAAAATTGCCTTTTTTTATGAAATAAAACAGGATATCTTAAAAGCAATAGAGTAATTTAAAAAATTTATATTTATGATAAAATATTTAAATAAATTTAACCTTTTCATAGATATTATAAACTTGCTTATCAAAGCGTTTTGGATATAAGATCAAATGATCCAAACGTGCTTGAAATTAAACTAGTCGCTGGAATTATAAACTTTAAATTATGCAAGCTTTTTTTTGATATCAAACATCCTCTTGATGCTATTGAACAATTTCGGAAACATATTGACATTTTTAAAGTTAAAATTGGTCCGGTCGATTTGAGCTTTGAACATTCAGCTTGGTTAGCCAAGCAATTTCAAATAATGGGGGAGCTTTTTGAAAATGCGTATAAAAAAGAGTATGTGAGTGCAGTTCAGACCCAGCATCCAGGCTTCTATTTTCATTCTGCTGCCACTCATACAATTCAAAGACGAATGAACTTAAAGGAACTATTAAATAATAAAAACTTGACATTCCAACAATATAATTCTGAAAATAAATCACCCATTGAACTCTTAAATAATTTGGAATACTTCGGTCAGAGACCTTGGCGTCAAGCAAATAAGGCAATTGAAATATTAGATCAACAAAAAGAAACTGAAGCACTCACTTGTCTAATTGAGCTAGAAACAAAAGAAAATTTATCAGTAATTTTCATTTGAAATTTAATTTTAATTTTAACTTAAAAAAAATATTTACATATATATTTAGCCATTGATAACTAGTTTGTTTAAACAAGCTATTTTTCATTTTAAACAATTCAACTGCAGACGAATGAAACAATATTTAAGTAATTTAGATATTAAAATGGTAAAAATCTAAGTTAAAATGATTTTAAAAAAGGTATTAGTATGGCAGAAGAATATTTTAATGCAAAAGATTATCAAGAATCTTTAAAGTAAAAAAAAAAACAAAAAATTGTAAAAAAATCAAGAAAAATTTATATTTGATATTTCAAGTATCTACATAAATGTGTTAAATGATTATAGCAGCGAGCATTGGTGGCCTATATTGACTTCTGTCATTTTTAACGCATTAAAGTAATATTTCCTAATAATTCAATCTAATTAACTAACTAATTGGTAAAGATGCGCCTACTTAGTAGTTGATATTCAAAATTATTGTTTGTTATGCACTGAAATTATAGGCAAAAATATTTTACTGTCTGACGAAATTAAGTCAAATTTCCAAGAAAATTTAATTCGAATAATTTCTGTGAGTAATAACTTAGCCTTAATATAAACTTATACTTTAATTATTAAAAAATCTTAGAATCAAGTTCCGTTAGCTAAATGTCATCAAATTGATGAATTTATTAATAATAGCATAGAGGAAAAATGGTCTAATGAATTGAGAAAAAGTGCTGAAAATAACAGAATAATATCAGCTAATGTCAATCGAATTGTTCCTTTCGGTAATAAAATTTCAAATTTGACTAAAATCCATAAAAAAAATTCAAAATAAAAATAGAAAAGCATAATGCCATACTAATCATGATAATAAAGACTAGCTAGTTTGAAAAATTCTTTTTAGCTTTTTAAATATTTTTTAACTCAATAATGATTTTTAGCTATTGTGAACACAAAAGAAATTAAAAATAATAAAGTAAAAATAAGGCTTTGTTGGTTTTTTTTTCTATAAAAAAAATTTAGTCAATAATTTTTTTGGATTCTAATTAATTTTTTTAAATGCTTTGGTTGGTTATGAAAATATTTTGAAAAATTAAAAAGAATAATTTCTAGAAACATATCAATGAATTTAATTTGAATTTTTTAAACTTTTGTCAATCTAAAATCAAAAAAAATTAAAAATAATTTTTTTAGTTGAGTGTAAAGCACAATTCAGCTCGGCTATATTCAATTCAAACGAATTTATTGACTTGAAAATCTACTTTAGAACTGGATGCATTGATCCGATTCAATTTAACAAACTTAGCATTTGTTTTAATTTACCAAGTTATAATCAAAATTGTGTAATCGATGACAAAAAAAGCCTTTATTTTGAACCAAATAAAATTTACGAGCTTAAATTCTATTTTTTACCAGAAAAAAATGATATAGGAAGAGACTTGGAGATTTCATCAATAAGCTTAGAATTGGGTAGTGTCCAAACAAGTATCTTAGTCCTCAATTGGACAGGTGAATGTAAAAATGCATTGAATGATGAAAATTTGACCATAAATACTTTTTCTAAATTTTCTAAATGCTACAAACAATTTGATGAAGATCATTTACTAGATTGGGAACAAATTAACATTTTGTCATACACCAGGTGAGAATTAGTTAAAATTAGAAATTAATTTAATTAATTTGTTTAAAAAAATTTAGTATAGTTTCGCGAAAAGCTAAAATTGATATTGCTCTAGACCATACGCCACCATTATTAGTCAATGAATATTATCCGATTAAAATAATTATATCAAATAATGAAGAAACGACGATTGAAAATTTAAGGTAAATTTTTTTGATTCATTGATCAGATTTGATATCTATATTTTAAAAGTTTGAGCGCCGAAATTTTGCCAATAAACTCTGGAAGTGATTTGGATGCTCCAATAAGTTCAATAGATTCAAAAATAGGTATAATTCTAATTTTTCTATATCTTATTCAAAACTATTCATACTCTGAAGCTCGAATATGGATCGAAAATATCGACCAAGATACGAAAGAGCTTGAACAAACAAAGTCTTTAGCAAATGTAGAGCCAAACAAAGAAGTATTGATTAAATATATATAAGATTTAGTCATTAATTTTTAAATTTTTCAGATAAGCATAATAGTATTTATACAGATAAATGAACTTCAACCATTTTTTTTGTCAATAAAAGTAACACATTTGAAATTTTGTATTTATTGCTTAAAATTGTCATTTTATATGTAATTTTCATATTAAAGGCTAAATATAATGTAGATGTTTTAGTCAGAAGGGTAAATTTACATATTTAACTGTTAATGATTAGCATGAGTAGCATGAATAATAATAAATTAAAAAATAATATTATTCTTTTAATTTTTTAAAAATAATTTCAGGTTAATTTCACTAATGAAACAGAATTAAAGCGTAAATCATCTGGAGATTCAGACAAAAATGAATTTGGAATTGAGACCAAGTCCAGAAAAATTATAAAATGTAGTTGCATACAAGAAAACAAAATTAGATTAGATCCAATACAACCATTTAGTTTCAATATTAGATGCCTATCAATGCAAGTGAGTTAAAAAGTCATACAGAATCGAAAAATATCTAAATTAATGTTTATTATTTTTCATGCAGCTGAACGAATTAAATTTAGTTCGCTATGGAGAACCATTTTTTATTCTATGTGACATTAAAAACGAGACGCCTTTTTGTCTCAAATTTAATAATAGCAACTTGACAAAAGTATGTCCATTTAATTTTATTAGATTAATTATATTTATTTTTGATTTGAAATAATTATTAAAGAATAAATTTGTAAAATTTAAATCAGAAGAGAATGAATCGCTTTTAAAAGATGAGAATTTAGATCCTGGTAAGGTTGCTTCAGAATGTTTTTGTGTTGTGTGTGAACAAGGTTCGGATGAAAAAAATATTTTTCCCGGAGAATTAGTTTTGGAATGGAAAAGAGCCGATTTTGGTTCTGTTCTTTATCAAAAATCTAATGAAATTGATTCTGCTGAAAATAAAGAAGCATCAAATGTTCCAAATACAAATTCAAAATTTATACTCCCAAATATTTCAGCTGAAAAATTCCCTTTTTTAATAGAAGCAAAACTACCACCATATGGCTGGTTGGGAAAAGAATTTACTATTTGCTATGAAATCACAAACAAACTTGATCAAGTACTGGAGATCGAATGTACACTGGAAGAAAATGAATATTTTGGAATAGCAGGAAAAAAATTGGCAAGTATTAGCATTTATTCAATTTTAAATTTAATTTTAAATTTTAGGAATTAATGGAAATAATGCCCTTTGATGTGAACACATTTTCATTCATGATTTATCCTCTTAAGGTTGGACACTGTCAATTTCCATCTTTTCATATAAAAGTCCAAAGTCCAGTAGAATTTAGTGAAGCAGTAAAAAAACAAGAAAATAACAGTTCATACAGCTTCGATTCTATTATTAAAAATATGATACCTTCTCTCCTATTTATATTTCCAGAACAAATTGAATCAATCTTAAAAGAAACCTGAAATATCTTATATTTTCATTCTTAAATTTATTTAAATTAATTTTTTAGTTAATAAAATTTTATGAAAAACAAAGAAAAAATTTATTTATAAATATATTTTCAAAAGCTTAAATATATTTTAATTTTCTGCTGTTTCTGGCTCTGGAACAACTGGTAGATTGGTTACAATTTTCCAATGGTTTACATCTTCTTCAGCCTTATGCGAATCCAAAAAAGTGTTTGCTACAATTTCAAAGCGAGATTTGTTATTAAAATCGCATACTACGGCTAAGGCTTTATTTGTTTTCATATTTAGAATTACGATTTTCTCATTAGCCTTTGAAGATAAATGAAATTAGTTTATAGAAAAAAAACTTTAGTTACATACTGGAATATCTGCTCCTTCGGATTCTAGTCTAAATTTTGGATTCAAACATGTGGCAACCCAATCACATTCATGGTTATAAACTGAAGCAAAGTCAACAATTTGTAGTCGTGATCTTCTAGCAGCCTTATCATAAGCAAGTGGATCACTGTGCAAAAAAAGCTAAAAAAAAAATAAAAAATAAAATTAAAATTAAAATTAAATATTTTCTTACTGTTCCATCAAGAGTAGTAATTATAAATGGTTGTCCAAATTTTATTGGGGTACCTTGAGGGCTTCCATCAACACTTAAAAAAATTGAATAAATTTTTTAATTTATTTTAAGACAAATAAAGCTACCTCTTAATGACAAATGCACTGATAGTTGAAGGCGAGTTAGCCGTGACTCCTCCAGCCTGGCCATTATTGCAAACTACGAAACAGTCATCACGATATGCTTTAGGTAGTAAAGGACTTGGAGCGTTAATATTTCCATCACATTTCAACATTATGACATCACCTGAATGAACTTTGTGATCATTCACAGTGGTTAAATTTACCGAACTAATCTGATTTGACAAAGCTTGTTGACTAGCTAGTTGTCCTTTGCTCTTCTTGTCCAAATAATCTTTAATAATGTCCTTGAAATAAAAATTAGTATTTTCATTCAATAAATTTTTTTTTACTTCTTCGAGGGCTCGATCCTCGTACCAATTTCCGATAAGTACATTGCGGTTGTATGGGCGAAACATTCCAACGGATTTTAGCCAAACTTTTAAGCTGCTAGTCGTTTTTGGAAAAAATAGTGATTTAAAATTTTATAAACACTAAATAAGTTTTGGTTGTCATGGCAATAAAAAAAAATTTGAATTTCTATTTGGGGTGTTGAATAAAAATAAGGTAAGACTGTTTGAAAGATCTAGCTCTACAAATGCATATTTCAAAAAAAAATTGCAAAAATTAATTTAAAATTAACTTAAATATGCACTAGAAACATTTTAAAATTTGCTTTTAAATTTGATTCATCACTCTTTACAGTATTTGAGGATACTTAATATTTTGAAATATTAAATTTAATTTTTTAAAACTATCAATCAAACTATTGAACTCAACTTTTTTTAAAGAATTGTACAAATTTTGAGATGAAAGTTGAAGATAAAAAGCCCGAAAGTTCGCAAAAAGACTTGAAAGAAACTAAAGAAGTTAAAGAGACCAAAGATGCCGACACTCTTACTTTTGATGACATAAGAGAAAATGTTAAATCAATCGAAAAAGGAATTCAACAAAAGGAAAACCGATATTTGATTCGGGTTATGAGAACTATTTTTTCAATACGAAAGCGTCTTAATGACCCAATTCTAAAAAAACTTTTAAACAACTATTATACAAGTCAAAATGCTCAAGCTGACAAAGAATTTTTGCTTTCATTTATTGATACCCAATCTTCTGTAGCGGTAAAATTTTTTTTCAAAATTTCTAGTTGATTGTTAAATATTTTAAAATAGCCTATGGATACTGATGAGGCTACCACTAAGCCTGAACCAGCTCATCCTCAATCCACTTCAAAACCAAAATCTTTATTGCCTGAAGTTGATTTATACATTCATTTATTGGTTTTAGTTTTTGCCATCGATCGTCAGAAAAACAAACAAGTATTTTAATACTTAAAAAAAATAAAAGTAAAATACATTTTTATTTTATAAGGCCATTGATTTAGCTGAAAAAATTGTCGAAAAAATAATGAGTCAAAATAGACGTACTTTAGACATTATAGCAGCTCGATGTTACTTTTTTTACACAAGAATCTACGAAATAGTTGGAAAATTAGATCAAATAAGATTGTAAAATTTTGAGAATAATTTTTTATTGATAAATTTTATTAAAAATTTTTTTAATTAGTTTTTTGCATTCACGTTTGAGAACTTCAGTACTTCGCAATGACTATGAGGGCACTGCTGTTCTTATTAACTGTCTATTAAGAAGCTATTTGCATTATAATTTGTATGATCAAGCTCTTAAACTGGTTAGCAAAGTAACATTTCCGCTACATGCATCTAACAACGAATGGGCCCGGTATTTGTTCTATTACGGCCGAATTAAAGCCATTCAATTAGAATACACTGAAGCTCATAAAAATTTGATTCAAGCACTGCGCAAAGCACCTCAACATGAGGCTGTGGGCTTCAAGCAAACAGTACAAAAATTTGCCATCGTTGTGGAACTATTACTTGGAGAAATTCCTGATAAAGCTATTTTCCGCAATCCTCAACTGAAAAAGGCACTTCAACCTTATTTTCAGTTGACACAAGCAGTGCGTGCTGGAAATTTAGCGCAGTTTAATGAAGTATTGGAGAAATTTGGAGAAAAATTTATGAAAGAAAACACATGGACTTTGATTATTAGGTATAAAATTTGATTTTACATGTTTTATTTATTTCAAAAATCTATATTTTAAATAAAGATTGCGGCATAATGTTATTAAAACTGGAGTTAAAATTATAAGTTTGTCATATTCTAAAATTAGTCTGGAAAATATTGCCAACAAGCTACATTTGGATTCTGCTGTTGACGCAGAGTTTATTGTGGCCAAAGCGATCAGAGATGGAGTAATAGAGGCTCATATCGATCATGAGGGAGGCTTTGTTCAAACCAAAGACTTGACCGATGTCTATTCGACGTTGGATCCAATGAAAGTTTTCAATCAACGTATCAAATTTTGTTTGGAATTGCGCAATCAGTCAGTCAAGGCTATGAGATTTCCACCAAAAAAGTATAGCGAAGAATTGGAAACAGCAGAAGTATAAACAATTCAAATAATGAACTGAAAAAGTTTAAAAATAGAATAAAAAATTATTTTTTTTTCAAGGAGAGAAGAGCTCGTGAAGAAGAGGAACTTGAATACGCTAAAGAAATGGCAGATGAAGAAGACGATGGTTTCCCATGAGCATATTTATTTATTTTTGTTTATCTATTATTTAAATCATACACTCTTTTCTTATATCTGTTCTAAAATTACGAATTAAAAATAAGTATAAAATTTATTTTCGTTTCACAGAAATCTAAAGCTTCTAACTACAAAGCTTAAAATTAACTAATTCTCTCTTTTTTTCTCAATTTTTATTATTTTTTTTTCTAATGAATAAAAAAATCGATTTGGATTCCCCATAAAGTTTAATTTTTTTCTCAAATATCAAAGAATAATTTGGTTTAATTATTTTTTAAGATAGAACAAAGAGCATTCAATCGAATTTATAACTAGTACTAAAATCATCATAAAACATAATCGTTTATTTTTGGATATCTTGTTATTTTAGAAAAAAAAAAAAAAAACACAACAGATTTATGACTATCAATAGAATGATACTAACATATAAATACAAATCGATTTAAATTTTTTCAAATTTATCATTTAGAAAAAAAAATTGTTTTTAAAAATAATTGGATGTTAAACTGACTTAAAAATTGACGAGTGCAAAAATTTGTTTTTAAAAGTATTAGTTTGAAGAATTAAAATAATTGCTAAAAATTTATTAAAAGTTTATTTTCAATCGGAAAGATTAATTTTTTTTTGTTTGAAACTCATTAGAGTTATTTTTGATTTGATTGTTTTTTAGAATAAATAAAATTATTTTTTACTTAAAAAAAATGCTTAAAAATCAATAATTTTAAAATTAAGATAAAAAATCAATTTAAGTTTTATGTATTATTTATTTAAGAATGACTGGTCTTCATTTATTACTAAGATTCTTTAGCTTTAATGAATTTATATTTAGAGGTACAAATATTATTAAAATCATTTTTTAGAATTAAGGATAAATTAAAAATAAATAATTAACAATTAATAATTTTTCTAAGTCCAAATGTTAATTTTCTCATGTCAAATTATTCAAACCATATAAAATCTATTAATAACAATAAGAAATAATCAAAATAAAATCATTTTCATTATTATTTTCTACCCATTAGAATGTCTTTGATTTGAATTGAAGATATTAGAAAACTAGAACTGCTTTTATTTTCATTTTGAAAGTCAAAGATTAAATCCATGTTCAATTTTTATGTTGCTTTTCCATTTAAGAAAAAGATTGATAAGATTAATTTAACTTATTCATAAATAAATATTGTGGTCTTTAAATTTTGAAGCATATTTTATCAAACTAGACCAAAAAATATAAGAGTGAAAAGTCTATTCATAACAGTAATAGCTTCTTTAGTAAAAATAAGTTTGTTGAATAAACTTAATTAATTTTGATTAATTCGCATTCAATTTATTTATATTGAAATCGATAACTAGATCTAATCAAACGTATATTGCAAGAGCAAAAAAACAACTAAATAGTTCGTAATCAACTATCTAAAAACGATTCTCCCTGAATTTAGTTATAGATAATTCATTTGAATTGATATAAGTTTGTGTATTAGTTTCTAATTTTTTTTGTCAATTTGTTTTGTTTTTCTGTACTTCAACTTTTCCGATTTCGTCTTGATTATAACATTGAAATTATTGATTTTTTAATTTTTTTTCTTTTTAAGAAAAAAAAGAGCACTATTTATTTATTTATTTACAAATCAAAATTTGGAGAGATAAATTTTCTGTTTGTGAAGTTAGTTTTTAGGAAATCCTTCGCGGCATTCTTAATCTAATTTTTTCCCTTTCAACCATTTTGGCTAATTTCTATTTTATCTCGGGAAAAAAATCCATTATTAATTTTTTTTTTAATATGCTATTATTAACGCTAGAAGCAACCATGTGCAATAGATTAAAAAGTCCATATTGCAAATGTTTTCGTGGACACTTCAAATTAAATTTAAAAATAAAATGATTTTCTCTTTTCTTAGATAAAGAAATTTATCATTTAAATTTTTATTTTTACTTCGAAATAAAGTTTTTGTTGTTTCTTATGTTAATTCCACATTGAGAATTAGAAAAACGTTGGGGATCTCTTTTTTTTTTTTTAAAAAAAGTTATTAAATGTCAAAACAAAACATTTTTGAAATTATGAGATAATATCTAAGCTCTATTTTAATTATTTGTATATATTTATTTTTCATTTAAATTCAATCTTTTTAATAATCGATATTGGAAATTAATATAAAAAGAGATTAATTTTTTGTTTTTATCAATTATCAATAGTAATACGTAATAAAATATCATGCAAATTTTATTTTAGTCTATTTGTATGAGTGATTCAACAAAATATGTTCTGTTTTAGATTTTTCATAGAAAATTTTTTTTAGAAATTTTTATCAGCAAAATAATTTGACCAATTATCAAGATTATAAAATTACTCATATTGATTTGATTCTAAACATTTTAATGAAATAGAGCGTGTTATGAGATTTATTTAATTTTTTTTCTGTTTGTCATTAGTGAAAATTTAAAATTTATTAAATGACACAATAGCATGTTCTTTTCATGAATTATACGATTAAAAAAAATTTTTCCTCAATTATTATAGATTACGATTATAGTAACAATCATAGAATTTCTAGATTTTTTCATCAATCTGAATTTTAAGAATTAATCACAGCTTTTCTTTCAGATTTATGCTATCGGTTCTATGAAAAATAACATGCAATTGTGAAGCTTCTAAATTAAAATTTTCTATAATCTCTTAATTGTCTCTTGTCATTTTCGCAAGAAGCATCAGACAAAAAATGTCTAAATGTTTTTTTTTTAATTTAAAATCCAAAATAAATCACTGTCAAATTTTATTTTTGAAATGAAACTTAATTTTGTCAAATATTAAGTTGTGTAATATTTTAAACGAAATTTGATCCAACTCGAGAAGAAAAACACTGATAAAAAAATCGTTTCAAATCATATAATAATTTTTAAGAAAATTCAAATTAACCAGATCAAGCGCGTACGTTATTTCAATGATTTTTTTTCGATCATCAAGTTAATTCTATCGACTCAAATAACTAATTTTTTTCATATAATCAGCATAATGTGAAAAATAGCTAAAATATATTTCCGAGAATTAGTATTTTTGCTCACTTCGTTACAAATTAGTCAAGTTAGATGACTAGGATATAAAAAAGTCTAAGTTTGGTAGAAGTTTAAATTATTTTCTTTCTTAATTCACAAGATTGCAAATAATGTATCACTTGAAATCACTACTTGTTAGTCAAAATAAATAGATATATTCAGTTTTTCTGCGGCAATATTTGTCTAGATAAATTTTGAATACGTTTTTGTTTTTTGTTTTCAAATCAAGTACTGGAAATAACTATAATCTAGCATTTTTATTTTATTTTAGATTTTTTTTCAATTCATCTGAATTATATATTTTTATTTACATATTATACGCATCTTAATATCTAGATAGACTCAAATAAGTATAATTAATATTTGCATTTTTTTGCTGATCTTAATTACTTTTCTATAAAGAAAAACATATTATATTTTATTATAATGATTTCCTGGAGAACTAAAACAATCAAATATGGCTATCACTATTAAGGAAATAAGACATTTAGCAAGATTTTAATCAGTTTTTTTTTAAATTAATTTAAATGATAAAAATGTAATATTTATTTTACAATAATTTATTAAATAGATAGATTTTTTGGTTGTGTTTGGTTCATTAGGCTTGTAAGTGATTGGGAAAGCTAATTAAATTTTAAGTAATGATTTTTTTTGACAGATAAATGGTCGAGCATGCGTAAAAGAAGTTAATTAGATTATATATATTTTTTTTTGGCTTAAATTACACAATGTTAACATAAAGTTAATTAAATTTTCAATATTACTGATTTAGATTAATCGATTTGAACACTCTATGTTTGCTTTTCATCATTGGCATAAAAGCGCTAAAACAAATTATTCACTTAAAATTTCAATTATTTTAGTTCAAATAACCTAAGCTCATAAATCTAAAAAATTATTTGCTCAAATCAAAATCATTCCAAACTTGATTGTAAAATTAATTTACATTTATTGTTATTAAAAATATTCAACTTTGAGCAATTTCCTTTTTTGGAAAAAATTGTTTTTAAAGAAAAAATTTAAAATTTAGAATTTTTTTGTTAAATCCTATTTTAAATTGATTTTTATGTTTTACTTGAAAAAAGAAGTTTTGTAGTTGTTCAACAGCTACACATTCAAATATCTAATTTTTTCTCTAATTGTTGTATTTTTTTAATTCTTCTTTTATTTCTGACCCTAGTGTCTTGACACAGTGAAATTTACCATTTTTATTTTTGAATTAAATCTTAGTTTTAGAGAGTTTGCTCTTGATTTATCTGTTTTGACATAATCTCAATTTCAACTAGTCAAAACAAATCTTGGTTGGTTCCAAAATGAAGAACTTTGACTCAGCTGAAAATTAATTATTTAGTTCTCACGAAACAAATTTAAATGTCAAATTTTGCAACGAAATTTCAATATTTGGTAATTTAATACCATATTCTGAATTCATGTTTTACATGCAATTTATAAACTCAGTTTTTGTGCTCATTTACATATTCCGTAAGTTTTTATCTTTAAAACATCTATTAAAATAAATAAATTTTATTTATTGCTTAAGTACCAGTAGTGGTAGTAGAGGCATCTGTGGACAAAGTCAGACTAAATAATGAAAAATTACTAATTAAAAAATTGACAGAAAATTATCCACAAAAATTTGGCCGACCTTTAATCAACGATACCGAAGGACCAGTAATAATAAAATTAAGAGTTCAATTAATTCAAATAGTTAAATTGGTAAATTTAATCAAAGTTGGAAAAAAATCAATTTTTTAAAAAAAACTAAAATTAGGATGCAATTGATCAGACTATGGTCACAAATGTTTGGAACAACTTTCACTGGAGTGATCCTTATTTAACTTGGGATCCTGATCATTACAATGGTTTGAGCTCCATCCGAATACCGGCATCATTTGCTTTCGAACATGACATAGTCTTATTGAACAGTGCAGATGATCGTTTGGAAAATAAGCGCGATGCTTTGCTCGTTATTTATTCAAATGGTGAAATTCTCTGGATTCCACGATCTTTGTTTAGTAGCACATGCAATATTGATTTGAAAAATTTTCCATTTGACCAGCAAAATTGCTCACTTTCATTCGGTTCTTGGAGCTACGACCGAACTCTTATAGATTTGGATTTTTATGATGGCATGGACAAAATCGATCTTAGTGATTATGAAAGTAGCAAAGAATGGCAAATTGACAAGGAACAAAGCTTTGGTGAACGAACTTTTAGATCTATAGATAACAAAAATTTCACTGTTCTCACATTTTATCTAATTTTGCACCGAAATCCCGGCTTTTATACATACTTGTTGATATTTCCATGTATTCTGCTAGCTTTTTTGACTATGGTTGTTTTTTGGCTACCTCCAGAAACACCGTCTAAACTTTTGCTCGGAATGAATGTGTTTAGTGGTTTTTTTCTATTGTTACTTTTACTCGCTGAACTTGTACCAACTTCAACCAACGAGGTACCCTATATAGGTAAAACTATCTTAAATACTTAACTAATATTTTAATCTATTTTTTTTTCATTTTTAGGCATTTACTATTGTTTAAACATGATTATGATTGCATTGTCGAGTTTTTTATGTACCATAGTAGTTCATATATACTTCCGAGCTGATACATTTTGTAAGATGCCATTTATTTTTAGAAAAGTAAAAAAAAAATATGTTAAAAAATTTTTGTATTTTTTTATCTCAATTTAAGATTTTTCTCGAGTGGCTACCAAGGTTGTATTGCATGCAGCAAAATAAATCAAATCAAACAATTAGTCAGCGCAGTTTACTTTCTAGTGGGCTTTTGCAAGGAAGCAAAAATGTTCCTAATGCCGACAAATTTGAAAAATTTGAACTTCTCAAAGAACGATTCAAGACCTATCGGGAAAATGTACTGAAAGCTGGTTTTGACAATTTTGTTAAATCTAATCCTTCATTAAATGGCTCATTTAACGCTGGCCAACCATTCAACCAAAATTGTAGGCAATCAAATATGTCTTTAAATATGGGTAAGCCGAATTGTTTTTGCTCTTTCTGCTCGTACTGTTCACAACAACAAGCCATTCTTGCCGAATTAGCATATTTGAACAATTTAGAGCATGACATCAAAGAAATTCGTGATTATTTACGAGATACTAGAAAAAAACTGGAGACAAAAGAATTGAAGCAAAAAGTAGCTGGAGATTGGAAACAAGTTGCTTTGGTGCTTGACAGAACTTTTTTCTATATCTATCTAGTTATTACTGTTTTGACAATTTTTCTCTTATTTCCAAAAAATGCTTTACCGAAATCGCAAACCGAAATTAAAACAGAAACAATAATCAATACGGTAAATAATTTGGTTGGTAAGGTTACTGGATCGACAAAAAACTATGCCAAAAACAACGATGAATCGACGAATACTTTGATATTCTTCTGAAAAATTTTAAGTTTAATCGAAATAAATTTTTTTAAAAGACAAAATTAAGAATTTTGTACATATTAATAATAAAATTTCAATTGTTAAAATTGTTTATTTTAAATTTGATTTAATTGAAAAATTTTCAAAATCTTCATAAAAATTCATAGAATAAATTATTTTTCTTAAATCCATTTAATTTTTTTTTAAATAAATGGGTTATTTTTTTAAACAAAAAAAAAAGCTATTTGTCAGATTTAGTAATATTCTTTTTAAATAAAATTTCTTTTTTCCTTTATAAAATAAAATTATTAAATAAAAAAAAATTAAAAAATATATTTAAATAAATCGATGAATTATTTAATTTCTTTTTCTGTTGTTTTTACCAATGTTAATTTTTAAAATTCAATTTTAACTAATAATGGCATATTTTTTGAATTTTTTATTTAATGTCAATATCATGAATTTAGTTGTTTCTCTTTGATTAAATAATGTTTACTTTTTGTTTTGGTTTCAAAAGTGATCAAAGCTTCTAAATTCATTTAAAATTTTTTTTAAAAAATTTTGATTAATAGATTATTTTTAAATTATCTTTTGAAATAAATTAATTTTGCTTCTTCATTTTACATTCTTTCAATTTTAATTTAAAATTAGTAACAAACCATATGCGTCACAGCTTTAAATATCATCAAGATATTTCGCACATCCATAGATTCCAATATAGAGATAACTTTTTCTTCGATAGAACCACTACCAAATCAATTATTTGAAGCCCATAATGTTATCAGCTTTAAAACAGGTATTGATTGCTGAATGAGCAGTAATCAATTACATAAGCTGTCTTAGTACGCCTTGTCAACACACTCGCAGGGTAGCCAACTAAAATCCAAACTACTACTACTACTACTACTACTACTACTACTAAAAGTAATGACCACTGCAATGTTACATTAGCATCGTTTAATAAACAGTTTTTCGGGTTAGAATTTAATTTTCTGAAATTTTCTATTTAAATAGTAAATTTAAAAGAAACTTTATGTAAAATATTAATTGGAAATATTGTTTAATTAGATTATTAATATGGAATTAACTAAAACCGTTTAATCTGTTTTTATTTTTCATTAAGTTTGTAAAATAATTTTTGCTTTCTTTTCAAACATACAGAGATTAATTTCAATTCCTCAAGAAGCCGTCTCTCATGAAAAAATTAATTCACTCTTTTTTTGTTACAACCAAATATATATTTTAAATCTAATTAATCAAATCTAACCATAAGCTCTTTAATTCATCTGTACCACTAGTTTATTATTTTTCTCTATTCTAAATGAAGAAACATTTTAAATCAAAGGTTATCTCTAAATTATGTATATATTTCGTTTTTCTCTAAGATGAATGAATATCAACGCTCAAAGCTTTATATCGAAAAGATTTTCAGAGATTTTTGATTGACTTTTACTGAGTAAATTATAGTTTTTGACTAAAGACTCAATCAGAGTCTTTTGATGTTTTCTTTTCTATCATTAAATACCAAAAGAATTTAAAAAGCTAATAATTAGCGTTATTTATACAAAAATTTCAATATTTTTAAAATTTTGAATCAATATTTCTTGTTATTTGTTTCTTTTTTTCACTATCTTAAAAATGATTTATAATATGTTTTAATTTCTAGCCAAAAGTTCTATGAAAATTTCAAACCACTGACAAGCAATTGTCTAATTAATCACTAAAGTTATATTACCATGATAAAATTTAACAGTTGTTGATTTTGTTTATTTTTAATCTTAATTTCATTATAAAGGTACATGTATAATTATTTTTTCTCTAAGAGAAACAAAAAAGTAAAATTTTAATTTTTTTATTTGGCTTTGTCTTTAGAGAACTTTGAATAGCTGATAATTGATTTGTAAACGAAATTTAAGAGAATCTGTTTTTATTTTTAATTAATAACATTTGCCTAATTTTGAGTTTGAAAACTATGTCTAAATTAAATAAAAGTAAAAAAAGTGCAAAGATAAAATTTCTTTAAGATTTAGGATTTAAATATACAAAAAAACTGTAATTATTATCTTACATTACAAAACGTTAAGCCTTAAACATTTTTTTAATGACTTTGATATTCAATATGCTTTTTGCACCTAGCAAAAGTCTATGCTCTTAGAAGAAAGTAGGAAATTTGATATGAATTTTTTTGGAGTATAGACATTACTTTATTTTAATTTTTAATAAATGAATTTTGTTGTGTTAGCAAATTGATTACTTGAATTCTCAAAGAGACGTACATCTTTTAAAATTTCATAATGAAATAAATGAATATAAATTAAAACATAATATTTATAATTTAAGTACAGGGAAATATTAATTATCAATTGATTGAATATTTACAATAAAAATCAACAAAAAAACTCCAAAATTTATTAACTATGAATCCCAAGTATACAAATTTAAATAAAATTATCTTAATTAAATGTCAAATAGACTAAATTTCTTTCAAAGTTGAGTTTAAATGTTTTTTTTTTGTAAATTTAGTTTTATGTATTAAGATAAGCCACCTTTAAACTATCGATTTTATTAATAAATACATGCTACTGTTTGTTAAAATAATAAAAAGGAATGGCTTTAAGCTGAAAAATAAAGTTTCAAATCGCTCAACTCACTTGTTAGTGAATTTTCCCATTTCTTTCAAAATCAATTAGTATAAAATATTATTGAGGCATTTTTACAGAACTAGAGAGCAAGAGCTGGAATAAAAAGAAATAGAAAATTTCCAATTAATGAGTTCAATAAAAACTATTCTTAATAATAAAAACTGAAAAGAAAATTTTAATTTTATTTAGATCTTTATTTTGTTTATTTATGCATTTGTTAAACAAGTGCTTTTATTTACCTCGATTTTCAATAGTTTTTTCGAATCCATATTCATTTCTTTTATTTTTTCTTTTTTTGTTCTCTTGCTGTTTGATGCTGATTAACAAGAAAATTATTGATTGTTGTCAATATAAAATAACTTTTAATAAGAATTAAAATAACAAGCAAAAATTGAAATTTAGATTTTTTTAAGTGATGCATGATATGGGTGATAAATTTAACAAAAAAATAGTTATAATTATTTTCTAATAGAAACTATGAAGAAATTTATTGCATGACATCCCGGCAAATTTGCTTAATTAAGCCAATTTTTTACAGTTTTCTGTGCAAATTATTTAGCTTCCAAGTGAAATATAGAAAAAAATTGTATGTAAAATTATTTCACTGTCAAATGAATTTTTCGATTAGATTCAATTACTAAGAGAAAAATTTTATACTAAAAATGAATACAGTCAAAAAAAGATTGATTGTTTTATTTTTTTTCATATTATAGAATAAAAGACTTTAAGCAAAAGTACGACTCCCAGCAGGTTAGGCAATATTAATTTTCCTAAATCTTAAATAATTTATAATTTGTTTTTTTGAATTAAAGAAATGTAGAACCAATGACGTCTAATAAATTCATCAGATCAATTTTACTACAGAATGCAATTAATTTTCTATTTGAAATATAAGAACAGAAAAAAGGATATTTTTTGACAGAGTTCTAAATAAATCTCTTCAAAATAAACGATGCCAATTTTTTTTCTTATTAGTGGGCAATTATAATTTTCATATCCTAGCATTTCAATTTTTCTCAATCTTCCGCAATACTTATAAAGCTAAGTCAAATAAATTCATATCGATTTAGCTAACTAACTTTAGTCAAGAACAAAATTAAAAATTGTATATAAATTTCTATTTCCATTAGAAACGGAAACTGATTTATTTTATAATATTTATTTAAAGATTATTTCAACTTATACTTTTATTCTCACGAGCTGCTGTTTATCAAACTCCTTGTTATTTTATGTGTAGGCACACTAATTATTTTTGATTAATTTTAATTTTTTTTGTCTCTTCTCCCTATAATCTCTTAAATAATTTAAAAAAATTTATACACATCTAGACTCAAAATAAGACTAATTTAATTTTAATGCCTTCTTACTATAGACGTTACCTCATATTTAATTAGATTATACATTTTCCAATGTATGAGATATTGTGCAGAAGCATCGCCTCATACATTTAAACAATATTTTAAGCGGGAATACAGCTTTTTTCTAGTAGTTACTTAGAATTAATTAGAATTTGAGGTAAACTCTGAAAGCAAAAAAGAGCACTTTATTGCTAACAAACCGTATTCCCGCGAGGGTATGCTTGAATTAGACAAATTTTTCGTGAGGCCCATCTTTGAATTAATAATTGTCATTGTCGGAAGATAAATTAGGTTTTTAGTTATGATAATGAGATATAAAGTACTTGAAGCAAACGATATTAAGCGAAGCTAAAACTACAACTATAACTAATGAAACAATAAAAGAAAATTTCAAAAGCCTCAGATGAAAGGCAATGTTTTATTAAAAATGAATAAAAAATATTATTGATTTTGCTAAAGAGAATTTGTTAATAAAAACTATAATTCAACATTAAAAATAAACTAGTAACAGGAACTTATAGTTTGGTTAATTTTGGCTGGAAATTCATTTTTTTTTAATAAGCAATTAACTCTCAAATAAAAAAGCCATGTCAGAAAATTTGAAAATTTAATAATTTTTAACATTCTTTAAATTGGATGCTAAATCAGTTTTTTTTGAAGTTTAGAAAACTTTTCGCTAGTTCTTATTTAATTTTTTTCCTTTTTTTACGCATTTAACCAAAAATATCTTATGAACGTTATTTGATCATTTTTCTCTTTGAATTAAGAATTAAATGTCTTTTATTTATTATTTATTAAAAATATAGTTTGGGTTATAAACCCTGGCAGTTTGGAATGGAACTTAGTCCTTCCTTTCAGCCAACTGTAATAAGTTCATAAAAGGATTAAAATAAATTTTAAAGTTGAAAAAAAATGATATAAAAATAAATGTTAATAAAAATACAAAAAAAAAGAGTTTCTATAGTTTTTTTCTAAGATAAAAAAAAGCCAATTTTTTTAGTTTTAAATGTCTTTTAAATTTATTGAATTAATTTTTTTTTTGCAGAGTTTAATTTAATTTTTAGAACAAAAATCAATTTAATTATTAAACCAGCCCATGTCCTGGTCGAACCCTTTCAAATCTCAATTATCTGAAAAAGGTAAAATAAATTATTAAATTTATAATAAAAGATGATAATGGAAAAATTTTTAATTTATTTTGAACGAATTTTATTTATTATTTAATTAAATATACTTTTGAAAATTGAATTTCTCAATTGAATAATATATTTTTTCCTCGCTAAAAAAAATATTTCAATGAATTAATTTTTAGTTTATTTAGATTTAAAAGTCAAGGGAATATTCAAATGAATTTTTATTAAGTCAAAAGATCGGTTAAATTTTTTAAAGCAGTGAAAAATCAATAAAATGCTTTCTCAGTTGACCAGTTTTGTCTGGATATCAAGTAAAAAATTGATTTATCCGGTGAATTGGTTTTAATTTTATTTATTGCCGGAAATTCGACTTGTAAACATTGATTACTATTAAATTTTTTTTTAAGCTCTTACTGCTTTTATTCTTTTGAAAAATTTTGAGTCAGTCAATTCGATAATCTCTAACTCAACGGGTCCTATTAAATTGAACAATGAAAAACGGTTAATTGATGACTTGTTAAAAAATTACCAAGTAAAATTTGGAAGACCAGTAAATAACATGAGTGAAAAAGTCGTTGTTTATTTTGGGGTCTATCTTATTCAATTAATTGATTTAGTATATATTTTAGAATTAATTAGAATTATCCTTTTTTTAATTAATTATTTAATTGATTAGGATGAAAAAAATCAAGTTCTAGTGACCAATGTTCATTCAGTTTATGTAAGCTATTTTTAAGCTTATTTTGACTCCTAATTTTTGTTCCTTTTTTCAGCAATGGAAGGATAATGAATTAAAATGGAATAAATCTCAATATGGTAATGTCTATGATATACGATTACCCGTTCAGCGTATTTGGACTCCAGGTTATTTGAAAATTTATTTCTTTATTATTTGATATTTAATTTTGATTTTAGATATTGTACTTTATAACTACGCTGACACTCGTCTTGAGGAAAAACGGGAAGTAATGGCAACAGTCAAATATGATGGCACTGTTACATGGCGTCCTCCAAGTATTTTCAAATCAACATGTCAAATAAATATACAAAAATTTCCTTATGATCAACAAAATTGTTCTATGAAATTTGGTATTTCTAATCATTAGACATAAAAATGAAAAAAAAATTATTTTAAAAAAAGGAAGTTGGACTTATAATGGAGATTCGATTGATATCAAATTTTATGAAGGATTGGAAGAAATAAATAGAAATCAATATACACAATCAAATGAATGGGATATTATTTCAGCAAAAGGAATTCGAAATGAGGTTAAATATGAATGTTGTAAAGAAATTTTTCCAGACATGTAACATTTTTTAAAATTTCTTAAATTTTACCTAATTCATTCTAAATTTGAAGAACTTTTTATCTAAAAATGAAACGAAAAGGTGGTTTTTACAACTATATTCTAGTATTACCTTGTGTCCTCTTATCATGTTTGACAACAGTAAGATAATAAATAATATTTTAATATTTAGCTTTTTTAATCTAATCAAAAAACTTTTTAGATTTTATTTTGGCTTCCACCAGAGTCTCCAGCAAAAATGGTCCTCGGCATGAACATATTTACCTCATTTTTTGTATTGCTGCTTCTTTTGTCTAAAAATGTACCATCAGCAAGTGACAACATACCAGTGATCGGTGCTTATTACTGTCTGAATATGGTAATGATAGCAACTAGTACTTGTTCATGTACAGCTGTAGTTCACATATTTTTTCGTGGACAGGGTCATGTGCCATTTCTTATTAGAAAAATTTTCTTGGAATTTTTAGCTCGAATATTTTGTATGGTTACTCCACCAGCTTTGCCTCCTGCCCCGGTTAAAAAGTCTCGTAAAATGGAATGTCCTGCAACAATTATTACTTCAGTAAATAATACAAGCAATCAATCGAATGGAAATCTTTTACATCATGTAAATAAACTTTCAGTATATCAAACCCTGAGCAATCAAGCTCAATTGAATAGTCAAAGTTGTACTGCCCTAAATGGAAATGAAGAAATAAGTAGCTCCAAAACATATTCAAATGATCCAAATAATAAGCCAAATTATTATGGTATGGGACAATGTGAAGTACTTGGTCAACAAATGTTCAATAGTCCTCCAATGTATCAAACATTGCCATCACAAGGGTCTAAATATCCTTCAAATCAGAATTATCAGATTTTTAATCCAATGAATCCTAATCAACATAACAATCATCTTACTAACGATTTAAATTTGAGCTTTAACTTAATAGAAAATGATATCAAAGAGATTCGTGATTACCTAAGACACACCCGCAAAAAATTAGAGAATACAGATGCTAAAACAAAGCAAACAAATGAATGGAAACAAGTAGCATTAGTTTTGGACAGAACTTTATTTTATATTTATATTATTGCCATTATTGTTTCATTTATATTAATGTTTCCTAGGTAAATTTATCATTAACTCATAGCCCGTAAAAAAATGTTATCAATAAAATGTAAAATTTTGATTTTTTATAAGTTTTTTAAAGCTAATTAATTAATAAACGGCGTCAAACTTTCTAATTGAACAATTTCTTGATACTTGAAATAAAATTAATTCTGATTTTAAGTAGACTTTTTTTTTAAAATTAAATAATTTTGACTCAAATAAAAATAATTTTTGCATGAAAAACAATGAAAAAATGGATCAAGATAAATACCATAAAAATATTAAAAAAATTATTCTGTGAATGACACAAATACTTAAATTTATTTATCAAAAAAGATTATAAATATGCTGATAATCTATTATACAGTATGTTGCAAAAGTTTAGAAATTTTTTTATTTGTTAACACAAAGATTGTTTTTATGTGTATAAAAGGGGGTAAAATAATAAA